>OY757914.1:78320955-78655955 GCA_963585895.1 Sepioteuthis lessoniana
AAAAAAAAACCCAAAAAAACGAATGAAAACATGATAGAAACAAATATAAAAAATTAAGAATTTCTTTTAGAAGTATTCTACGACTTAGAAAGCATCTGTTCTTTTTGTGAAACTTAGATCATGTATCTTTTTTCATCATATCTCAAAGATAATCATCCCAAAAGTATTTTGATTCATACTCTTTTGTCTCAGTTACTTTTAATGTCATTTTTGTCATTCATAAATATTCATTAATAACTTTAATGTGAAGTCAATACTATTAGCTTGATCGAGTCATTTTCAGTCATGTTATTTTTTTACAAAATTTTGTATTCATATGAATTCCTAACATCATGAAATTTCTTGATTTTCTATCACTGCCATCTACTTATCAAGTAATTGTATTTTTTTTTAGAAATAAATAATTCCTTTAAAACCATTTTGATATCATTTTTTTTTAAATCCAAAATATCCTTATTCAATCCGTTTCCTCGATTTAACCAAGATCCTCTGCTACTCTTCAGCGAAATCATGTATTCTGTCAAGGATCCCAGTTTTGATTCAGAGAATAATTTGATAAAATATCTAAAGTTTCCCCAATTTTAAAATTGCTGACCAAACAAGGAGTGTTTGGTTTAGTTTGGTTTCATTGTTTAATAGCATATCAGCCTTCCTATGTTATTGAATGCTATAGCTATCCTTTATAACAACAGTTGAGGTACCACTTGTGGCTGTGGTAATTAGAGGTTTCATACTCTTCCCAAACATCTTTGTCCAAAAGTGAACATATTAGTTTCACTAGAGTGTGAACTCACTATGATGGTTAGTCACTATGCACAAGGAGTGTTACATGGAACAAAATGAATGATAGTCTTAAACTAACAGTTCTAGAGAAAATGCAACATGTGATAGAAATTCTTTTTTCAACCTTCTGATATTTTTTCAAATCTCACAATATGTGGATGGTTTTATCCCACAGAAAAGTCATCAGTTGACTTTCCTTAAAACAAAATATTTCCTCTTCCACTGCATCAATCTTGGTT
The DNA here is from genome assembly GCA_963585895.1 of Sepioteuthis lessoniana. NCBI lineage: Eukaryota > Metazoa > Mollusca > Cephalopoda > Myopsida > Loliginidae > Sepioteuthis > Sepioteuthis lessoniana. Next base: position 78,321,978 of record OY757914.1, read on the forward strand.
ATTCAGTCGTACTACCAGGAGAAATTCCATGGTATTTTAAATGAGAATGCAGTCAATAGATATGTTTGCTTAACAGGTGTTCCTGTAAAATAAAGAATAGTTATATGATTAGATTTGAATGACTGCAGCTGGGTCTCTTTGAAGGCTAATTTATAAGGGTGTTGTTCCATTAACCTAGGAGTGTGCAATAATTTTTGTTTGGAGGCCACATTGGAACATTTGAAATATCTTGCAGGCCTCTCTGAACTTATACAGGCAACCTTTATTAGAATATTCCTTGTATATATCTATCTTAACAGGTTCACCTGGAATTTTTCTGAGATCTTGTCCTGATAATTGATTTATTTTAATGGCATATCAACTCGTCAAGGGTTATTTTATGTCTCAAGTTTTGGTAATTGCATTCATTGCACATTTATCAGATCTTGTGTTGTTTACAATTGTATGCACAAAAAAAATCTTTGGAAAGTTTCAAGTATTGCTATCTAATATAAATTATACGGATTCAAGTAATTATTCCGTTTTGTAATAATCATTTATTTGGACCGAGTTATATGGTTTCAAGTAACTAAGAATAGTCTTTAATAAACAATTATAAAAGTAAAGTTATCGACCTTAGTTGAGGGTGACCCAAAGGCTCCCTTTTCAATAGCTACTATACCAAGGTGTTGGGGAGGATGCTACTCCATTCCCTGGATTGCTCCACTTTACCCATGATCCATATCTTATAATGCTGAGTGTTAAGCAAGGCAGCATCAAGTACCAATTTTTGAGTCTTTGTCATGACTTGACCTGAGATTGAATGCTGGTTTCCCTGACCATTGGCGAATACTCTACTCATTATAGCTTCATGTAACTATTTTTAAAACAAATCATTTATGGTTCAATAGCATAGTTCGATGTGCTTTCCTAGCGAGGGAGGTTGGCGAGCCTGCCCTACTTGCAAAGGGGACAGAGATTCACTTGTGTTCAGAGGGCCCATCCTTCCAGACTGTACCTGCTTTTCAAGACCAAGTCTATTGCTCGTCGTCTGAGATGTCCCATTAAGGAGGGGAATGCCAAAGGGCCAAGAATTTTTACCTCAACCTGCGTATGGGTTTTTATCTATGGAAAACCCCCAATATAAAACGACCTTGTGCCATATTCAAGCATGTTGGATTTATACGCATGCTTTTCTAGCAAAACTAGCTTGCAATATACTTCTGTTAACAATGTCCTTCTATGTCTTGTAAAACAAACCCTTTTCATTGATAGATACTATCTTAGTTATTATTTGAAAAACCCACCCAATAACATTAAAATAACCTGTATTGCTGAAAATCCTCTCACAATGACCATGACCACCACTGATATTTCTGGGAAATGACTTTAGATCTGAATCAAGAGAGAGACTAACAGACAGAAAGAGAGAAAGCAAAACTCATTCAAAACACATCAAAAACATAACAATTTGATTATCTATGAGAAAATGGAAGAATTGCTTGATAAAAATTAAACAATAATGATAATGATAAAAACAAAAATGGTGACAACTTGAAAAGGTTATGGCCTTTATATGATATTTTTCTTTTAATCAGAATGTCAAATATGACGGCATTATTTTAGAATTGCGCTGGAAATTGGGTTGTTTAGTCATCTCTTTCAAATCTTCACTAACAATTTCTGAAATTTAAAATGAAATCTTTATTCTGTTGTCTTGAGGAAATTAAAGAAGATGTGGCTTACCCGGATATTGTAGAATTACGCAATATCACTTGTTAAGCTGGAAACCAATTCTACTCTTGCAGATTTAGTGCAATGACAGAATAGTAAACTGGTGGCTGAAAGGTTAAGCTAAATTCCATTGATCAGTTACTTTCTTAAAAGTAGTGGTGGGATGGGGGAGAACTAATGTTTGCCATTTTTATCTCTTTTAAATAATTTTCTCCTTCCTATTCAGTTTTTTAGCATGAATACAAAACTAAGAAAATGTAATTTTTCGAAAACCTGAGCTTAACTTAGTTATTCTCCCTCCCCAAACTTAATGGATGAGTTCCAAGCAGCAGCAGGCTTGTCTCCCCACTCTGCCAAGATAGATTTACTGCTTGGTGCTGATAGTGGATGCTGTCAAGAGGACTTTCCAAAAGCAGTGACCCATAAGAATGGATGGCAAGAGAACCCATGTGGTCAATATGCCTTGATGATGAAGCATGTTGAAATTTGAGAAAAATTCACTTTCTGCTGTTAGAAGGCCTTCAAATTTTCACCCAGATCTTTATGCCAACCATCACTTTATCTTAGAAAGATTTATTCCTTAAACTATGCATCTCAGATGATTTAACTTTCTTTTATTTAAATATTAAAAAGGGTAAGTGTCTTTTTCAAATTTTTGTTTATTCTGAAGATACAAAAGCATAAATTTTCATCATAAATGACCAGATGATTTACTTATAGGTTGATATTTATGTTTGTCTGACATTTTAGAATGGTTTGGTTTCTCTATTTAATGGTATGTCAACCTTTGTGGGTTATTTAATGCTAAAGCCATCCTTGTAGAAAAACATTTGTTGTGCTATTTTACCCAATTGTGGAAAGGAGGTTGAGAGAGTCATACCTTTCCCATGAATGTAATTGTGCAACAAGTTGGAACTCATTATGATTTTGCCAACCAGCATATTAGCCATAACATTACAGGGACAACTCTGTTCTAAGAGTGTTTCATGGAATTGTTGTATATTGACCTCCGACCCGGCCGGGCTATCAAAATAGCAAATGCACCTGTGTAAATAACAAGTGCATCCGGTCAAGGAATATCAGAATATAACCTTGACTGTGGACGGGTTGAATGAGTGCGATTTGTGATGCCCACAAGAAGAAGGTGGGTGTTGAACTATTATATAACTCAGGAAGTTCAATCAGTTGGAGATAAGATGCCGTAAAGAAAACTAGCACCCAGCAGAGTGGGCCCCCAGGTCCCCGGTTGAGTAGCCCAGGAGAATGGGAAAGAAACACGGTTATAGCCATAAGAGTGGGGGTCAATATGTTGCAGTTCTGTTCGGTCTCCAAATCCCTCTCACACACAACCCTTTCAAATAAAGTGAGAGGTATATTTTTCTAAAGAATAGTGTCACTCGTCTTTATTGTGTTGTCGTTATGATTCTGCATGTATATGTGTATAGTTGCATATGTATGGCTATAATTGTATGGCTATAAAACAGAATGAAAGAAGTGATAGTCTTAAACTAACAGGTCTACTGAATTTGCAACCCGTGAAAGAAATTCTCATCTCAGCATTCTGATAATTTCTTTATCACACTGACAAAATGTGGATGGTATCGTTTTATGGCATATCAGTTATTGTTGTTTATCTAATGCCAACTCCTCTTTATATGAATAAATAGATATGATTTGTAAATAACATTTTGAAATGAGTTTGAGCTGGAGGGGTTGGCACACAGTTAAATAGAAATACATGAAGCCATTTAACATGAATAATTCTATTTACCGTTTCAAGTATTGCTGTCTAACAGTAATAATTTAGTATAAGTTATTTTGTTTACACATATTTAAATGGCGATACATGATTTGCAAGTGAATAGTTTATAGGTAATTTCATTTTGAATTGAGTTCGAACTAATTTGTTAGCACACTAGTATTGCTATTGTCTCTCGACAGTTAAACAGTTCCAATTATTGTTATCTCATGCTAAAAATTCTATTCAATATCAATCATTTGTTTGCTGACTGTGAAGTAGTTATAAGTATTGCTAACTAACACTAATATTCTATTCAACATTATTAATACTTATTTTATTCAACATTACTCATTTGCTTGCACACAGTTAAATGATTCCAAGTATTGCTATGTATTACTAACAATTAGACACTCATTTGATTACCCAGCATGAGTCCTTTGCACACAGTTAAAATGTGAAACAGTTCTATTTGACCCATAGATAGAACCTTATCAGGTGCTACTACCCCGGGCAAGAATGGACCTGGGAGCAATGGCAATGAAGGAGTTGTCAGCATTCTCCAAATCTTCAGGACAGGAGCCTCACCATCAAGTTGTTTAGTGTCATATCAGGACACTCATTGACAGTGGACATCTTACCCCTCGGCAAAGATGCAATTGGTTTATTCTACAGTCCAAGCTGACTCGGAATAATATGTGAATGGTTTTCTTGATATAAAATATTTTCTCTTCCAATGCATCAACCTTACAAATAACCATTGGTTATTCAGTTGTCCAACAAGAAATTCCATGGTGTTTCTTATGACAATGCTGTCAATAAAACTAGTTGCTTAACAGGTGTTCAAGTAAAATAAAAATAGTTATATGATTAGGTTCGAATGATAATAGAATAAGTAGGGTAGTTGTCTCATTAACCCAGCCAGGTTATAATTTTTGTTTGGAGGTCACATTGGAACTTTTGAAATATATTGAACTTACACAGGCCAGCTTTATTAAGATATTTTTGGTACCTATCTATCTCAAAAGGTTCACATGGAATTTTTCTTGAAGATAATTTTGCACTGCATCTTTTAAAAGAATCTTCAATTCTTGAGCTTTCAAGTTCTGAGATCTTGTTCTACTGATAGTTGATTTTAATGGCATGTCAACCCATTTAAGGTAATTTTATGGTTACATTTTGAAAATTGCATTCATTGTATATTTATAATTATCTTTTGGGCAGTTGTTTCTTAAGAGCTTTTTTTGTATACATTTGTATAGTTTCAAGTATTCCTATCTAATTCTAATAGTTATATAGTTTCAAGTAATTATTTCTATTTAATAATAGTCATTTGTCTGCACTCAGTAAAACAGTTTCGGGGTGGTTAGGTTTCTGTTTAAAAGCATATCAGTCTTTGTGGATTATTCTATGCCAAAACCATCATTGTAGCAGAACATTACAGGGATTATTAAACAGTTAACTGTAGGGAAAGGAGAGTCATATCTTTACCAAGGTTATTAGTCAAAAAATGATCATAGTGTGACTGGAGTTTGTCTTTACTAACCATAGTGTAACAGTCCAGCACATTAGTAATTATGCCATGGGAACTCACTCGGTTTTTTAGGTTGGTGGCACTTCAACCATTGTAGGTTATTGATGCCTAATCCATTTTTATACATGTAGACAGTTCTATTTCAAACAATTCATAAGTATGCAGTTTTGTTCTATTTAACCCACAGATAAGTACTACCACTCCGGGCCACAGTGGACCTGGAAGTGATGGCAATGAAAGGGTGCTCCACATTACCGAAAGCTCCCGCATAACTTGAACCTCACTATCAGATTGTTTAGTGTCATATCCAGGACACTCATTGTGTGTGTGTGTGGGGGTCTTACCCAGTGTATTCTATGACCCCAGCCGACTAGGCAAAGGATGGTGGCATTGTTCAATGACACCAATGTCACCTAGTTAGTATCATTATGTCCAGGTAACTATAACTGATCTGATGACCTCAAAAATTCTCAGGTGTAGAGTATGCGTTTACCCAACTCTCCACCACATCCAGGATGAAACATAAGGTCAATTTTTAATAAGATAACAGCTGGTTTTCCTTCTCCTAGAGTGGTTGCTTTCCCTGTTCTATCAGCAGGGGTTAAAATACACTGACTGTATTCTCTGATGAAGAGTAAGTCTCCTCCAAAAAAGAGGAGTCTTGGAAATAATGCTCTACATTAGGTGTTGAAGCTGGAGCCACCACTTATTGTCATAACTCCCATGTCCACTGACCCAGTGTGGTAGCACTTGCTAGGGTCCCGTCTATGAAATAAATTGATTGGCTTGAAAATGATAATTACATAGTAATACTTGATAATATATAACTAAATTATTTGTATTGAAAATAGTTACTTGAAGCTATAATTGTTTACAAAGGATTTTTATTATTAGTTACTTGAAAGCATTGTCATCATTATGTCGTGCTGCTATCACAGATTTCCATGCACCTCTTTCCAACACATCTCTACCGTCCATCACTCCTGGCAGGTTCCCCAGGCTACATCCTGTATAGGCACAGATTTGTTGTAGATAGGTTCTAGCTGGTCATTCTGTCTTTCCTCGTCATTGTGAGGGGGTCCACTGGAGTACATCGCTAATGAGTTCGTCCTTGCTTCTCCAGCACTGTCCCGCATGTCTAGTTCGTCTAACCTGGATGGTTTTCGTGATGGGTGGTAGGTGGTCGTACAGCTGCTGTTTTGTTGGGTGTTGCCTCCAGGACTTGATCAATACAGCTCGCAGCATTCTTGTCTAATTGTCCTCAAGCTTTTTCTCCATACGTTTAGATACCGTCCGTGTGGTGCATCCATATGGCGCTATCGATACGACTGCTGATTGAAAAAAATACGTTTTATTCTATCGGTCAGGTCTGACTTCCATATGACTGATAGCCTATAAACAGCTGTCCATGCCTTTGCTAGTCGCATGTTGTCATTCAAGGCTGATAAGACACTGCTTCCGAGGTAGGTGAACTTGTCCATTAGTTTCAGCAGACCACCCTTTAGTGTGGAGATGTCGCCTCTTTGATGAAAACATATGTATTCCATCTTGTCGGCGTTCACATGGAGGTCTATGCCACCTGCTGTTTGTTCCAGACTATATTGTAGGGATTCAGCTCGGGCGGGTGAATTTCCCAGAAGTGCTATGTCATCGGTGTAGTCCGCGTCCCTAATAGTTTGTGCGGGGGTATCTTCTGCTTTTTTCCTTAGCCAGTTTGAAACCGTTTTTTTTTTTTAATCAAATCTATAGACGCTAAGGACGCAAAGGCATGACGAACCAATTGGATAAACTGAGCTGCGTATCGTACGTATTACCAACTGATTTGATAACTGAAATTAGGAATATTCTGATAAAGTCAACACTCAGATTACCCAGTTGTTTGAACAAGAAGAACTGGGAGACAGTACCCCATCTCAACGAATCAATCCCAATAGAAGCGGTGGCCGACCACGTGGCTGAACTACTTGCCACACAGATGGCAACGATAATGTAAACGACCCCACTGTTAGTCTAATTAAGGATTTAAGAGATGAACAGAGACGGTAACTAGCTCGAGTGGACCAATTGGTGGATGCCGTGTCGAAATTTTCCGTGAACAAAAAGTCAAGCTGAAGTTACAGCAAGCCTCGGTTGCAGTCCAGAGGACGTCTTGGGACGTAGCGTCGGTTCACCCAGTAAAAAAAGGAAAGTATAGAAGAAATGTTTTCGTCTCTTATCTATCTTTTCTTTTTGTATATTTCTTTTGGGACTTTCTTTGGGCAAGGCATTGCGCTGGCCAGTCAACATGGGGTAAAATAATATAACCAAAATATGGAGTCAGATATCTACGGCAACACAGCCTTGCCCTTAGCCCCTGACCTTCAAAGCCTTCAAACACTACACACTGCCACATACTACTAATCATTATATCGAAACTATCGGCCCACTTATCCTTAATAAGGCAGAATTTCAACAAATGATGAAGTTAGGAACTATTCGTCCCTCAAAAAGCAAATGGTCTTCACCACTTCATCTAGTTAGTAAAACGGCTAACACATGGCGTGCTTGTGGTGATTACAAAGCACTAAATGCTGTTACCAAACCTGATAGGTACCCAGTACTACACATACAGGACATAACAGCAGTTGCTATGAATACCCGGATATTTACAGAATTCGACCTGATCCGGCCGTACGACCAAATACCCGTGGAGGCGAAATACATCCCTAAAACAGCAATAGTCAAACCTTTTGGTCTATTTAAATTCCTACGTGTCCCATTCGGCTTGCGAAATGCAGCCAAGACATTACAAAAGTTCATCGACCAGGTTTTGCAAGATTTACCATTCGTCTGTGCATACATAGATAACGTGTTAATAGCTATCCAGAACGAACAGGAACACATAAGTCATGTTAGGTGGGTGTTCAAACGCTTCCAACCATATGGTGTGGTGATCAACCCACTAAAGTGCGTTTTCGGGCAACCTGAGGTCACCTTTTTCGGACATCATATTTCAGCAGGGGTAATTCCTCATCAACGGACAAAATTAAAAGTATTCAAGATTCCCCAGGCAAGAAAGTGAATGAAATGCTGTCCCACATCCAATCCAACCGTGAATTGTGCCAGGTGGTAGATGCTTCAGCAATTGGAAACGGAGCAGTTCTGTAACAGAAATATGAGTCCGAATGGAAACCAATTTCTTTTTTCTCCAGGAAATTGACAGCGGCAGAGACGCGATATAGCACTTTTGGCAGAGAATTGTTTGCAACATTTGCTGCAATACAACACTATCAACAGCTTTTGGAAGGTCAGCAATTCTGTATTTCGAGGGACCACAATCCCATATGGGTAACCTTGAAGTCTTCGTCGGAAAATACTCCCCACATGAAATTCAGCAAATGGATTATATTCTCCAGTTCACATCGGACATCAGACACATCAATGGAGTGGATAACGTCCCTGCAGACGCTTTCTCGCGTGGAATTAATTCCTTCCAATTGGAACCTTCAATCGACATCCAGACCTTTTCCAAAGAGCAACGAAAGGATGAGCACCTCCAACGTCTTCTACGAGAGAAAAAACAGCGTTGCAGCTAATACAAATCAGCTACCCCAACAGCGCAGAAAATATCATATGCGACACAAGCACGAGCAAGTTACGTCCCTATGTACCTGCATTTTTATGCAAAGACATTTTTACCGCGGTGCATAGCTTGTCCCACCTTGGAGCTAACGTATCCGTGCGCTTGTTAACTGACAGGTTTGTCTGGCCGTGAATGAGGACGGACGTGAGAGCATGGACAAAGACGTGCCTGAAGTGCCAGAGAGCGAACGTCGGGCGACATACACATGCTCCTGTGGGTGAATTCCCTGCACCGGATGAGAGATTCAAGCACATTCACATCAACATCACTGGACCACTTCCTAGGTGTGAAAGACAATCACACCTGTTGACGTGCGTTGACAGATTCTCCAGGTAGTGTGAAGCTTTGTATTGTGCTTTTACTTTTTAGTAGTTTGTTTTAGTTCTGTAGCTGATTTTTCAAACACTGGGGCCAGAGCTCCGACCTTAACTGGATGCGCCCCTTTTCACCAGCGCGAAGGGCGATGCAGTTTGGACATGTAGTTTGACATTCTAGCCTGAGTAAACTTACTCAGCGAGCAGTAAATAGTAAACTAATACACACTTATTACCTCGTTTTTCATTTATGTCATGGTAATCTTTCGATGACTGTATTTTATTTTCATCCATCGAAGCCGCTCTTAAAGATGAGCAGCAGCAGTTCACGATCGAACTATTTCATCCTGGCCGTTGAACCATGGGATTCGTTCGCCCAGCTTGTTGTTGACCCGTCGTTGGGTTCGTCCGCCTTTACGTCCACCACGCTACTTCTCATGGCTTACGAGATATATCTTAGATGAACAAAAAACATCTTTCCCGTCCCTTACTTCTCCCCATCCCCCAGTACAATTCTACTGTTGCTTTATTTTAAAAATTCATCACAATCTTAAAGGCATTCAATTTTAATACTAACTTAGGTTTTCAAACACTCTGCAATATTTCCTAAAGTATTAAAATCTTTTACCTCGTTTTTCTTGGTGCAGCTGTAAATTAAGAGTCAGATTAATAGTCTTTTACATTTAAATCACTGATAATATGCAGCAAAGATTTTACACCTAATAAAATCTATATCGTGCGTTTACAATAATTGTATAGAAAAAGACAGAGGCTAACCTGTTAGTTGACTAGTTCAAAACAGCAGTTACAGATTGGGCGGGGGCGTCTTATAGCAATTCGAGTCAATTCTAAGGTGGAATGGGAAAAGCTCCTACTTCTTTCATCTTTTGTAGAAATATTCAAGTGTTCTGTAAAGAGATTAACTGCCCCTTTTCCTAAAAAAAACAAACAAACGTGAAAGCATAATTGTGTATAGGTTATTGGAATTAGATAGGAATACTTGAGATTATAAAATTGTATGCAAAAACTAACACCACAAAAATGGGAATATAGAGCAGTTCCCTAATTTCTATGCCTAAAATATGCCTCAATAATCTTAGATGCCATCAAAATCAATCAACAATTTACCCATAGTTGGTTTCATTTGGTTTCTTCAGAATAATAGCATATCAACCATCATGGGTTATTTAATACCAAAGCAATCCATATACAAAAACAAGGGAGATGAGGGAGTTCATACCTTTTCTATGCATTAGTCTGAAAGTGAATGCTATAGTGTGACTGGAGTCCTGTAAGATTTGGTTGTCACTTAGTCCATTTTTATCAACAAAATTGTGCCAGGATCAACCCATGCAACATTCAAGAAAAATAACGTTAAACCACTTCCTTTTGTCCTCAAGGTATACCGCACTTGAAGGTGGTCCTAAATCCTGGTGCCTGAATTTGCACTCCAGGATCCTGGGTTCTTCAAGCCGCATGTAAATCAATTATAAATATTGAGCATAAATCCCAGATCTCTTAAAAATGGCGGCTTTACGTCCCATTCGCTGCCGACGCTTTGAACCAAGCGAGTACGAATGTCTATTGTTACAAGTTTTAACTCGCTTACAAAGATATTCAAATCGGGCCCGTTAGCCACTACACTATGGGGACTCCCTCACCCCCAATAGTTTGGGGGAAGAAGAAATGAATTCATACCTTTACCAAGTGCAAAGTGAAATATAAATAGCTTTGTCTAGGATTTGGACTTAGGCTATCAATTCTATTTCTTTGGACAACAACTATTACATTCAGGATTCCCGTAGGTGCAGTTGCCTTGTTGACTGGGGCGGTAGAATGCGTTGAATTTATCTCTGCATAGGAGTAAGACTCCCACCCCTAGTGTCCAGGATATGATGCTAAACCATTTACTTGTGTTGCTCCATCCCTGGAGCTTTGGGAATGTTGAGTATCCCTTTATTGACTTTACTCCTAAATCCACTAACCTGGAGAGGCAGTACCGGCTAGGATCTCATCAATGTGTCAAATAGAACTGTTTAATCATTTACTAAACTTGAAGCCATTTAACTGTGTGCAAATGAATGAATAATGTTGAATAGATTTATTAGTGTTTGATAGCAATATTTAAAATCATTTTGTATTGTTGGTATGACAATAAATTGCATCTGATAGAGAGGATCCATTCTTTGAATTTGGGGAGTGAGGAGTGTGCCTTCATTACTGTAACTTTTAGTTCCACTCTAACCGGGAGTGGCAGTACCTCTTAGCATCCCATTTATAGATCAAATAAGAGTGTTCAATCTTTTACTAGGGATTAATATTGAATAAAATTCTTAGTGTTTAATAGCAGTACTTGAAAACATTTCACTGTGAACAAATAATTTTTCATAGAATTATTAGTGTTGGTATTAGTACTTAAAACCATTTTACTGTGTGCAAACAAATGAGCATAGGCTTATTTAAAAATACTGTTTCCTACAAACTATTTGCTGACAAATCATATACAATGTATATGTATTAACAGGGATTTAGCATTAGATAACCCACAAAAGGTTGATGTATCATTGAAGTGAATGATACACAAAGAATGAGTACTTAATATATTTATTCCGCACCAGTATCCGGTGCTAACAGATACATTCAAAGACAGTACAATGAGTTACTTACAATTAACAAGAAAACCTACAAGAAAACCTACAAGAAATCAAAAAGGGTCAAAATGCTGTATAGCAAAACAAAGTAAGATCAGTCCAAATATTAATCATTTTAATATCAGCTTATTAATCAACCATCAAAGTCTTTAATTAAAGGCTATTTATGGCTATGAGCCAGTCCATCTGGTAGAGTACTGAAGGGGTGTTAGCCACTCTACAACAGTTGATATTCCATAAAACAAAGTCAATAACAGTAAAATACCCATAAAAAATTGGAGAATTATAAAGATGATATAATGTGTCAGGGTAATAGAGAAGACAAAGTGAGTATCTAGGTTTTATCAGGGGTTGTATAGCCTTTAGCTTATATTTTCTTTTCCTACAAACAGGCCAATAACCCTGTATCCATATTCCAGACCAACCTCCAAAAGCAATAATAAAAGTTATATACAGTTTTTTGAGATGACTTGGTGTTATTCATTTCCTCCACAAGATGATCCCACCTACTTCCAGCCAGTGATGTACCTCCATGCTGAACATTTTAACGTTTGTCAAAAACTTATACTATGTTAAGTGTGTTTTTAACAATACATCAGCGATGTCTTTAAAACATATTTCTCTGTAAATACTTTGAATTGGAAACTCAAGTAGAATTGTAAAGTATAGATCTTATGCTACAAGAAATGACAATAAAATCATCACTTTAAATTTTGTTGAAAAAATATTGACTACATTGCTTATATTTTAAGCTCTATGCCAATTATGTTTAAAGCCTTATATCTTCATCAATTCTTCAAATTGGCCAATTTCATGGGTACCATTGTAAAGTATGGATTTTATTCTACCAGAAATAAAAAGAAATCATAGGAAGATGAAAATGAAAAAGAAATTGAAAAACATAGAACATGATATGTTACAGGAAAGAAAGAGTGATATATAGGAAGTTATATGTATGTACCCAACACCTCAACACAAGCAAGATCAGATGCAAGGTCAATTTTTAAGCAAAGTTAAACAGGTTTGAATTCAGAGTTTTCCTTCTCCTAGATTGGTTGTCATAAAGAACCAAACCTGCCCAACTATTTGTCAAAAGCTGTAAGGAGAATCGTTTGATGCATACTTGGCCACAATTTGAAGTTGGTTCATTGTGTCCATTTCCTATGCTAAGCATTACCCCATGAGGAACTCCGAGTGAAATTTTGGGTGGGGGAGAAAAAGAAGGCTGTGATAAAAATGGATTAAGTAGTGTAGTCTACTTAGTTATTATTGATTAGAAAAAAAAAATAAATAAAACCCTAAAACCTAGATATTTAAATAAAAAAAAAAAATTCTCATGTTAACATAACTGAACATGTAGGGTTGGGGGCGACAGATTTTGTTGTGATTATTTGTCTGGTTTGAGATTTTGGTTTTTAGATATCTTCTAATCTAACGGAGTCAGATATCTTTCAAATTTCAACTTTATCTCGTGTGGGTTTCCACATGGCTACTCAGTAGCGAGGAATGTCTTCCAAGACTATTTGAGAACTGTTGTTTCTCAAAACCAGGTACTGAAATTCACTAGTTGTTTTCAAGGGTTAATGTGTCCTAATTCAGTGTTTTTAGACATAGGTGATCAGTCCATTTGGTGCTTTTAATATCAGCGACTGTTAGCAGAGATGGCTGCTACTGGTGGAAGATTGAATCAGCATGCAGCTAAGGGAACACGTCACCCTTACTCGTAGCAGCAGCTAAAAACAGGTCCTTCCAATGCAATGGTCACTGCTGAAAGAGAATGGCTTCTTTCTCAAGTCCATTTTCAAGAATGCATAGTTCCAACTTCCTGTCAGGGGCTTTTTGGAACTTCTGCACTTTTTATTTTTTTCTATTCTCTATACATATCTTTACACAGTAATAAGACAATCTTAAGTGACAAGTTCATGATTTGTATTGCTTTCAGAGAAGAAAATTTTTTTCTTTTTTGGTTGAGCTAAGTTTTTTGTTTTTGAAGGTTTAAAGAAAGTTAGATATGTGGAATAGCTCATATATTTCATGGCGTGGTTTTCATCATAGAAAATAAAAACTTGGTGAGCCTAGTTTAAATTCTAGAAGAGGCTGTTTACATTTCACTTTCGTGATTACTTGGATTTCATTAATGATATGTTTAATTGCTGAATTTATTATTTGATTGGAACAAGATTTAAGATATCTTTACTTTTATCTGCTAATAATCTTAACTCATCATCCAAGCATGTTGATAGCACAGATTCCTTTGACTCTCTTCACATCTATTCCCAGTGGCCATCACTCTTGGTAAATTCTCTGGATGGCATCCAGTTTTTGCTTATAGTTGAAGAATGTAATGTCTATTTTGGCTTGGTTTTATGGCATATCAACCATTGTAGGTTATTTAATGCCAAATCCTGTTTTTACATTTATATCAAATCTATGATTTGTAAACATATTTTGTAGATAGACATTTAAATGATCAAAGTTCTTTTTCTTACAATTCAATTTAGCTTCAGTTAAAGTTTAATGGTTTCACATATTGCTATGAATCACTAACACTTCAATTAAACACGAGTCATAAATTTACATACAGTTAAATGATTGAACAGTTCTGTTTCTAGCAATTCAATCTAGCATTAGTCATTTGTTTGCACAGTTTAAATGTCAAAGAGTTCTATTTGACATAGATAGGACCCTATCTAGTGCTACCACTTCAGGCTGAGTGGGCCTGGAAGCAATGGCAATAAAGGGGTACTCCACATTCCCCAGAGCTCCAGCATTACTGGGGTCTCACCATCAGATTATTTAGTGTCCTCCAGGTGACTGGGCTATTAAAGAATGTTAGTATTTGTGAGTCTGCCAACACTGTTCTGTGCATGTGAAGGAGTCCAAAGGAGAATGTTGCTTGGGAGTTAGATATACGAGACAAGTAAGGACTTACTCATCTTATTTGGAGGTTTTATGAGAAGGTTGAACAGATGCTTCCCGAATTTATGCAAGAGTTACAAAAAAAAAAAAAAAAAAAAAAAAAAATGAAAATCATTATTGCTCATAACAATTAACTAGAATTAAGAATTTTCATTTTAGTTTTTATACACCTTTACCTTAAAATTAAAAAAAATTGTGTGCATATATATATATATATATATATATATATATATATATATATATATATATATATATATACACACACACACACACAAACACAAACTTGACAAGCCATGTACAAATCCTGGAGGAGGCTGTTTGCATTTCACTTTACACTTATGCTTCAGGAAAAGGCATGAATCCATCTCCTTGTATTAAGCTTTGAAAAAAATTTAAAAACTGTATATATATACATATATACACACAACAATAATTATGCCATATGTACTGAGTTTAAATACTTGATAAGACTTTTTCCCTTTCATTTGGCATTAATGCTCTTTGGAAAGGTATGAATTCATATGTTCTCCAAGCCATGGGTAAATCATATCACAGACAGGTTCTTTAGAACTGGTACAGCAACCAGTCTATGAGAAAGAAAATTGAATTCAAACCAGTACCCTGTGTAAGAATTAAGCTAGAGATGAATCCTGACCATAGAGGAGGAGAGTAGGTAAATATATATATTTCATATCTATTGGTCATTCTGTTCTTGGTCTGGCCAAGAACTTTTCAGGGACCTGGTATATAAGTAGATTCACTTCTTACTACATTCATTTTCCATCTCTTTTCTATCCTCTTTCTTCAACCTATTCTTCTCTTTTGTTCTTTTCTTTTTATATCTGCTTTTTTTGTGATTTATACTGACCTTGGGTTCGTTTTCTTACCTTTTTGTTCACTTCCAATTTTTTCACTCCATTTTCCTTTATTTCTTATTTTTATTTTTCTTTGTATGTTATTTTGCTTTTAAAAGAAACAAATTCAACAATTAAACTAAAATCAAAGGAGATCACATCTTGGTTCCATCATTTTCTTAATCTTTCTTTTTTGCTAAAAAAGAACTCCAAGAACCATTTTTTTTTACCTTTATTAAGCTTCCTCTGATTTAACAAATAAAGTACTCCCCCAAAATAGATGTATTCTGTCAAAATGTATAAAAGTTTATTTCCTATTGAACCCATTCCAACCACCAAATATTGACATTGCTGTCCATTTGTGTTTGTAAAAACAGAGTGAGTTTCAAAAATGCAAAAGAAATGAAAATCAGAGGAAACAAAAAATAAACAGATGAAAATATAATACCATTCATGAAATAAAAAAAGAGTTGTATGACTTATATTTCCAACATTATGCATTCTTTGAAGACAAATTTATTCTGAGAGAGAGACAGACAGACAGACAGACAGACAGAGAGAGATAAATTTATGTTTACTTTTAGTCCCCACATTTTTTTTTAAACAAGCATTGTTGATAAGGTTTTAGATTAAAACTTTGATTTATTAATGATTTTTAGTGTATTGATATTAAATTGAATATGATATTATTGGTATGGATTTATAATTATTCACCCCAGTTAAATTATTACTTCTTTGGCATATTACTTTCTCCAAAAGCCAAGAGCTTGTGAACTAAAAATTCAAGAATAAATATTTTACTAATATACAGTGTTTCAGAAAAATTGGTATAATTTCTTAATAGAATAACTTGACTAATTCTTCTTTAAATGATCTCAAATTTTAACATACATAGAAACAACTTGAAAATCTATCTTATATGGGTTTTTCTTTTAAGGAATAGAAAAGCCATTTGCACTGGAAAAGAAAATGTGTTTCAATTTTAAAAAACATAGAATTATGAGTTTCTACAACTGAAGTTAAAAGGTAAGATCATTTGAACAATAACTGATTAAGTTATTAGATTAAAAAATATCAATTTTTCCGAAATTCGTTCTGTATTGTTCTTAACATATTTTATTAATAAGTAACTTAATGTCATGAGAGTAGGTTTTAATAACCAATTTTATTGGCATTAAAAAACATTCCACACCCAAAGATGTGATTCTTAAGGCTCTTAAATTTTTTTTCCTATTCATCATATTTTATTGTCATTACTCCCAGGAAATAATTTGAAAAGAAACTTCAAAATATTTTAATCAAATTTTTCAACTAAATAATCCAAAAGAACGTTATATGAGGTCAAACAAATAAAGCAAACCTAAGAAATATTGTTTATATAAGGAAAACATCACAACAAATAACACACACACACACACACACACACATATATAAATATAAGAGAGAGAGAGTGAAAGAGAGAGGGCATGTGTTATGGTTATTGACACAGAAAACAGGATTGTTATATCTTGTTGGAATTTTTGCTATTACTGTTATACTTATTTATGAATATATTTTATGGAGGGTGAAATAAGTTTTGCAATATATCATATTCTAGTTTGCTGCTCATATGCGACCAAAGCAGTTCAAACCTCGTAGTTAGCCATTGCAGTTGGTATCATGGTAGTTGATGCACTGACATCTAACATTGCTTCACCGAGTGTTTTTTAATAAATGTAAAAACAGAATTTGGCATTA
This sequence comes from Sepioteuthis lessoniana, assembly GCA_963585895.1. Taxonomy (NCBI): domain Eukaryota; kingdom Metazoa; phylum Mollusca; class Cephalopoda; order Myopsida; family Loliginidae; genus Sepioteuthis; species Sepioteuthis lessoniana. The sequence continues at coordinate 78,339,060 of OY757914.1, forward strand.
AATAAGCTACAAAGGTTGATATGCCATAAAGAAAGAGTAGTGGTAGTAATTTTTAAGGTTCCAAGTATCAAACAGAACTGTTTAAAAATTAATATTTGATAGTTATGTGCTATCTAGTATTCCGATGAAAAAAATACTTTTAAGTTGGAATAGTTACTTGAAAGCATATAATTGTATATAAATTATTGGTATTAGATGGGAATACAACAATTCATAACTGTATAAAAAATATTTGAATCAAATTTTTCAACTAAATAATCCAAAAGAACTTTATATGAGGTCAAAAAAATAAAGCAAACCTAAGAAATATTGGTTATATAAGGAAAACATCACAACAAATAACACACACACACACATATATATATATATATATATATATATATAAGAGAGAGTGTGAAAGAGAGAGGGCATGTGTTATGGTTATTGACACAGAAAAACAGGATTGTTATATCTTGTCGGAATTTTTGCTATTACTATTATACTTATTTGTAAATATATTTCATGGAGAGTGAAATAAGTTTTGCAATATATCATATTCTAGTTTGTTGTTCATATCATGTGACCAAAGCAATTCAAGTCTTGTTGGTAGCCATTGCAGTTGGTATCATGGTAGTTGGTGCACTGACATCTAACATTGCTTCACTGAGTGTTTTTTAATAAATGTAAAAACAGAATTTGGCATTAAATAAGCTACAAAGGTTGATATGCCATAAAACCCAAATCACCAAGAGTGTGTGTGATTTGAAATCGATGCAATTTGCCACCACTTGAAAAGTGAGAAGAATAAGGAAGACTGCATATCCATAGTGATCCAAGTTTCTCAATATTATTATAGGTAATAAAAATTTTGTTAAAAATGGGTCTTTAATGATTATGTTCAATGACTAGAGCAGTGGATTCACAAAGATGAATCTCTTTAGCCTACTCCAAAGGCAGAGCTTCATTGAAGAAAATTTATACTGTGTACAATGAGATCACCATGTTATGAATTTTGAGTTTTTTTAAACCATAATCCAACATTCAAAGCTAACTTATTCTCTCAACAACTGCAATATGTGCATGAAAACCTTAGAAAATGTGCCAAAATCATCAATGGGAGAGATATTGTGCTTCCGCACAATAATACAAAGCCACATTCAGCCATAATCATGCAAGAAAAAATATTGGATTTAGGCTAGTCTGTTTGAACCCATCCACCATATTTACCGAACCTTACACCAAGATTTTTCTTACTTTTTTTGTTCACTACAAAATGCTCTGAATGACATATTCCAGAAGATCAGATGAAACCATTTGCAGTATTCTTGTTCAGCTCAAAACCAGTTGAATTTTACTTGAGAGGATGCAACAAGCTAGCTGATAAAGTGCAAGAGGCAATTCAAAAATAATGGCTAAAGTTCTATAGATTGAAATTCATGGTTATTAATGAATAAACTATATTCTACTGAAATATAAATTTATGATAACCATATATATATATATGTATATATATAAAGTGGAAATGATGTAAATTATTTATTTCTATGTCAAATTCACTTTTACACAATTTTTCTGGACAAAATTTCAATTCAGTGATTATTTTTTTACATCACTTAGCAATGTCACCAACATCATAATAAAAGGATATCAAATGAAATGTATTTTCCAGGAAAAATTTATTACGATAAACACATAAAAATTAACAAGATAAAAAGAAGCTTAAAAGAATTTAAAAAACACATAAATGTACATGCATTGTAATAAGATATTTATAAAAAATTGTAAACAAATATATGCCATTATGTAGATTCACCATCTTGTGTTCATTATTCTTTTAAAAAATGCAGCCAAAATGTGTTTTTAAGGTTTGTCTATAGTTAAATTTTTTGAAAGATATGATAGTTTCATGATGTTTGTCCTCATTTTAAAGGTATTTTCAAGACATCATGTCTAGTTTCTGTCAGAAACTTGGTTATGTCACAGATTTTGAAAATATAGGGTGAGGTATGTATGTATGTTATATCTCACACACAGAGTTTCATAAAATTAAATACTGAAATTCAAGAAAAAAATTATGATTTTGAATGCTGATATTCGAGGCAAACAGATCCTTACCAGGGGTAAGGAGATTTAAAAAGACCACATTCTTTGGCAGATTTTTAATCTGCCACATGTACTTAGGTGTATGTTGATCAAAATTGTCATTATTTGTCTTGACTATGAAAATTTGATTTTATGAAATACTCTGTATATAAATCTATATATATATATATATATATATATGGTTTAAATAAAATTTGAGGTTTATGAGAAAAAGGAAGACAATTAGGAAAAATTATATTGACATATTTTGCTATTAGGATACCTTGAAATATATCCATTTAATTTACCATATTGTCCCCCTTTTCTCATAACTTTTATATTTAAATATTAGACCGTGAAATTTCAATAGATTCTGTTAGTTGTAATGCATCTACCCAGCCCTAAAAAATAAAAGGAAGTTAAAATATAGAATATAATCATACTTATTGACGGATAGGATAGAGCAATTAGCTTTAACCAAAGTTGTCTTCCTTTTTGGTAGTACCTACTTAGCATGCGGGGAGTTAAGCATTTTTTTTTTCTGTTGACTATGCATGAGTCATTTCCTGCATGACCCGCTCCATAAAATGAACATGTCTCAAATCTGACTTGGTAGTTAGTCAGAATAATCTATTACAGTTGGCAGCAAAGTCAGGAAAATTTTTTTTTTTTTTTTTTTTTTTTTTTTTTTTTTACATTCGGATTTTCTTTTTGACTGTTTATCAGAATTCTACTGAAGAAACTTATTTATCCCAGCCCAGTCAACTGGGATTGTAGAATACACTGACTATGTCTCTGCTGTGGGTTAAGACCCCTCCCCCAATGAGAGAGTTCTGGATTATAACATTAAACTATCTGATGGCAAGGCTCCAGCCTTGCAGATTTGGGGAATATGGAGTAGCTCTTCATTGCCATTGCTCCCAGGTCCACTCTGATCCGGAATGGTAGCACCTGATAGGGTCCTATCTATGGGTCCAATAGAACAAACTGTATGCAAAGAAATGATTGATGTTAAATTCTGACAGTTATACAGCAATACTTGAAACCATTTAACTGTGTGCAAAAAAGAACTCGGGCTCATTTAAAAATGTTATTTAGTAAATAGGTCTACAAATCATATATATTTGATATATATGTAAAAAGAAAATTTGGTATAAAATAACCTGCAATGGTTGATATGCCATAAAATCCAACGAAACCAAATCATATTTTATATATATATATATATATATATATATATATATGTAAAAAGAGAAGTTGGCATTAAAATAACCTATATAGTTGATATGCCGTAAAACCAAACCAATCTTATTCATCCCTATAATTTCTTTCAAGTAAATCAAATGCAGTATGGCTTTTTGGTGTAACTGTTGCGGGGCCTATAAGTATGTCGACCCCGCAAATGAATTTATGTGAATGAGAACAGCCAAAGCAATAGGAAGGAACAAAGGTGAGATGATGATAATTACAAATGACAATTTATTTCGTCGTATTTACAAGCGTGAATGTAAATGTCCGTGGCGGTTGTATGTGTTCGCAGCTGGGCGTTCGACGAGGGTCGCTGGCGTAGGTCGAGTCGTTGAGTACAGCTAGATGTTGGATGCTGGTAAGTTGAGGTCGGTCGAGTCGTTGAGTTCAGCTAGATGGTCGGTGCTGGTCGTTGGGTACAGCTAGATGGTCGATCGAGGTTGGTAGATCGATATCCCTGGTTGTGACGGTATGTTGTGGTTAACCAAGGGTGTGTCGATCGGGTTGTTGACTCGTACGACGGGTCGTACGTGAGTCAGGTGTTGCAGTGGTAGAACAGTCCGTAACAGCGAGTCGTTACGTGGACTGCGTTGTACCTTGCAAGAGCGTCGAGGTCGAGGAAAGGCTAGGGCCTTGCTGGGCCCCCTAGCCGTGCGGACGTATCGGACGGGAGTGAAGGCTTTGTCGTCTCAAAGCCGTGCGGACGAGCGGACAAGAGCGAAGGCTTTGTCGGGTCAAAGCCGTGCGGACGAGCGGACTAGTGCGAAGGCTTTGTCGGGGCAAAGCCGTGCGGACGAGCGGACGAGAGCGAAGGCTTTGTCGGGTTAAAGCCGTGCGAACGAGCGGACGAGAGCGAAGGCTTTGTCGGGTTAAAGCCGTGCGAACGAGCGGACGAGAGCGAAGGCTTTGTCGGGTTAAAGCCGTGCGAACGAGCGGACGAGAGCGAAAGCTTTGTCGGGTCAAAGCCGTGCGGGCGAGCTGACGGGAACGAAGGCTTTGTCGGGTCAAAGCCGTGCGAACGAGCGGACAGCAGCGAAGGCTTTGTCGGGTCAAAGCCGAGCTGTCGAGCGGACAGGCCAGAAGGCCGAGGCTAAGATGGGCGTTATCTTAGCGCTGCGCCTATAGCGAAGGAGTAGCTAAAGGCTGGACCGTGCCATTAGCGCTGCGCAGCTTATCGGACTATCGGAACCGACTGAGAGTTAAGACCGGTTGGTCTTAGAATCCGTCTTCGTGTTTGCCGCCTGGCCGTCTACTTCGACTGATCATTACTGACCAGTCAGAGATGCTCTGACCCGCAGACAGAGACCTCTTATGGTCCTAAAAAGGACCTTTGTGCATACCAATGTAGGTGGGAAAAAAAAAAGGGGATCTACCACGAGAAGTGGGATCAACGTCGGAAGTTAAGGTGAATGCGACCGCACAGAATGCAGGATTCCTCCTTAATGAGCTTCGCTAGGAGCGTGCCATATATTTGTCGCTGCCTCCCACCAGACACGACTTGACACAAGGTCAAAAGCCCGAAGGCCGATTAAAGTGGGGATAAAGGGGAGGGGAAGGTCGGGAAGGAGCCGAGACTCGAACCCTGCTTGTCTGTGCTGCTCATCGGCTCACTTAGTGCAATGTGAGCCTGATGAGGCAAGCAGTTTCACGAACCCAAATGTGAGTCCGGGCACGTATGCCAGTTTACGGCTTAAACTAGACGCTTGGTCTAGTGCCGTACAAAGGGGACAAAAGTGCAGCTCGCCCACCCGAAGGTTGCCCAGCCGAAGCTGGGGGCCTATTCGGCCCCGAGTCTGCTCTTGGTTTCGAGCACCCATCCGGCACGAATGCCAGACGGCCCAGCTAAAAAGCCGGGGCGTGCCAACGAGGGTTGAAAAGGGCTTGTTGATATTACGAAGGTGCTGTGACACACAGCTCCAGCCGTGTGGATATAAAATTCTTTGATAAAAAATGAGTGTAGCCGTAAAGTATTTTCCTAACCTGCTATAGGCTGGCGACGACTATTAGTTCAAGTCTTATCAGGTAATTTTTGGCCGAAGTGTTTTGTGAATGTTATTAATTTTAATTCTCCCTTTTCTTTTAGCTATAACTAGATGTCAAGGTCGTTAGCAAGAAAAAAAGGGCTTAGTCAGTTCCGGTCGTACTCGGATATAATCGTCCTAACTCGGGCGTGTAATTTGATATGTTTTAGGTTTATCGGCAGGTCGCGGCAAGGGTTTGTCGGCCGGTCGCGGCATAACTCCTTGTGAGCAGTAGCATTTCTTGGTTTGGTTTGGTAGCATATCAACCATTGTAGGTCATTTAATGCCAAATCATGTTTATACATACATTTTAGATACAAATAATTTGTTAACACATTTCATAGATATCAAGCTGAAACAAGCCTGTGCTCTTTTTGCTCACAACTAAATGGTTTCAAGTATTACTATATAAGTTACAATTTAACATCAGTTTGTTTGCACAAATAGTTTGGAGGTAATTTCATTTTTAAATTATTTCCAACAAATTTGTTTGTACACTTCTACTGCTATTGTTTCTACACAGTTAAATAATTTGAATTATTGCTATCTAACACTCATAATCCAATTCAATATTAATCATTTGTTTGCAACAGTGAAGTAGTTATAGGTATTACAATTTAACACTAATTGTTCTATTCAACATAACTCATTTGTTTGTAAAAGTTGAATGGTTCCAAGTATTGCTATGTATTACAAACAATTCAATTAAACATCAATCATTTGTTTACACTCAGTTAACTGATCAAACTGTTTTATTTTTAACTATTCAGCTTAGCATAAGTTATTTGTTTACACTCAGTTTAAAATGTTTAACAGTTCTATTTGACCCATTGATAGGACCCTCTCAGATGTTACCACTCTAAAGGGAACTCAGGAGTAATGGAAAGAAAGGGGTGCTCTACATTCCCCCAAAGCTCAAACATTACTGGAGCTTTACTATCAGATTGTTTAGAGTCCTTTACAGGATACTCCTTGAGGAGAGGTCTTACCACTCTGCTGAGAAGCAGTCATATTCTATAACCCCAGCTGACAGGGCTCATATTTCTTGACTTGTGTGCATACACACACACACACATATATATATATATATATATATATATAGGCAAGAGAACTTGTTTAAAAAGAGGGGTCAGGATATATATATATATATATATATATGTAATGTGCTATTGAATCTTCTGTGAATTTGACTATGAAACAGAAATTTACTATCCAAAGACCTAACTTCCTGACCCCTCTTTTTAAACAAGTTCTCTTGCCTATATATATATATATATATGGATAGTGTTTGATTTATCCAACTTTCCACATATTACTATCATACTGTCAGATTCACTACAATCTACCATATATATATATATTTTTTTTTTAAAGAAAAAACCAAATAACTGGTCTTTGGTTTTTTTCTTTAAAGAAATATTGCTCTGTAATAAATTACATTGAGCTCTCTAGCAGGAAAATTTAAATGTTCAGCTCTTGAATGATTTTCTTGTCTTGAAGGAATTACTCCCAACTCTGGTTTAACTGGACTGAATAATACTATATATATATATATGTCTCAATATACATGAGACCCCTTGTGACTGCTAATAACTACTTATAACGATGTGTACTTTTTGTTTCAGATTTGAAAATAGTTAACTATTAATCCTTGATCACGATACCTGAGATGAGAGAAAAAATATTTTGTGTCAGTACTTATTGAAATAACACTAATTGTTCTATTCAACATAACATAAGTGTTTTTTTTTTAACAGGACATGTTCCAATTGACTGCCATTACACTTGTCTTACTCACAAATCATTATCATATTAATTGGTTATTTTTATTTTTTTAACACTGTGTGTCTATATAAAAAATACACACAAAAGAAGCAGTACTTAACAATGGTTATTGTTTGAAATTAAACTGGTGACCTGCATTCAAACCCTGGATAAAGCTATTTGCATTTCACTTATAACTTGGGAAAAGCATGAAAATCTCCCCCCCCCACCGCAAGCTACGGATAAATTATAGAGCAGACTGGGTTCTTTAACCTTGGTATGGCAACCAATCTAGGAGCAGGCAAGCTAAATCTAAACCAACTTTACCCTGCTTAAAATTGACCTTAAAAATTGCTTGTAGTCGAAGGGTTGGGTAAAGACAAATATAAACACACATAAATTAGGGGCTAAAAATTTCTTTGAAGAAAATAACCAAGAGGCATAAAACATGAATGTTATTTGACATAATAATCCCAAAGTTCAAGACATAAAGCATTGTTTTTTTTAAGTTTCTTTAACCCATTCAAAAATAATTCAATAAAAATTTTAAAATGGTTCTTGTTTCAGCTGAGAACTTTGTAGTGCTTCCTTGTATGTGGATAGACTGGCATAGGTAGAGATATACTTTGTAATAGTGTAGACATATAGACAGATCTAAGTTTTGATGATGGAGATGTATATAAATTAGTTAGTATCTATGTGTTGATTGACAGAAGTTAGCAAAGTTTTTATCGGAAATTTTGACTGTATAATATTTGATCCTGAACATTACTACTAGTTACTAAATAAAGTGTATAGACATAGAATCAGGGGTGTTTCATAACTGTTAGTTTCTCGGCAAACCATCATCAAATCAACTCATGTTGAAAGCATGGATCCCATTGAGATGGTTGGTCAACACCAGTTTGTCCATGTGTCGGAGTTCACAGGAGAACATTGCTTATAAGTTTGTTTTTGCTTCTCCAACATGACATGTTCATCTTACTTGGATAGTTTGTGAAATGGAAGGTAAGTGGTAATATAACTGCTATTTTATAGGGACCAACATCAGGGATTTATTTTAAAAAAAGAAAAAAAAAATCACTCGGCATAATTATTAAAGATAAGGACATTAGCTTGTATATATATATTTATACATGTTTATGGTAGATATTTACAAATCCTGGTACTGTTGATATATTATGTATATATAAATATTAGTGTATACAGGCATATTTCTTTTTATCTTCCTACTATAAATATATCTAAATATACATGCATATACATTTGTGCAGGAATATGTGTACAAAGAGCAAGTTTTAAAAAAATGAAACCTAGCAAAACTGATTCATCGAAATGACAGCAAGTTAAACTTAATCTTCGAAAGATGCATTTTTTCTGTCTGCACTTCTGGCAACAACTTTGAAGCTAAGAAGGTAAAAAAAAATATCTTTTTCAAAAAAATGTAGGAATAATGACTGAAAAGGAAAAAAAAATTTAAAATAGGATAAAAATAAATCAGTGATGTCAAATCTTGTAAAGTGATATATCTATTTTGGAAACAGCTTCTCTATAAGTCGCTTGAATTCTAAATCTATGCAGTGTAATTGTGAAGCCTTAGAAAAAAAAATAGCCCCAGTATATGAGGAAGAAAATATGCCATGATAAAAAAAATTGAATGAAGTCTTTAAAAAAAAAAAAAAAAAAATTTTTAAAGGATTTTGGTTCAAGGAAAAAGAGTAAAAGTGTGATATAATAATGAGTGAGAAAAATAAGAATGTTTTGTAATGAGAATATGCGATAACAATTTAAATGTAGAAAAACAAAAAGAATTTAACTGATTGAGAGAAGAATATTGGGAAATAAAATGCTATGTTATGCTAAAACAGTATCCGAAAGAAAGAGGAATAGAAATGAAAAAATTATAGAAGACAGAAAAGATATGAAATAGAAGAATGCAACAGATATTCACACACACACACACACACACACACAAAATATAAAAAAAAGAAAAGAAACAGAAAAATAGTAAATAAACTTTTTAAAAAAAATGAAACATGAAGAATATGGAGGTAATAAGAATGAAAAAAAAATGAAAAGTTAAAATGAGGAAAATCTATGAAAGACAAACTGGAGTAAGAGAGAAACACACACACACACACAAACTGGAGGAAGAGAGAAAGAGAAGAGAGAGAAACTGGAGGAGAGAGAGAGAGGAGAGAGAGAGAAACTGGAGGAGAGAGAGAGAGGAGAGAGAGAGAAACTGGAGGAGAGAGAGGAGAGAGAGAGAAACTGGAGGAGAGAGAGGAGAGAGAGAAACTGGAGGAGAGAGAGGAGAGAGAGAAACTGGAGGAGAGAGAGGAGAGAGAGAAACTGGAGGAGAGAGAGGAGAGAGAGAAACTGGAGGAGAGAGAGGAGGAGAGAGAGAAGGAGAGAGAGAGAGGAGAGAGAGAAGGAGAGAGAGAGAGAGGAGAGAGAGGGAGAAACTGGAGGAGAGAGAGAGAAAGAGAAACTGGAGGAGAGAGAGAGAGAAAGAGAAACTGGAGGAGAGAGAGAGAGAAAGAGAAACTGGAGGAGAGAGAGAGAGAAAGAGAAACTGGAGGAGAGAGAGAGAGAAAGAGAAACTGGAGGAGAGAGAGAGAAAGAGAAACTGGAGGAGAGAGAGAGAAAGAGAAACTGGAGGAGAGAGAGAGAGAAACTGGAGGAGAGAGAGAAGGAGAGAGAGAAACTGGAGGAGAGAGAGAAGGAGAGAGAGAAACTGGAGGAGAGAGAGAAGGAGAGAGAGAGAAACTGGAGGAGAGAGAGAAGGAAAGAGAGAAACTGGAGGAGAGAGAGGAGGAGAGAGAGAAGGAAAGAGAGAGAAACTGGAGGAGAGAGAGAAGGAAAGAGAGAGAAACTGGAGAAAAGAGAGAAGGAGAGAGAAAGAAACTGGAGAAAAGAGAGAAGGAGAGAGAAAGAAACTGGAGAAAAGAGAGAAGGAGAGAGAGAGAAACTGGAGAAGAGAGAGAAAGAGAGAAACTGGAGAAGAGAGAGAAGTCGAGAGAGAGAGAAACTGGAGAAGAGAGAGAAGGAGAGAGAGAGAAACTGGAGGAGAGAGAGAAGTCGAGAGAGAGAAACTGGAGGAGAGAGAGAAGTCGAGAGAGAGAAACTGGAGGAGAGAGAGAAGTCGAGAGAGAGAAACTGGAGGAGAGAGAGAAGTCGAGAGAGAGAAACTGGAGGAGAGAGAGAAGTCGAGAGAGAGAAACTAGAGGAGAGAGGAAGTGGGAGAGAGAAACAAACATGGAAGACAAGTTAATATAAGGAAAATCTAGAAAAGAAACAAGAAAACAAAAGAGAAAAAAAAAGAAAAAATGGAGGGAGAGAGAGAGAGAGGAAAAGCAAAATGAAAATAATGGAAAAAGAGTAAAAATTTTAATATACCAGAAAAGAAAACTAAGCTAAGAAAAAAATCAAATAATGAAAAAAAAAGCAGATCAAACAAAGAAAGTATTTATTAAATAAAATAAAAGGCAAGAAAAAAAAAGGAAAGAATGGAAATTGACAGTTAAATAATTTCCAAAACCTATTAGGTCATTTGGATTGATGTCATGCCAAGTATTTCCTTTCATGGCACCTTTTAGGGCATTGGGTGAGGGTTACTTGTCATCTCTGCTCTAAATAACATGCAACAGGTTGTTCTGGGCTACATGGTACCCACAGTATATTGATCTGATTATTCCAATTTTCAAAATGTTATCTTCATTTAGGTTTCTAGACTTCAGTTTAAACTGATTTTTAAAAGTCTTAAGAATTAAGGAAGAGAAATAAAATAAAAAATCATTGAGAGGGAAAGAGATTACGGAAAAAAATCAGAGAGAGAGAGATTCAAGAAATAATCACCTCAGCAAACAAGAAATAAAATATGGATAATATAAAATGCAGAATGCAAGATAAGAAAGAAAATTGTTCTGAAGAAGTGTGTGTGTATGTGTGTGTGTGTGTGCATACCTTTATAAAAGCTCTTAGTTTAAAAGAAATAAAATCCAACTGTTGTAGACATTGAATGAAAAAAAATTTGGCATCAAGTTAACATTGTAAATTTGAAACAAAAAAAATTTAAATGAACAAATCTTCTAATCCTTCAGGACATTAATTGTTTGATCCGGATGACAATCTTTTATAAGCAATCCTTCTCAAGGGATCTAGTCTCAGTGCTTTCCTGAATATAAAATCAAGCATTTTGGAATTCTTAAAAACTCAAGCCATACCTTCCCCCTCATTTCACAAGACACCACTGTTGCCACCACCACTAGAAGAAAGGGGTTTGGGGTGTGAGAAGATCTCTTTTGCATTGCTCCGAACAAAAGATGAGGTTATGAAGATCAGAGGATCGTTTTGGGAAATAAAGAGCTGTAGATAAACTACATCAGATTATGAACGCTGAAATGTTTGTTAAATTGTACAGAGATGCTAGAGAGACCTTAAAGGGTGAAATATTCTTGATTACAATTTATGATAATGCTAAGAAATGTAAGGAGTTGGGTTATTTAAACATTTACTTGAGAGCCTGCTAGGGAAAAATTTATCCATTCGTTTTGTTGAATTCTTAAAGTCTCAGAAGTATTATAATAAAATTTAATCTTCAATCAATACAATAATTCATCTTCTATATTATTTCCTTTATTTCTATGTCTTATCTACTAAGTGAAAGCATTATTCTGTGCTCAAGTGGTGATAAATAGCAAATATAAAGTGCTATGTGGTTGGTTGGTTTTATGACATATCAATGCGTGTTTGGTTATTTGATGACAAATTTGTTATTTTTTTCCCCCAAGCAAGTATGTAGTTTCAAGTAATTAATACTTATATTTGTTTATAGATTATTATAACTTCAAGTAACTACTCAATACAATTGATTTGCACAGTTATAAGGGTTCAACGTAAGTTAGCTGACCATAGTCAAGGGCCACCTGAATGTTTCCTTTTTAATAGCTACTACACTGAAACATAGGGAAGGGTGCTTCTCCTTCCCCTTGATCCATGTCTTATAATGCTGGGTGATTAGCAAGGAGGCATCAAATAGCTATTTTTTTTTAGTCTCAACCATGGATTGAACCGTGGTCTCCCAAACCATTGGCAAACACTCACCATTTGCCAATGGGCTGGTCATGGTTTCAAGTATTTCTACCTAACTCTAATAATTTTCTCAGTCATGGATTTTTACTCTAGTTTGATTTCCTACATTTCTACGTAATTATAATTTGTACACAATGATGTTTTTCAGTAACTTCCTATTTAATGATGACAATTGTTTGCACACAATTATAAGATTTCAATTATTCTTATTCTTTATCAGTTTTTAAATAGACCTATTTGAGCCTTAACAGCAACTACTATTTAAAAATAGTGCATGAGCCGGTCAAAATAGCTTTTCTAGACTTGGTTGGGTAACTGTTCTAAAAGAAAGAAAGCTGAATTATAATCTCCTTCATCAAGCTTAACTGATAAAGATGGTGACTATATAACAAGGTTTGTTAAAACTTGGGTATATTTTGGCTTTATAGCATATCAACCATTGTAGGTTATTTAAAGCCAAATTTTTGATAGATTTGTAAACACATTTTGTTGATAGCATTTTTAAGGGAGTCTGAGCTCATTTTTTTTGCAAACAGTTAAATGGTTTCAAGTATTTCTATCAAATATGGTTAATTCTATTTATTATTATCATTTGTTTGCACGCAGTTATATATATATATATATATATATATATATATATATATATATATATATATATGGTTTCTAAGTGAATAGTTTGCAGGCGATTTCATTTTTAAATGAGTTTGAACTAATTTGTTTGCACACTAGTATTATTGTTTTAAACAGTTAAAGGTTTTCAATTACTGCTATCTAACACTTATAACCCCTTCACTATCTGCAAACGAATGATTATAAGTATTGTTATTTAACTTTAAATTATTCTATTCAACACCATTCATTTACACACATTCAAATGGTTCCAAGAAATGCTATGTAATACCAATAATTTAATTCAGGCACAGATAAAGAGTTTCAGGTATTGCTATCTAATACTAATAATTCTAGTCAACATTTCTCATTTGCTTGCACACAGTTAAATGGTTCCAAGTATTGTTATGTATCACTGACAATTCAATTAAAAATCAGTTATTTGTTGACAAACACGATTCTATTTCTAACAATTCAAATTATCATGAGTCATTTGTTTGCACACAGTTTAAATATCAAACGGTTGTATTTGACCCATAGATAGGATCTTATCAGGTGCTACCATTCCAGGCCAGAGCGGACCTAGTAGCAATACTGATGAAGAGGTACTCCATACTCCCCAAAGCTCTAGGACTAGAGCCACACCATCAGATTGTTTAGTGTCATATCCAGGACACAGGTTGGGGGGGAGTTGTCGTTACTCTCTACAGAGATGTAGTAAGTGTAATCTATAGCCCCAGCTGACTGGGCTCAGTTTCTTTAAGAGTGGATTATCCTATCTCTGTCAGTCATAGATGAACTCTTTTCCATAACTGGTAACCAGTGAAGAATATACTTAAAGCCTTGAAAAGTTAATCATGACCTGAGCAAACTTGATAAAGTGAGTAACTGGCTTACCTAGAGATCTGTTGCACTCAACAAAATTATCATTTAGTTGCAAATCAAACTTGAAGATGCTTTATTCTCAAAGCAGAGCATGTTAAGTGTATTGCTCACATAAAAACCTTTCTCAGATCTGCCATTTTTGATGGGTTATATATGTATATATATATATATATGCACACACAAAGAAAATTCTAATATATAGATGAAGAGGAAATTAAACTGAGAATTTAACGTAGGTAATAATGCACTACCTGAATAAATTGAACATGATTAAATAAAACCTTACCTTGTATATAGATATGTCTTCACCCTTGAAGCTATACGAAGAAAATTTGATTTGCAGTTCCACTTTTTGCTTTTATAATTATTATAATTTAAATAAAAACTGCTGTTTGGCTGAAAGTGTTTAATTATCCAATTCTGTGAACATATCGTTAATTCTGCAGATAATGAATCACTTCAACAAAATCATTATGACGGTTGCACATCTTATATTTGGCAATAACTATGAATTTTCATGGGTCTTGTAATATAAGTTATATATAAAGTCAGTTGTAAGTCTATATGTGTGTGTGTGAATATATAAACCTCTTTGTCTCATGGACAGGCTTGATACAAAGTCAATTAAATAAGTGTGCTTTTGCATGTTCAAGTCCAAAATAGCCCAGTTCCTTGTAACTAGTGTCAAGAAGTTTAGGATTGTTCATTTTGCTTTTTCTTCATCTTGTCTTAAGACAAGAATACAGCACAGAGAAATATATAGACAACATACTCTAATCTCAGCCCAAAGGGTGCAAGTTGAACTTAGATCTATCCCCACCTAAATCTAAAGATTTGCTAGATTATATATTTACGAACAAGAAGTGGATAAATAGTATTTTGAACTCTTTTGAAGGAGTATCACAGAATCATCTCAGCCAAGATTTGCCCAAGTCCGTGTGGAAATAAGAAACAGTATTATTTTTGATATGACAGGTCTTTACTTGCCAATATTGATATAAGCATCAATATGTGGTAACAGTAAGAAAAAAGTTTGATAATCTGCAGGAGACATCTGAAAGACATACTGAATGACGACTATGAATAATTTGTTTCTGCAAACATAGAAACAGCTGCCAAATGAATACCAACCAAATCAAGAACCAAATATAGACTTCCCTGAAAGTCACTAATAATTAGTGAAAAATGTGCTAACATTAAAAACACACCTTTACTTAAAGAAACCCAACAAATGCCAATAGAAAATTTTAAAAGCCCAGAGAAGAACTCAAACCAAAAAGCTCAATAAGAACATGTTGAATGCCAAATCAACAAAAATCAAAAATTCAGTAGAAGATAAACAATCATGATTATCATGGTAGACAGTAAATGAAATGAGTGGAAGGAAAAATCACCTTGAGAGCGAATCTATCAGCCAAAGAAGAAAGACTTCAGAAATGGAAAAAACATTTCAAGAATCTGCTTGAAAACCCTCCTGGAATCACTGATAAACCTACCAAAAAATTATTGATATCAAACTAAGACAGATTACAGGGGAAAAACTTGATGCAGTACTGAAAAGAATTAAAAGCAGGAAAAAACTGCAGACATCAACAAAATGCCTCCTAAAGTATGGAAGACAAGAAAATTCTTTGATACTTCTTAGATTATGCAATGCTGTGTACAAACAATAGAGAAATGGACAAAAAACTGCATCCTCCTCTTCTCCATTGCTGTGAAGATTCTCAATCATATCTGAAAATTCTTACAAAGAATCACAAGTTTTGGAGAAATCAATCCACTACAACTTAAAAGATTCTGACTATTCATTGAAGCTTTGAAGGAGTACATACAAAAAATCTCAAGGCAATACTACTATTCATTGGTTTCTCCTTGACATTTGATTCCATACACAGAGGAAAGAGGGAACCAATACTACTAGAATATGGTCTCCCAAAAGAAAATGTTATCGCTATAATGATTCTTTACAAAAATACAAAATCACTGGTTTACTCACTTGATGGTGATGCCAACTTCTTTGACAGGGTCCCAGGAGTTTTACAAAGAGATAAATTATCACCATATATGTTTGGGTTGGTTTGGTTTTATGGCATATCAACCTTTGTAGGTTATTTAATGCCAAATCCATTTTTATGTAAATAATCAGTTCTATTTAAAACAATTCAGTTTAGCATGAGTACACAGTTTAATGGTCAAAAACATTTTTATTTCAAACTATTCAGTTATATATAACAATTCAGTTTAGGGTAAGTACAGTTTCAGTGTCAAAAATAGTTCAATTTAAAACAATTCAGTTTAGCAAAAACATGCAGTTTAAATGTAAGTACAGTTTAATTGTAAAAAAACAAAAAAAAACATTTTTATTTCAAGCTATTCAGTTTAGTCAAGCAATTCTACTTCAGCTAATTCAGTTTTGTAAAAGTACAGATTTTGTTTACACACAGTTATGTCAGAACAGTTCTATGTTAAACAATTTAGTTTTGTGTAAATACAGTTTCAAAGTCAAAAACAGTTGCAGTTATATGTAACAATTCAGTTAAGTGTAAATACAGTTTTTAATGTCGATAAACAGTTCTATTTCAAACAATTCAGTTAAGCACAAGCACGCAGTTCAAATGTAAGTACGATTTAATTGTCAAAAACGTTTCTATTTCAAGCTATTCAGTTTACTCAAACAATTCAGTTTAGCATAAGTATGCCGTTAGTTCTATTTAACCTATAGATAGGGCCCTATCAGGTGCTACCACTCCGGGCCAGAGTGGACCTGGAAGCAATGGCAATAAATGGGTACTCCACATTCCTCAAAGCTCCAGCATTGCTGGAACCTCACCATCAGATTGTTTAGTGTCATATCCAGGACACTCGTTGGGGGGTTCTTACCCCTCTGCAGAGAAGCAGTCGGTGTATTCTACAGCACCAATCAACTGGGCAATCACCATATATGTTTATAATCTATGATTATTACTATGAATAACAATAGATCTAATAAAAGAAAAAGCTTTCACAATAAAAGGACAGAGATGCAGACTATGCAAATAATCTTACGCTTTGCACAAATACACCTGCCGAAGCTGAATCCTTCAGCATAGTCTGGAGCAAGCAGCTGGAGGCATTAGTCTCTGCATGAATACAAATAAAACAGAGTTCATTTGTTTAAAACAAGTGGCGGCCAGCTCCACATTAAGTAGTAAGATGGAAATTAGTAGACCAGTTCACAGGCCTCAGCAGCAATATCTCATCTACTGAAAGCAATACCAACATATACAATAGGAAGCTCTTTCATAAAATAAAATGGGATTTCTTCCAAGCTGTGGTTGTGTCATTACTACTGTATGGATTCACCATATGGGTGCTATCAAAACACAGAAAAAGCTAGATGGGAACTACACAAAAATCCTATGTACTGCTTTAAATAAATTCTGGGAGCAACACTCCACAAGACAGCAACTGCACGGCCACTTACCTCCCATCTCCCAAACCATCCAAGTAAGACATGCTGTGCACAGCAGAAGAGAAGTAAAGACAAACTCATAAGTGACATTCTTTGGACTCTTACTTATGGATGTACCAGCATTGGCTGACCAGCAAGGATAGATACATCAGCTCTGTTGGCATTTAATATAGATTCATACTTTTCCCAGGGGTATTAGTGCTTACTATTCTTGCTCCAGCTACAGATAAAACAGTGAGGCAGACTCATCTCTTCAGGCCAGGGAGAAGAAAAATTGACTTCAAACCTGTTAAACTTTGCATAATAAAAAAAATTATCTTTGTGTCACATCCTGCTCATACTAACAATGGATGCAGTTTAGAGGTTAGGAGCTGATGATTGGGATGGATGATAGAGAGATCATTATATATATATATATATAAAATATCTATTTTGTGTGTGAGTGAGATTATTTAAATATACATCTATGTATCTTTAATGTGTTATATGTGCAATGTATCCTTGCAAAAGTGTTCTGAGTGCAAAGTTTGGCTCACAGACAATCATCTGTTTGCTTGATTTCTTAGCCACCATACTTGTGGCCTTATGCCAAACTTAGTAAATGACTGGTATCTTGTTTTCTTTGTCACTTATATTAGATCCACACAATCCAAACTATGTTTACTGACAAGAGATTGGAAATTCTGATCCAAATTTAAATATTTGAGTTTTTGGAAAGTAATTACATTATGATAAAAAAATTGAAAAGTAAAATCAATAATACAAAGTTTAAAAAGAAATAAAAAATTTTAAAAGAAAAAATAAGAGGGATAATAGATGATTTGAAAAGGAAAAAGAATACAAGAAAGAAAGGAAGGAAGGAAAAGCATATTAATACAAAATTTAAAAATGAAAGAAAGAATAAACGAAATTAGATTCAGAAAGTAAACAAAACAAAAATTAAAAGAAATATGAAAAAAAAAAAAATACAAGATTTGGAAAGAAATAAGGAAAAATAAGATTAAGAAAAAAAAAGTAACTCAAGCAACTTAAATTTTAGACTATCATCAAAAAATATAATCACCTTCATTTTCAATAACCATAGATAATTGGAAGACAAATTTTTCAGTTCCACATTTAAAGAAATTTTAGTTTTTCCCCTGGAAAAATAAGTTTGAAAGAATCTTTAACTGTTTCAGAATATCCTGCCACTTATGAAATATTCTTGTGATCAAAACTAATGAAAAGCTGTTGTTGTTGTTGTTAAATTTGGTAATGATGAAAGATGCGGAAGAACCTCTGGTCATAATGATCTTATCTTGGGTTTGTTGGACTGTATTTACTGAAAAGGATTACCTTTTTGATAATACTTCAATAAATCAGAAATATTTTCTAAGATTTTTTTTTTTTTAGATTTTGTTTTGTTTTCTAGCATATCCACTATTGTAGGTTATTTAATGCCAAACACTTTATACATGTATATTAAATATACATGACTTGCAAACATTTCCTGGAAAAAAACTTTTAAACAAGCCTGAGGTCATTTTTTTATGCACAGTTAAATGGTTTTTAAATATTGTCATGTGTCCATAACTAGACATTTTTTTTTTTACAGTGTTAAATGAACAAACAGTTGTATTTCTAACAATTTAATTTAAACTGTACAAGCAAACAACTTAAGTGTCAAACAGCTGTATTTAACCCACATATAGGACCCCATTAGGTCCAACCATTCTGGGTCAGAGTGGACCTGGGAGCAATGGCAATGAAGCACTACTGCAAATTACCCAAAGCACCAGCATTACTGGAGCCTCACCATCAGATAGTTTAGTGTTATATCCAGGACACATATTGGGAGGTGATCTTACTCCTCTGCAGAGATTCTGTTGGTCCATTCTACAGCCCTAGCTGACTGGGCTCTTTTATTTTGTCTCTGGGAAAATGAAATTACTTTCAAAACCATATAGGGTGCAATTGGACAAGATTTAAGCCCAACCTTAACCCTTTGATTATGCTATATGGAGTGTTTTAGAAAACAAAACAAATGCAACTTCCTATCCAAATATTGGTTCATTTAAGACTGCTATTGAGGAAGAGTGGAATAAAATGTCTGAAGAATTTATTTTAAAAAAGGAAGGCAAATCATTTCAAAGGCCTGTTGATACAATAATTGAAAAAGAAAAAATAATGGCTATATTGAGTAAATTTACTGTTTTGTGTCTATCTTATTTTGCTATTTATTATAAAGACATGATTAATTTTAAAAGATGCAGTTATTCATAATTATACTAGAATATTCTTAATTTTATTGTTTTTGCACCATATAAACATTCACTCATAGTCATCATCGTAGGAAACTGACATGGCTACCTGTTATTTAAGATCAACAAATCGTACGTCCTACTCATCGCTGTGCAATTTCGCTCGACTGATGACAAAGGAAAAACAGAGGCTTCTTATGCAAACTGGTAGCAGATAATCTGCATACGAAGCTTGAGAAGTTTCATTACTTTACAAGACTTCACCGTTATATGAACTGGTACCAATCACCATCTTGTTTTTTTCTTTTTCTTTTTATCTAACGACTGGAGGTGGATAAGACATTTTTCATCTTTTATATTCTTGCCACAAGTGTTAACAAATCATTTTACTACACTACCCAAGTTCAGTTCCTAGATAAAGCTATTTGCATTTCACACAGCATAATTCTTTCTCTAGCTATGTGTAAATTGTGTAACAGATTGGCCTCTCTAACCTTTGTATCGTAACTGGTCAAGGAGAAGAAAAACTAAATTCAAACCTGTTAAATTCTGCTTAAAAACTGATCTTATGTCAAATCTGGCTCATTCTGAGCATTTAGGTTAGAATAGCATAGGCACACAGTCAATAGTACTTGGTGACTGCTAGTTTCTTTTCTATGTGATGATCAGACCAACTAACAGTCACCAAGCATCAGTGATTGTGTCTACACTATCCTACCTTAGCTCTATTAAAAATATTCAACATTATGAATACTACCTACTATATATATATATATATATATATATATATATATATATATATGTGTGTGTGTGTGCATTATATTTCAGAATGCAATATAGAAGAAATCTTGAATATACAGGTTTGTATTTATTGTATATATGTAAGAATCCTTTGTATGTGCACAAAATGTATTACATAAGCTATTACAAAAGAAAGAATAAAAAGCTACAAATTTGCATTTAAATTCATTATGTCTGCATGCATGTGTTTTGTATATCTACACCATGTATTACACAGTTTATTACAAAAAGAGATTGAAAATACAGATTTTATTCTTATCCATGTCTTTCAAAACACTCTTGGGAAACATCCCCAGCCATTCCACTCATTTTGTAAAAAAAAAAAAAAAAAAAAAAAAAAACTATGCCACAATAACAATCATCAAAAGAATAAAAAGTCAAAAGATTCTAGAAATATTCATAAAAAAATAATAAAAAAAATGTAAGAAAAAGAAAATGGCAAATTCAGTTTCGGATTCCTTGATAAAACTTCAAACAAATTTTGGACCAGGAGGAAAAGGTCACTTGTCAAATTCAGGAAAGATCTTTGATAACTTAGTAAAAATTTATTAGCTGCATCCCCGCCTCCTCTGAAAAGAAATTGCCAATCCGAAGGCTAACAATATTTAGACCTTTGATAAATGGAAATCTACTGTAATCTGATTGTAACAAGAAAATTTAATGAAAACTTCTTATATATTATTGCAATGTAAGTAACAAAGGAAAAATGAGAAGTAAATCATATTAAGTCAGTGTATATGAGATTGTTTGATGGTAATTAAAAACAAAAAGGATAGTAGTTTCCTAACATTTGATTAACTTGAAATCAATGATTTTCGAATATATTAAACAATTTGCACAAAACAGGGTGCATATTTTTTAACTAGTAAAATATTTACAATATTTTGTTTTCATACAGTAATGTCCTGAATAAGTAGTCCTGGTTAAAAAACACAGTAAGGATAACCTGAAGCCAGACATTTTTTAGACATCTTTTCAATGTAGGTATCATTGGGTAATGAGAAAAGTTTTTATAAAATGAAAATGGATAGTATTACATTATTTTTAATTTTAAACAACAGTATAACCAAAAACAAAGTTGTATAAATTAAGGTACTGTAAGCAACCCGAGGTCTGTTAGCCAGATTAAGCAAAGCTTAGTGAATAGTACCTATCTCTGTATATTTCATTCAATCTATCTAATTATATTGATTGATTTTTTAAGGCATGAAAACCCATTTACAGTTATTTCATGCCTAGAGGTAAGAGAATTGCATTCACTATACATTTATATCTACGTTTTTGTGTAGTTGAAAAGAGTTTTCTTTCACTTGGTCCTATTGAGTACAAATAATTTTTCAAGAGATCTGTTTAACCTGTAGATGGGACCTTAACATGTCAATGTCAGAGTGGACTTGGGAGTAATGGCAATGAAGAGGTACTCTACACTACCAGATCTCTAGAATTAGAGTCTCTCCATCAAATGCAATTCTGTGTCATATTCAGGACTGTCTCTTTTGGGTGATAGGTCTTACCTCTCTGCAGGGGGAGATGCATTCAGCATACTTTAAGCACTGTCAACAAAGCAGTCTAATTGGATATATTTATCTATGTAAATATTTAAATCCATTTCTCCAGACTCATTTTTTTTTTTACATTTGAAAACAAACAAGAAGTATAAAGACTTGCAAAGTTTGTTTTTTCAGAATTTTTATTTTTTTTTTTTTTGTCGGTGCAAAAACTAAAAAACTAAAAAAATTAAATAACATATATATCTCACAAAATCACTTTTGGAAAAGACATGTCTTGTGATAATGAAAAAAAAAGTCAATTGTATCATCTGTGCTACCAAAAGTAAAATTAAATGAATATATGAGGAGTTATTTTTGGAGTGCTATGTATTCATATTTTTTGTTACAGAGTTTTGCCACTGTAGAGTTTGGTAATAAATAATAACAAATAATAACAATTTTCATTGTAAAATGTTTGATAAATGATGAAATCCTGTAATCATTAGAAGAAATTTTTTGATGAAAAATTTCTAGATTGATCAATTTTAAATGGCATGTAGACCTCTCTAGGGCTATTTAATGTTTTGAGGTTTGAGAATAATGTTCTTATTTATATTTTTCGTGTAGTTGTCTAAGGGAAACCATCTGCCCTTGTGAGATCAAGCTAAAATAAGAACACTTGATGATAAGATGTCTCAAAGAAGTGGCACACATGTTAGATGACAGTGACCTGTTGATTTTATCACGTATAGAGATAAATACAATTTGGGAACCATTAATCAAAAAGGGTCGATAAAAAATCTTAAATTACAAGATAAGGTATGGTAAAAGAAAAATAAAACACTATGGAAATATTAGGCTTATAAGTCCTAAAACTTCTCCCTGAATTATCTGTCAAGGATAAGGCATTTGGTTGGAAGGTGCTTCTGAGTGAAATCATCTGGATGTTGCAGGTTCAATCCCAACAACAGGTAAGACTAACAAGGAATGTTTACTATAACTTAACACTTGTACCCAGTTGTGGTAAACAGAAATGGAACAGTCTCCCCCTGGGGTTCTAATAAAGGGTTCAGTTTGAGATTCTGTGTGGACTCCTGAGTTCGACATGGAACACCTGAAGGCCAAAAGACATATTGGCCGAAACGTGATTATAACAATAAAGATGAGCTTAATAGTCCGAACTTTCTAAGTTATAAAAGTTGTTTCTTTTTCTTGCTCATGGTCCTATTGAATAAAAACAATTTTTAAACAGATCTATTTGACCTGGAAGTAATGGCAATAAAGAGCTACTCTACACTTCCCAGATCTCTAAGAATGGAGCATCAAATGCAGTTAGGTGTTCTACCCAGGGCAAACAACCAAAATAAATAATATATATATATGTGTGTGTGTGTCAGCATATTCTAAGCCCTGCCAACAGAAGTGTACTAATTTATGAGTAATACCCTACCTTACAAAAGAAACATGTAACTTTGAAACAATAGTAGAGAACCTTTTTAATAAGATTGAATTGACTATTCAATGAATTTTATTGACCTTATGGGATATTACAAATGAAAGAAAATAGCCCTTTGCAACATTCTGAATGAAATAGCTAATGGAAACAAAGAAAAAAAAAGCGACTGAGAAAAAAAACGTGTTTCATTCATAATGTTGCGAAGGGCTATTTTCTTTTCTTTGTAATATCCCACGTGGTAAATAAAACTCAATTCAATCTTATTAAACTAGTGAAAATGTTTTTCTTGAAAATAAAAATACATCTACTTTCATTTGAATTTCTGAGATATGGAATTACAGTTACTAGCTGAAAACCAGAAAATGTAAAGTATCATATGTTGGATCTAAAAACATTCAAGTTGAATGTAAATTAGGCAACAAGGAAATAAAACAAGTAAATGAGGAATGTGATTTAAGGGTTGGCTTTGATAATGCATTTAAAGGTGACATTGTCTATTGAGGGCAAATGAAATGATTGGTTGGAGGGTTAGAAATTTTATTTCAAGAAGGCAAATGTTTCAAAAACTTTATACCCTAATAATGATGCTATACAATATTCTACTGGGTTCCAGTGCTGAGACATAGAAATAGGAATGTAATATTGTGATTGGAGGAGCATATGAAGAGTGAAAAAATAAAGAGTAAAAAGATAACATTTATAGGGGGAAATTAGAGAAATTGGGTTTGATTACTTTCTATAAAAAAGAATGAGAGGTGAATGAAGCTTTCAAAATAATTAATGGAATTTCTAATTATGGTAGACATTTTTACAATATTTCTCAAATCAGGAATTTACTGTCAAGACAAATTTCAAAAACTAAGTCTACAACCAATTGGACTTCTTTGCAAATGAAAAAATATATTTTTGGAACAAATTGCCTGATCAGATCAAAACAGCAAAAATGCAAAATAAATTTACGATCAAATTTGGTGGTTTCAGAAAAAAAATGTCAAAAAGAATTTAAGAGGGAATTTTTGGGAACTACTGGATGAATTACTTAACAGAATTTGAACTGTATGAAGATATTGTATGAATGTTTCTTCTGTTAAGATTTTTTAAAAGTTGATGTTAAAGAAAAAAAGAACTAAGGGAAATGTCCAAGGAAACAAAACAAATAAATAAAGGATCAATAAGCAATCAAGATTTTAAGCAGGTCACACTGAACTAGGTCAATATTTATGAACACCTTGTATGAATGTAAACTAAACATGATTTTTTTTTTAGCCTTGATTTTCTGATAGCCCAAAGAGATGATAGAGAGAGAAAAAAAAAAAAAAAAAAAAGGGCAGAGCTTTGATTTTTAGAAAAAGAAAAATTTGGTTAAGCTGATTTGATGGACACAAGTTAAGGATTCATTTTAGCATTTACACAAATTTAATCCTGCACCATAAAGTTAAAAAATTTGGAATTTTAGGAAACTAACATGCTAAAACAGGTTTTGGACTTGTATTAGTAACCACAAAATGTACTGGAGTTATACAAAAACAGAAAGAAAAAGTAATCTATTGAATTATAAGGTTATATACTCAATGACTAGAGATAAAGATATTATTTTTTGAAATTCCATCCTTATCGTATAGTAAACTAAAATAAAGAGGAAGCAGTCATTTCCAATCTGCAACCCCTGCCGAAATAATTGAAAATTCATTGCTACAAAGAACGGCAAGGAAATTTTTTTGCAACATCTCAATTTTTGCAGGGTTTGTTTCTGAGGCCTGCTGTCCTTGAACCATTTCAGTGGAGTAGGGAGACTGTTCAAGGTCCTAGGACTCAATATTTCACTTGCAACAGGTATGAAAACAAAGCTATTCAAAAGCAACCAATATCTAGCCAGTTTGTAATCTTCAGCATGCCTGGACCCATTGCCAATTTTAAGTTACTTTCAGTGGAGATATCTCTGCAATAAGAAACTTGCTACCTTGGAATGAGAAAACCATTATGCCATCTGGTCTCATGTTATCCCCTTGATCTAATTCTATTAGCTCTAGCTCCAAGAGAAAATCACAGCACCTTGACAGCACTTGATACCATTAAGGGTTGAATGCAATTGGAAATTACCAATGTTTACATAAGACTGGGGTCAGTCTAATTTCATCAAATGTAGACTTATCAGGACATGTCTCTTGCATATTTGGACACTAGTTTGAGTATGAGAGAATAAAGATGAGTTTGATCCCTTAAATTTATAAGGTACCGCAAAGATCTCATTTCAAAATTTCAAACAAAAGAATTAAAAAATAGATTAAAATTGAAATAATAGTTTAAAATACAATAACCACTTGCATTCCAATGCCATAAATATAAAGCCCAGTTGGCTGGGGCTGTAGAATATACCAGGTGAAGCTTTGAGGAATGTGGAGTACCCCATCAATGCCATCACTCCCAGTCCCACTCTAGCCTAAAGTGGTAGTACCTGATAGGTTCCTATCTATTGGTCAAATGGAAATGTTTGACATTTAAACTGTATTCAAACAAATGACTAATGCAAGATTGAATCGTTAGAAATAGAACTGTTTGATCATTTAACTGTGTGTAAACAAATGACTGATGTTAGTGATACATAGCAATACTTGGAACCACTTAACTTATATAAAAAACAGATTTTGCTTTGAATAACATAAAATGCTTGATATGGCATAAAACCAAACCATGAATATGTAGAAGTCACTGCTCTCACGTGCAGAATAAGCAAGAATAACACTTACCAGCTCAGCAGCCCCAGCTAGCATCGGGCTGGCAGACAAAAAGTAGAACAGGCAGAAATTCAATACCAAACTAGTAACACCTGAAACATTACTGAATCAAGCAAGTGTATATATATATATATATATATATATATATATATATATATACACACACACTAATATGCCCACTCACTGGGCCAGCAACTAACTACTGTCCAGGGAATGAACTTGGCCACCTTCTCAGAGCAGAATGTCCTAATGTCCATATAATCTCACTTCAACTCATAATTCAGGATGATGCACGTGAGCACTGACCCATTGGTTACTGAGCCTTACGATAGAATTTCAACAGAATATATTTGGAGTATCTTACTTGTGACCCAGTGGAAAAAATTAAAAGGTATGCATTTGTGGTGACTTAATATAGGATTCTATTAAGTTCTAACTTTAAAAACGATATAACTGTATGAACAAATTATCAAATAGAAATAATCACTTAAAATCATAACTGTATAAATTATTAGTATTACATAGGAATTCTTGAAACCATAAAATTGAATGCAAATTATTTGTATTAGATAGGAATACCTAATATAACTGTGTGCAAGAAATACTAAAAATTCACAAAATATGAATATAAGCTAATGTACATGATTCCCTTACCTCTTGGCACAGAATAACCCTTGGCAGGTTGACATGCTATAAAAAAAAACCATCTCATTTATAAAATCAAATCAAATATTCCAAGATGATCATGAAGATTATCAACTAATATGCAACAAGGTGGGCACCTGGTAAAGATAATGTTTTGATGTATTAAGAACTTCTGTGATTGAAAAAAGACAGGTGTATAAATGAAACTCTTAGGATAAAAAAAAAAAGAATAGCATGCCAGCCATTTTAAACCCTATTGGCCATACGTTAAAATAAACCAGAAACGTCTATTTAGAACATAACATTAAGTAGACAAACCAGTGTGACATCCAAAAGACTTATCCCAGACTAATGCAGCATTATTTCTTTCTTTATTCAAGAAACTTGTTTTTCTAGAACTAGAGAAACATCAACATGAGCTTAGCATCTTTGTGATAAAAATAAACTTAATGATAAACGGTTTTTACAATGACTAGAAAAACTGGACTTGTTTACATCATAAATTTTGAGTTATTTTTCCAATAGAAGTTTAAGATCTTATCATGATTTTGTTAAGAAGTAGTTCAATTTTTGTGTCTTGAAGGGTCAGACTGAACTTTTTAAGTATTTGAATACTGACTAAACCTAAGATAACCAACTGCTTAGACTAAGGCCAACTGCTCAAATTCCCCAACTAGACATAAGACAACCAACTGCTCAGACTGGTTCACTCAGATTAGTGGGTTGATTCTATACAGTGTGTCAAACCAATGGTTATTTTAGTGTTTGGAGAATCCTATTCACATTTTTTATGTATTTGTTTTCTTTTTAAGAGACTTTTTTGGTAAATGGTTCTGTTTAAACAGATCTATTTGGCCTATATGTGACATCAGGTATTTCGACCACTCCAGGTCAAGTTGAACAAAGAGTAGTGACAAAGTACTCATCATTCTCCAGATCTTAGGTAATGGCTAGGAAGGAGTACTCTACACTACCCAGATCTTCAGAAGTGGAGCTTCACCATCAGATGCAGTCCTGCCCAGCTCGATATATTTGGGTGGTGGGTTCAACTTCCCTGCAAAGGATCCAGTTAGCATATTTATGTTGTAAACAGGGAAGAACAACAATGCAGATGAACAAAAATATAATCTGCTCCTTTTTTTCTCTTTCATTATCCAAAATGTATGAAATGGGAGAGAGAGAGAGGGAGATAAAGTCAAAGACAGCTGAGATGTACACACAGGGCCAGATATGAATCTTGAGTGAACCATATCTTCTTTATTCTGGTTTTGTGAGATAGGTACAGGGCCACCTCAAGGCATTGAATCGTCTTAGTTTCTCCTCACTTCTCTGCTTTCATGAGTCTGGCATTATCTGAAGGCAGCAAATTGTCTTATTTTTTTTCTCCTCTTACAGGTGTCTCATCAAAACCATCTTGTAATAGAAATTATCACTCCCGCAAATGACCGCGCGTCTGTTTGGCCTGTCACGAATTATCAGGAATTAAACCTGAGACCGCATTACAAATTGTGGGTTGGTTTAATTTAAATAAGACTGTTTCAGCTAATCAGAGACAGGCTTGGGATTGTAGCAGGCACTACTTAAGACACACTCAAATTTGGTCAGGGAACAAAAAGTCATTTGTCTGGGGAGGTGTTAACAGTCGTGCGTTTAACAGCTGAGATAGAAAGACTTGTTTTTGAATCACACATCTAAAGGCATTGAATCAGCTTAGTTTCTCCTTGATTCACTGCTTTCACAAGACTGGTACAGGTCAGGGTTTTCTTTAACTCTCAACATTGGGCAGTCTGACGCCCAGAACAGCTTTATATCTTGTGGCTCTTCTGCTAGTCTTCTTTGTTCTTCAGGCTTGAAATCTTCCTAGGTTTATATAATTTTCCAGATGTTCACACAATCCTCCTGCTCACAGCTTCACATTGTGTGTGGACACGCCACTATTTAGCATGCCACCCATGCAACTTATGCAGTACTTCTGCTGAAGAAGCAGCCACTTTCACTTTACTTTAGGAAATAGGTGTACATCCTGTTATACTACCCACACAACTTATGCAGTATGTCAAAGGGATCTTTTCAGTCTATATTCAACACATAGAAAAATCACTCTTAAAGCATGAGTTTTCACTAAATCATAAAAGTTATGCCGTGATGAACCTGCTCAGTAGTTAGACAGGTGATCTTAGTAAAAATTAAATTTTACAGTGATAGACAAAAAAGACTTTTAGAAAAAGATTTAATAATAGGAATGAATAAATGAAAACTTTAAATACAGAGCCTGGAATTTTAATTATTATCCATGGTAACAAATTCTAAATAAATCAGATCAAGTCGAAAAATCTTTGATGAAAAACATGTGCATCTTCACCAGTTAAGTCAGTTTCAGTATTGCCAAATATTTGTTGATGTGATGGTTGATTGTTTGGGTTTTATGGTATATTAACCTTTGTAGGTTATTTAATGCCAAATCTATCTTTATACAAATAATCAGTTCTATTTCAAACAATTCAGTTTAGGATGAGTCATCATCATCATATCGCGTTCAAGCAATTCAATTTAGTCAAACAGTTCCAATTCAAACACTTCAGTTTAGCATAAGTATAGATTTTGTTTACACAGTTAAATGTTGAAAGTTCTATTTTAAACAATTCAGTTTAGCTTAAGTTCAGTTTCAATGTCAAAAACAGTTCCATTTCAAACAATTCAGTTTAGCATAAATATGCAGTTAAAATGTTAAAAACACAGTACACAGTTTAATTGTTAAAAGCATTTCTATTTCAAGCTATTCAGTCAAGTTAAACTGTTCAAATTCAAACAATTCAGTTTAGCATAAGTACGCAGTTTAATTCTATTTAACCCATTGATAGGAACCTATCAGGAGCTACCACTCCAGGCCAGAGTGGACCTGGGAGCAATGGCAATGAAGTGGTGCTCCATATTCCACAAAGCTCCAGCATCACTGGAACCTCACCATCAGATTGTTTAGTGTCATATCTAGGACACTCGTTGGTTGGGGGGGGGGTCTTACCTTCTCTGCAGAGGTGCAGTCGGTTTATTCTACAGCTTCAGCTGACTGGGAAAATGTTGGTGTGAGTGTTATAGTTGGATTCAACCATCTATTATAATAACTTTTCTGTATTTTGTAAATGTTTTAATCTTGAGACTGAAAACAAAGAAAAAAAATAACCCATTTTTCCCATTAAAAATAATTCAAGGATGTAAAGCTTCATATGCATTTATAGTTTATTTTCACATGTTAATTGTAATAATCAAATCTTAACAACTGCACAGCTAATGATCAGAGTATAGTGTCTGTTTTGGGGCGGTGTACAGCGAAAGGAAATATGTACCTTGTCCTGGGTATCAAAATTCCAGAGCAGCACTTTCCTTGTTCAGCCAAAGGGAAAGTTTGGGGTAGCCTAATCCCTTTTTATTGAAAAGACCTAAGACAGCAAAAGTTTAATTTGGTAAACTTTAAATGAAAAGGGTTGAAATTTCACAATTAAACAGATCAAAATAATTATAAAATAATTATTTCATAAAGGAAAAAAAAGCTGAACTTACATTTGTGAGAAGAAAAACTCACTTCATCAAAACCCAAAAAGTTTAGGTCTGGAGAAGGATAAATACAATCATACTGGAGATGTCTTAGTCTATAACTATAAGAAATACAATCAAGAACTCTGCAACTATCAAACACGTGGCGTCTGTAATCATTTAGTTATTTTGCTTCTGCTTGTTACTGATTATCAGATTCTAGGGGAGGAGAGAGCCATATGAATTACACAATCATGTAGTATAGGAAACCATGGGATGCAGCCTGGTGGATGTAAAGCAATATAGAACAGACCAATAAGGAGTTGATAGCACACTTCACCTGATGCTAGATAGAGGAACCTCATAGGTCAATGGCCAAAATCAAATTGTTCTTTCAAGAAACTACTGCAACTCATTTGAAAGGATGGTGTCTTAATAAAAAAAAAAATAACAACCAAAATATTTCCATGGTGATGGATGACTTTGGAAGACTGGTCATGAGACTAGATAATTTTTTTTTTCCCTTGCTGATGCATTTGTGCATACCCTTTAAATAAAACTAACTATATTACATTTTACTGTCAATGAGAAAGGAGATAAATCATAATGTCAAGTGCCAAAAACAAATTTCTTTTGGTTTTAGATATCAACTAAAGATGTTGTATAGTCAAAACCAACTGTACATACACATATTCAACACAATAAAGATGAGCGGACTCAGTTCTTTAGAAAAATATACCTCTCACTTTATTTGAAAGGGTTACTAAAGGTTTTACTGTGTGAGAGGTGAGTTGGAGACTGAACAGAACTGCAACATATTGACCCCCACTCTTATAGCCATAACAGCGTTTCTTTACTGTTCTCCTGGGCTGCTCAACCATGGGCCTGGGGGCCCAGACTCTCTGGGACATGGTCCTCATTCCAGCATCTTCTCTCCAACTGATCTGAACTTCCTGTTGCCGTGTTATATAGCAATTTTGATGCCCACCTACTTCCTGCAAGCGTCACAATTTCACACTCAATTCAACCCCTCGACAGTCAAGGTCACCCCGATCTCCTGATATCTTCAACCGGATGCACCGGTTATTTACACGGGTGCATTTCTTCTTTTGACAGCTTGGCCGGGTCGGAGGTCAATATGCAGCAAAGACATTTCAAATATTTCTTTAAATCCATGGTGGCTGGATGGATTGAAACATCATGGTGAGCTCAAACTCTAGTCACTCGATTATGTTCACTTTAAGACTATGACCCTTGGGATAAGTATGAACCCCCTTATCCTCCCAGCTATATTTGTTGTTTTATGACATATCAACACTTGTAGATTATCTAATGGCAAATCTTGTTTATACCTATGTATGATTTGTAAATTTTTTGTGAACATTTTTCAATGGTTTCAAGTATTTCTATCTAATACCATTAATACAGTTAAATGGTTGCATGTTTTTCTATCTTATACAAATTTATTTACTATTAATCATTTGTTTGTCCACATTTAAGTGGATATACAAGTGGGTATACATTTAAGTGGATATACATCTGAGTACTTTGAAGGTAATTTCATTTTTAAATGAGTTTCTACTAATTCATTTCAACACAAGTATTGTTTTTACAGTTAAATGGTTTCAATTATTGCTATCGAACAATAATAATTCAATATTAATTTGTTTGCACACATTGAAGTGGTTCCAAATATTGCTATTTAACACTAATTATTCTATTGAATTCTATTCATTCATTTGCACACAGTCAAATGGTTCCACATATTGCCATGTAGCATAAGCAATTCAACTAAACATTGTCTTTTTACACACAGTTGAATGATCAAACAGTTCAATTTAGCATAAAACATTTGTTTGCACTTGGTTCAAATGTCAAACAGTTCTATTTGACCAATATCAGGTGCTACCACTCTAGGCCAGAGTGGACCTTTGAGCAATGGCATTGAAGGCTACTTACCTTTATTCCTTAAAGCTTCAGCATTTCTGGAATCTTACCATAGTGTCATAACCAGGACACTCATTGGGAAGGGATCTTACTCCTCTGCAGAGATAGAGATGGTGTATTCTAAAGTGCTAGCCAAGTGGGCTGGTTAGATTTGAGAGCGTGGAGAATATTAAAATTTGACAATATAGTTTCCCACATCAAAAGAGTCATTTCAAAAATGACTTGATTAATGATAAACTCTCTGGAATAATTGTTTTGAATGCTAAGAACTATTTGGAGATAATTTATGTTTCATTTATTGTTCATTTTTTACTTGGTCAATGCTATAATCATAGCTACTCTTTGAATGACGATATAAACAGAAACATTTGTTAAACAACCAATGACTTCATACCAAAACAGTCAAAAAGCAGATGATATTCTATAGAAACAATTACTGTTGCAGACTACGTAGATGATCAAGCACATCTTGCAAATACGTCTGCTCAAGCTGAATCTGCTGTATAGCCTGGAATATACAGGCATTGCTTTCTATGAGGTCTGAAATAAAACAGTTCTTGTGATTTATTCAAGATGGTAATATCTCAATAAATGGCAAGCCTCTGAAATTAGTAGATCACTTCACAAACCTTAGTAGCAATATCTCATCTACAGAAAGTTATGTCAACATGTGCATAGGTAAAACAGACTTATTGACAGACTATTGATCATATGGAAACAGGAAATTTTTCAAGCTGGAGCTATGTCAAAATGATATGGCTGCACCACTTGGACTAACAAAATGCCTGGAGAAAAAAGCTTGATGAGAACTACATAAGAATGCTGTGTTTTGAACAGATCCTGGAAGCAGAATACATTTAAACTAACTCACACACACACACCCATATATATATATATATATATATATATTAAACAAAGTTAATTACTGTTCAGCAAAATAAATAAAACTAAATTGAGTAAACTTCAAGTATATTCAGTTATACAGCATTATCCAGCAAAAAAACTAAAACTAAAACACTGAAAATAACCAACAAATAATCATAACAAAACATGAAATATAAGCTAAGTCCATTATTTGTTTTTGACAAACAAACAATAAAACTATGTGATGAAATGAATGCATAAATATAGAAAAGAAAAGAAACAGAACGAAATAAAAGGAAGTGTTTATGCAAAATATCAGCACAAAAGGATATCCTTTAGAGCCAGCACAGAGCACCATAAGTCCTCAGGCTAGTTTTGGTAAATGGCTTCTCAAAGGACAATGCTCTTGGAAAGCATCAAATTCAATTTGGTGATACAATCTGGCGCTAAGCAAAGAATAAAATGGTGCAACCCACTGAAATACAATGATACATATCTTAAGATTTATTTTTCTTTTTAAATTACTTTTTGTTTTATTTTTAGAGGTTGTCATTACCTCTTAAATATGCTAACATCATCCATAGCACTACTCGAAACATAACCAGCATGATACAACATCTTTTGAACCATCTCTAATTCCTTTTCTTTCCCAGTTTTTTTTTCCTTAGCTTCTATTGTTATGTAATGGCTTCCTCCACCATCCTATCAGATGTGGTGATTGACAGATGGTGGGTCAAAGTTCAAATCCTCAGCCATTCAAAACTATGAATGTGTTTGGAGACAGCCATGTGCAAATTAAGAGTTTGATTTTTTTTTTTTCAAAGTGAGGAGTTAAGTTTAAGATGCCTTGGAAAATGGACATTGGGGGGGGGGTAAGTAAGATTGGTCTTCCCCAATAAGGGTGGGCTACAATATGTAAAAATAAATAAAATATATAAATAAAATGAAAATTTTTTCCTTTGACAGAACAAAAACCACTTCACATGTATTTTATGAGACCAGTCCAAAAAGAACTTGTAACATCTAGAATAAACAGAATGTATTTTTTTCATCTCCATGAGCAAGTGACAACCATATTTGTTTCTTCAGTTTTGTCAGAGAACACTTTTTAAATTGGTCTATATATCAGCCAGAATTTTCTTTTATTTAGCTATATATTACAAACTTTAGAAATACTCCTTCCTTGCCATGAATCCTGGATCCACTGACCCAACCTGGAAGTACCTGTTAAGGTTCCATCATATGTCAAATAGATATGTTTGAAAATTATTACTATTAAACAGGAAAAAAAAGTAAAGTTGGTGATCCGAAGACTTCCTTTTCAATAGCTACTACACCAAGGTGTAGGGGAGGGTGCTACTTCTTTCCCTGGATTGCTCTACTTTACCCTTACCTTATATTGCTGTGTGTTAAGCAAGGATGTATCAAGTACCATTTTTAAAGTCTTAGGCATGACACGACCTGGGATTGAACCCATGTCTCCTAGACCATTGAGAAACACTCTACCCACTAGGCTGATATATAGTTGTGTGAATATTTATTAAATAGAATCATTAATGTTAGATAGGAAAACTTGAAACAAATTATATACCGATTATTTTTAATAGATAGGAATACTTGATATTATAAGTGTGCAAACAAACAATTGTTATTAAATAGAAACTTTAAACCATGTAATTGTGCTTAAGTTATTGATATTAGATAAGAATATTTGAAACCCTATAACTGTGTGCAAATTATTTGTATTAGATAGGAATACTTGAAATTACATAACAGTGAGTTAACAAATGATTATAGACAAATAAAAATGCAATTTAAAAAGAAATTTAGCATAACATTGTAAATATACATTCATAAAAGAATAAAATTTCAACATCAAATAACCCATTAGGAGTTGGTTTGCCATTAAACAAATTAACCATATCACTTTTTTTTAGTAGTACTAAAACTAAAAATCCAATTTTGAACAAAAATTGTTTGAAATGAAAATTGAATTTTCAATGTTCCAGTGTCTACCACTCTTGTTGATTGGTCATCCTCCCAAATATCCTTCCAGAATAGTGAATCAAGAGAATTTTTGATTTTTGTCAATCTGCCATTTTTTAATATCATATTTGACAATTTTACAGTGTAAATTTCAAGTGGCTCATGTTGGCATCATCAAGTCAACTTTCAGTCTCATTTTCCTTCTTTTATTTTGGCATCTTGTTAAAAGGGTGATGGTCTGCAAACTAGCCTCAAAGAGCAATTACTGAGTCGTGTTTTCAATCCTCATTTGGTGTTTCCATACATGCTCAGCCTTGCATTGAATCTAAGCTATACTTGGTTATGTAGATGGCACCTTGCATTGAGTAACGCTTGGTGAGATAGGCAAATGAACCATTACTTGGGAGTTTAGTTCTCGCTGGTTGTCTCCTATTTCGAAGTAAAGGAGTTCTTCATTCTTTTATCTCCTTATGTTAACGTAGATGTATATATATATATATATATAAATAAAATCTCAAGTAAATAATGACTGAATATCCAAAGGAAGAGTGTTCAATGCATGGCTATTTAATACAAATTAGCCTTGCAGAGCAAAATATATATTTGAATTCCATCTGATGAGTTTAAATTAGTGAAATAGTATTCCATTTCCATAATTGATCTATTTCTAAATTTTTTGCTTAAAGAAAAAAAAAAAAAAAAAAAAAAAAAAAAATAATATATATATATATATATATATATATATATATAGCATCCATTGGGGATCTAACAATATTTCATAACATCTTAGTCCCGATGATGGTTTATTGAAACTAAATGATTATAACGTCAACTTTTTTTCATACTAAATGCTTTGCTTAGGAATCCTTTGTTCTTCAGTTTTTCTCCACATACACACACGGTGATAAAAAGTAACTCATTTTAAATTTCTTAAAATTTATTTCTTTATTAGAATTTTTACAAAAAATGACTATGTGAGCATTTTAAAATGGGGAGTTACTTTTCAATTAGTGTGTGGGAGTGGGTGTTATATATATATATTTATATATATATATATATACACACACACACACACACACATACACACCACATTGTTGAGGAACAATCATCATTGTATGGCCTAATCAAAAGACGAATTAATATTGTACACATGTCCTTTAAAACCTGATATCCCAATACTCAAACAAAGCTACCTTAAAAAGAAAATTATTAAAAGCTTAGCAAATGGTTACTTTTTTTAAGTAGTATATATCAATTCATTAACTAAAAGTTTGCACTTTTATTGAGTAAAGTCTAACAAATTTTGATGTGAGCTTAAAAGAAAAAGTTTCCCATATTGCACTGGTATTGCATTTCAGATGAACAAGGCATGCTGACCTTTGAACACAGATGACAGAGTTGCATGTAGAAAACAGATCTAAATAAAAAAAAGTGATATTTTTTGATGATTTAGAAGAGCTAAAAAATTTTTCTGTTACTATACATGTAACATCAAAATTCAATTTCAGTTTAAGGGTTAAGTATTCCAATCCAATACAAATTATCAGAGTCAAACAGTAAGATTTGAAACCATTTATATGTATGTAGTTTTTTTAATAGTTACTTGAAGCCATAATTATCTGGTAAGAAGAATCATAATTAATTAGTTGAAGCCATATGACTGTGTGCAAACAAATTATAACTAAATATGAATACTTTAATTCAATCATATTGTGTATAAAATATTTGTTATATCGAAATACTTGATATCACATAACTGAGGAAAGAAATGATTATTCAAGTCAAATAAAAGATATTTTTTTATGATTGTAATGGAATATTAAAAATATAAATTATTTATGATTACAAAAATTTACAAATGAATCCAGTTTTGACATAATATGATATGCTATTAAAAAAATAAACCAAATCAAACTAGATGTGATAAGATTATTTTCAATCAAGGTTGCCTACCTGAGAAAAAAAATCATTTTTAAGACACACAACCTGTAAATAAGTTTGAGGGCAAAAAGAACATTTACTGAGGTTACTACTCTAATCAGAGATTTTGGGGCAATTTTCTATTCCTGAAAATCAAAACTTAGCTTGGATCACTATTTGGAAACTTAAGAACATGCAACTGATTGTGATGAACATTACCTACATAAGTAGGAATATTTTCCTGTCAGTACATGACTTCAACAAGAGAACCATTTAAAAGGAGATAAAAATCTTCTTTTTTTTTTTTACACATTCTCATTGCTCAAAAGAACACACTTGTATATACATAAAGTCACCTTGTATTTTACATACAAGATTATTAAAATTTGATTGTACGAGTAGTAACAATAGTAGAATGACAGTTTTAATAGAAGCAATAAGGCAGGTGGTTATTATACAATTAGAAGAGCTTACTGATATCCTCAGTAGTTAAGTTACAGCATCAACAGGTGCAGACATCATGCCTTGATACTTATAAAAATATTTATCTCTAAGAAAACACAAACATATGAGTTGTAACATTTGAATTTCTAGAATAATATTTGTCTGATTATATTGGGTAACAAATTTTCTACTTTTTATTGTTTCTAAGTAGAAAGTTAATTCTTGATTGCTCATGTCTATTCTTTTCAAACTTTGTTTTGTGAACAGGGAGCATTTAATGAAAAACACGGTGGGAGACAACATTTGGGAGCTGATTCATAAAAGTGATTTACATTACCATTACAAGTCTTGAACTACTCATTTCAGTTCCTTTTTGTATAACTTCAGTATAAATACATGTAAATTTTTATTCATGTTGTTTTATTTAGACCCTTTGTAAATGAAAATGTGCAAATTTGATTGTTTTTACATAGAAAATACATTAATTTTTAAATTTCATTATCTGGGATACGAAGCAAAATTTGAAAAGAATATTGGCCAATTCCTATTCTTTTACAACATAAGCAATTAATGAATAACTTATTCAGGTGCCCGTGGTGTAATGGTTATCATCGTAGGAATTGGACACGACGACACGAGTTCAAATCCTGGACTGATTGCATTTCACATAGCACTAATACCCTTGGGAAAGTTATGAATCCAATTATTCTCCCTCCAGCTATGGGTAAATAGTAGGACAGACTAGGTTCTTCAGCCTTGGTGAGGCAACTAGTCTAGGAGAAGGAAAACTCTGAATTCAAACCTAAGCTCCGCTTAAAAAATTGACCTTGCGTCATATCCTGCCCGAGCGGAGGGGTTGGGTAAATATGATAAATAACATATTCAAAATACTGAGACAAATTTTGTGTTAAATAGTGTTATTGATTGCCTAGTCAGTTGGGGCTGTAGAATATATCAAGTGCTTCTCTGCAGAGGGGTAAGACCACCCCCATGAGTGTCCTAGATATGATACTAAACAATCTGATGCTGACGTTCCAGTAATGTTAGAGTTTAGGGAATGTGGAGTACCCCTTCATTGCTATCACTCCCGGGCCAATCTGGCCTGGAGTGGTAGCACCTGATAGGGTCCTCTCTATGGGTCAAATTGAATAAAACTGTATACTTATGCTAAACTGAATAGCTTGAAATAGGACTGTTTTGACATTTAACAGTATGTAAACAAAAACTATACAAATAAACTGAATTGCTTTAAACAGAACTGTTTTTGACATTATGTACTTATGCTAAACTGAATTGTTTGAAATAGAACTGTTTATACGTGGTGCATTCAATAAGTTTCCAGATTTTTTTGTACTGGCATTTAAAATTGTCGTAAACTTTGGAAAATTCAGTATGTTATTGCTATACATTTATGAGATGACTGAACAATTTTTATGATTTCAGGTTCAAATGAATAGCTACAGTAGCAATTGAAATACATCCCACTGAAGCCTGACTGTCACAGCTGTGAAATTTCAAAAATGCAATCTAGATGTGATGACACTTTAGAAAAACGATATGCAATAAATTTCTGTTTTAAACTTGGAAAAAATGACACAGAAACGTATGGAATGATTCAGACTGCTTTTAGACCATCTTGTATGAATTGAACATCAGTTTTTGAGCGCCATAAGAGATTCAAGGAAGGCTGGGAGTCTGTGAGGGATGATGAGAGATGTGGGAGGAGTAAGGAAGTCAATACACCAGATTGATGGTCCAAAAGGTTAGGGTTACTATGTTGAGGTTTTAAGGGAGTTCAGGAAGAGATTCCATCAGAAGAGGCCAGCACTCTTCAAATCGAGTCAGTGGCATTTCCACGAGGACAATGCACCAGTCCACAACTCCATCCTTTTCACAGACTATTTGACCAAGATGGGCATCAAGACAGTCCCTCAGCATCCCTATAGTCCAGACCTTGCTCCCGGTGACTTTTGGTTATTCTCTAAGCTCAGAGGCTGTCGTTATGAGACAATTGAGGAGATGAAAGAGGCTGTGATGAAGGTCATTGGCACGCTCATACGAGAGGACTTCCATGGGGCCTTCCAGAAGTTGTTGGAACGGTACAACAGGTGTATTGCAACTGAAGGAGATTACTTGAAGGGGACTAGAGTTTCATGTGTGTACAATCAATAAAAGTGCCCATACGAAAAAAAGTCGGGAAACTTATTTAATGATCCTCGTGTGTATAAAAATTGATTTGGCATTAATCTATAATGGATGATATGCTATGACACAAAATCAAACATGGTTTTATTGAATACAGAATACGGCTATGATAATCTAATCAAAAGAATATACAATAATACTGCTGTAACCATCTACCTACATTCTCAGTATGTGGTGTGTGTCACAATTCGAGGGAGAGAATGAATCGACAAAAAGAAGCCAACACCCATATGCACATGTGTACTTTTATTACATCAGTCACCAAGTGAATTGGGCTATAAGATTAGTTTTTTGTACATCAGCTCTCCCTTCAATGAATCTCCTGTAATATTTACCCCAACCAAACACTCTTCCATGCTCACACTTTTCCAAAACTATAAACAGCAGTATCATTACTAATAAGTATTCTTTTTACATCAATGAAATTTTAAAATATTTAAAAGTAAACATTTATGCATTTAAATATCTAATTTCCATGTCCAGACATAATACAATATGCTCTATGAATATTAAAACTTATTAACAAGTCTTCAAGATTTTCTATTGTTTAGATGATAAAAATCTTTCTTGTATTTTTTATAGTCTGTAAGATCAAAGTATTTATCCTCATCTGATAAGTTTCTGTAAAATGTTACACTGGAATTTCATTAAATCTTACCATTTGGCCCAGTGGTGAGAGTGTTCACCAATGGTCCAGGAGACCGTGGTTCAATTCCAGGTCAAGTCATACCAAAGACTTAAAAAAATTGGTACTTGGTACCTCCTTGCTTAACACTCAGCATTATAAGGTACCTATCAAGGGTAAAGTGGAGCAGTCCATGGAAAGGAGTAGTTCCCTCCCCTATACCTTGGTGTAGTAGCTATTGAAAAGGGAGCCTTCGGGTTGCCCTTGACTACAGTCACCAACTTTATTTTAGTAGCAGGAAATCCTGCTAGTGGAGCAGAGGATTTTCAACATCGATAGCAGAATAAGAACACTCTACCTTTTGAATATCTACCAAGGCTTACTTGGCATTCACTCTGAGTGAGTTATTGTGATTTGATTGCCTGGTCCCTAAGGCAATACTAAGTTTATCATTAGGTATCTGAGGCATCCCAAAATGGGAATGTCGAGGGGATCAAACATTTTTTGTGATGGTCATGCATGTCTCAATTCATGCATGGGAAAATGGGATTGAAGGGGTTCTCCACACTCCTCAGTACGAGAGCTTTACTAGCAGATGCAGTTTAGTGTTATATACAGGATATGTCTTTTGGCTGAGGTTTGGGGCTTATCCCTCCATGGGGCATAGAGTCAGCATATTCTAAGCCATGCCAACTGAGCATAACAAGTCTGGATACAGTGAATAATAATAATAATCATGTTCTTATATCAGGAATTCAGACCAACTGTATTTTTTTTTTAGCCATAAAAATGTAAATATTGCTCTAAATGCAAATTAGATTGTAAAATAAGAGCTAGTGTTTCAAATATTTAGCTGAAGGACTATAGCAAAAAGTTTAGGATACTTGTCCAAACACAGAAGAATTTACACTCACATGTACAATACATCTCTCAACTTGCATCTCTTATCTTCCAGAGCTTGACTTTTTAAATGGCTTCTTTAATAGTTTGTTAATGTAGACTCATTACTGTAATTGAAATCTAGTCGTGTGACCTTTCTTTATTTACCCCTCCTCCAAATGTTTCAGCTAAATCATTTTACAGTATTGCTCATAAATTCATTTACCCCCTACTAATATTTTATAAAAAGTTAATTTTCTTCTAAATAAGAAAACCACCAGGATTTCATTTTTAGTGGAACATTATACAGGGTCTAACTGACCCATTGGCCTAATGAGTAGAGTGTTTGCCAATAGTCTGGGAGACTGGAGTTCACTCTCAGGTTGAGTCATACCAAAGACTCAAAAAAAAAAAAAAAAAAAAAAAAAAAAAAAAAAAAGGTACTTGATGCCTCCTTGCTTAACACTCAGCATTATAAAGTGGGGATCAAGGGTATGGTAGACCAATCCAGGGAGAGGAGTAGCACCCTCCTCTACACCTCAGTGTGGTAGCTATTGAAAAAAGAGCCTTCAGGTCACCCTCAACTAAGGTCACCAACTTATACAGGGTCTGGTAGAATGATCTCTTTAGTTTGGAAATTAAAAAAAAAAAAATCTAAAAGACATATCCTATTAAAGATTTAATTTGGCTCTAAGAATGAACATTATTTGCTATTTTATTTTTGTTGCTAATTTGTTTTGAAGATTATATAGTTCAAATGCTTGCCCTCATACGCTATGGACTCTTGAAGTCTCATCCAGTTACTGCCTAGAATTATTGTGATTTCATTATGAATAAATTATTTGAGTTCATCAGTTGTCTGTGACCTTTGTTTGAAGAGTTGAACCATCAGGTATTCCCAGAGGAAATAACTGGGTGTGAATGTATAAATTTAACATCTTTTTGATGTTTGTTATACATCTTAGATGGATCATTTACTTGATAATGCAGTCTAAATCATAATCTTATTTCATCTAGAGAACTATCATTTCACTCTTAGCTTTTTTGGGTTTTTTTTACACCAGCTCTAACTAGTAGTTTTTCACCATAGTCTGAGTGACAGTGTGTGTCCTTAGATCTCCAGGACTCTTTTCAGTATCCAAGCTGATTTTAGTAGTCATCATCATCATCATCATGTCGCGCCGCCAGCGCGGATATCCCTGACCCTCTCTCGCCATTTCTCCCTATCATTCATCGCCTCCGGCAGGTCTTCAAGGTTACATCCTGTGTCCTCTCATAGTTGCTGTATGCAAGTTCGTGCTGGTCGTCCTACTTTTGCACATCCATATGTGGGGGTCCACAGGAGTACATCGCTTATGAGCTCGTCCTTGCTTCTCCAGCAGTGTCCCGCGTGTCTGGTTCATCTGACTTGTATAGTTTTCGTGATGGGGGGCAGGTGTCCGAATAGTTTGAGTCTCGTGGGGTGTTGTCGCCAGGACTTGTTTAATACTGCTCTCAACATTCTTGTGTAATTTCCGTCTAGTTTCCTCTCCAGCCGCTTCGTTAGCGTCCATGTAGTGCATCCATATAGCAGTATCGACACAACCGCTGCCTGGAAGAAACTGCGTTTCATTTTATCAGTTAGGTCTGACTTCCATATGATCGAGAGCCTATCGATAGCTGTCCATGCCTTCGTCAGTCGTGTGTCAATGTCTTTTTCGGTTGACCAACCACTCCGCTTGGGCAGGATATGACACAAGGTCAATGATTTTAAGCGGAGAATAACTGGTTTGAATTCAGAGTTTTCCTTCTCCTAGACTAGTTGCCTCACCAAGGCTGAAGAACCTAGTCTGCCCTACTATTTACCCATAGCTGGAGGGAGAATAATTGGATTCATACCTTTCCCATGGTTATTAGTGCTATGTGAAATGCAATCAGTCTCGTCCAGGATTTGAACTCATGTCGGTGTGTCTATTCGCTACGACGATAACCATTACACCATGGGCACCTAGTACCGTGATGTAATTGGTCTTATTCTTTTTCCCATCTCCAGTTCACCCAGTCTCTTGAACTAGTTCTTTGGAGACTGTTGGTATCACCACCACCACTGCCCTCATATTCCACAACACTTTTAGCTCTTTGGTAGGATCCAAGTATTTGTCTATCTTATTTTCCCTCCGTGATCAATTTGAACAGTTAAATCCACAAAATAGAAAGTTTTCTTGTTAATTAAAACTAAGTCTGGT
This sequence comes from Sepioteuthis lessoniana, assembly GCA_963585895.1. NCBI lineage: Eukaryota > Metazoa > Mollusca > Cephalopoda > Myopsida > Loliginidae > Sepioteuthis > Sepioteuthis lessoniana. Next base: position 78,382,186 of record OY757914.1, read on the forward strand.
CTTCTGGCTCGGATTGAGTGATATGTTGGTATCTCAAAGTCCCAGAGAATTTTGAGTTTAATTTTCTAGTACAGATGATTTATGCATATACCATATGTCAGCATGATCAAATTTTAATCTCTTGCACAATTCCTTGTGGCTTACATTTCCCATCCAGTCATGCCTACTTTTGTATTCCTTTTGTGCCAGTTTTTTAAATTTTCTTACTATGTGATTAACTGTTTCATCTATCACCATGTAGCCTACACATGCTATTCTCCTATGTATTAGCAATTATTATTATTGTGGTTGCCACTATAATTACTTTGTTATCAATCATGGTTGTTGTAATTATTGTTTTCCAAATTGAATTGAAAAGTAGGTCAGTGAAGCAATAAACAAAATTTAATTAAAGAATTTGAAAGTTATTAGGAATAAAATGGAATGTAACATCAAATAAAACAAAGAAATGACAATAACGGCAAACATTTAAGAATCTCTAGTGGCAAGGATTTTGTACTATTCAACAATATTTTCTTATTTAATTATATTTTTCTGTTAGAAGATGAGGTGTAATTCTGTCATCCTATAATAGAAAATGTTTTTAAAAAATTAATCACAATTGCGCCAATGAAAAAAATATATTTAAATTGATGTGAAAAAAATGTATGCCAATAGAATAAAACAATAAAATAGGATTTTTTTAAAATCTAGATTTACAAAAAATAATGTAATATTAGCTCTCTTTTTTTTTTTCTCACTATCTTCAATCTGCCATTCCATTGCGGTCATCTTTTCATTTGTTGGTTTCCTACATTCATTTTCATTTCCACATCTGAAGTAATTTTTCTTTTAAACCAAAATTAAATTTGAATTGGATTTTTTTTTAAATGAAAATAAAAATAAAAAACAAAAAACTGTATAATTGTTTTGCCAGACGAAAGTCTTCAGGCGCTTAAATTAGTTTAATTTACTTACATTGACGGCACCTTCAAAGTTAACAATCAATATCTTCCATCGGTGTCACTTTTTATTTCTTTCAATCATTTTTTCTCTCTTGCCCTCTATTTTCTTTCCTCCTGTCTTTCTTTTTCTCAGCTATACTCAATATTCTTAATGCATTGAAAATTAATAATTTCAAAAAGACTAAATAATAAGCTGGAGAAAAAGAAAAGAAAGCTAAAAGAAAAGAAAGCTAAAAGAAAAGAAAAAAATGTAAAAATGAGAAAAAAATGTCTCAAAGTCTGGCTATTGAAAAAGAAAGGACGTGTAAAATATAACTTAATTACTCGTTAGACATCATAATTAGATTATTTATAAAAATTTGTATATTTTGATGATGTGCAGGGTGATAACTTTCTAGTTTTAGTTTTGGACTGCTATCACAAAGTTTATATCATAATTCCTGCTGCTTAGTCGGTGAGACTCATTATCACACTCGGACACAATAGGAATCAAATGTATTAAACGAGGTGCTCATAGTATAATGGTTATCATTGTCGGAAGGTTGTTTGCATTTCACATAGTACTTATACCCTTGGAAAAGGTATGCATCCAACTATTCTCCCTCTAGCTATGGGTAAATAGTTGGATAAACTGGGCTCTATCTTTGGCATGGCAGCCAGTTTAGGAGGAGGAAAACTGAATTCAAACCTATTAAACTTTGCTTTAAAAAAAAAAATAGCCTTGTGTCACATCCTACTCATGTAGAGGGGTTGGGTAAATACATACATGAAAGCTTAGAGTACCCAATTATTTGCTTTTCAATTTGAGGTGAATGCAACAAGCTTTTCTGAAGTGAAACCATGAACTTGTTCAAGACATACAGGTGATCAGTAAGTCACTACAGGTTCTCTAAGCAACCAAAGGGCTCTGTTTTAGACTAAGCAAAGCTTAGCAAATAAATTTCATTTGTGGTCAAGAGTTCATATTGTTATTTACTAAGCTTTGCTTAAGTCTGGCCCACAGACTTACATTGTCTTTTCCGAGATCATTTGTTTCACTTCACCCTAATAGGCTTGGTAGTGGCATCTCTTCTAATTTCAACCACAAATAATTCATTGAGCAGACTGGTCTATTTAGTCTTGATACATTAACCAGTCTAGGAGAAGGAAAACTGACTTGAGACCAGCAGTTGTAAAAATCATTTTTTGTATTTAGCCAACCCATCTACCATGGGCAAAATGTGACCAGGTCTTTTTATTGAGAGGATTACTGATGGCTTGAATTCATAGTTTTCTAAGACTGGTTTCCCCAATTCAAGCTAAAATGCCAAGTCAGCCCTACAATTTGCTAATAGTTTATGCGTTGTGGGGGGAGAAGAGATGGATTAATAACTCTCTCTTAGGGCATTAATACAAGATGAAAACAGCCTCATCCTGGATTTGAACTCTGGTTGCCAGGTCAAATACCCAAGATGAAAAACTACACCGTAAGCTTCCAAAATTTGTTTTGAATATTTTCATTTATACAAATATAAGGAAAGGTCACAAATGAGTTAGCTTGTGCTACCCTGTTTAAATAGTAAACCCCAGGACCCTTCCTCTACTGAAGACTTGGTCATAATAAAAGCAAATGACAATATTTGACTTCAACCTCTATGACATGAAGGCATGCTTAATATCATCATGTCGTGCCACCAGCATGGATATCCCTGACCCTCTCTCGCCACTTCTTCCAATCATTCATCGCCACTGGCAGGTCTTCAGGGCTATATCCTGTATCCTCACATCGCTGCTGTATGTATGTTCGAGCTGGTCGTCCTGCTTTTGCTTAGCCATATGCGGGGGTCCATAAGAGTACATCACTTATGAGCTCATCTTTGCTTCTCCAGCAGTGTCCTGCATGTCTGGTTCATCTAACTTGGATAGTTTTTGTGATGGGAGGCAGGTGGCCGTATAGTTGGAGCCTTGTGGGGTGTTGCCGCCAGGACTTGTTCAATATTGCTAGCAACATTCTTGTGTTAATGCCATCTAGCTTCTTCTTTATCTGTTTAGTTAGCGTCCAAGTAGTGCATCCATATAGCAGTATCGATACGACCGCTACCTAGAAGAAACTGCGTTGGCATAGTTTGGAACGAGCCACCGCAGGCATTGGCCTCCATGTCAATGCACACAAAACTGAATATATGTGTTATAAACAAACGGGTGACATTTCCACATTAGATGGAACCTCTCTGAAACTGGTTGATGAATTCACCTACCTAGGAAGCAGTGTCTCATCAACCGAAAAAGTCATCAACACGCAGCTAACGAAGGCATGCTTAATATAATATGGTTGAAAATGGAATCAGCGACCCAAGTTCAAATCCTGGATAAGGCTGTTTACATTTCCCTTTGCACTAATGCCATTGGGTAAGGCATGAATCCATCTGTTCTTCCACCAACTATTACTGAATAGTAGGACTGACTAAGTTCTTTAGTAATGGTTTGGTTTTATGGCATATCAACCATTTGAGGTAATTTAATGCCTAACACATTTTTATACAAATAAACAGTTCTATTTCAAACAATTCAGTCTAGCATAAGTACACAGTTTAAATGTCAAAACAGTTCTATTCAAAAGTTAAATGTGTTTTATTTGACCCATAGATAGGACCCAATTAGGTGCTACCACTCCAGGTCAGAGTGGACCCGTGAATAATGGCAATAAAGGGGTACTCCACATTTCCCAAAGCTCCAGAATTACTGAAGCCTCACCATCTGATTGTTTAGTGTCATATCCAGGACACTCATTCGGGGAGTCTTACCCCTCGGCAGGGATGCAGTCGGTGTATTCTGCCGGCCCAACTGACTGGCTCATTAGCAGCGGTTAGGTAACCAGTCTATGATAAGGAAAACTGCAATCAAACCAGATTAAAAACTACAGTTAAAAATTGATCTGATTTCAAATCCTGCCTGTAGCAAAGGGGTAAGATAAACACATACATCCCTCTAGTATGGAACACCTTGTCAATGTAAACAGAGTGGGGTGAAGGTTCAAATAAAAATGCTTACGTAAAGGCCATGACTAGTATCATACAAGCATCAGATGAGCCACATACTCACTTTTGGTACTTTTGGGGGGGGGATTGTAACTTGACTGGACTTCAAGATCAGGCTCACTGTTTTTTTGGTTGGTTTGTTGTTTGGGTTTTATGACATATCAACCTTTGTAGGTTAGTAAATGCCAACTCCACTTTTAAACAAATAATCAGTTCTCTTTCAAATAATTCAGTTCAGCATAAGTACACATTTTAATCATCAAAAACATTTCTATTTCAAGATATTTAGTTTATTCAAACAGAGCTATTTCAGTTTAGTATAAGAATAGATTTTCATTACAAAGTTGAATGTCAAAACAGTTCTATATTAAACAATTCAGTTTAGCCTTAGTACAGTTTCAATGTCTAAAACAGTTTCATTGAAAACAATTCAGTTTAGCATAAGTACCCAGTTTAATTGTCAAAAACATTTCTATTTCAAGTTATTCAGTTTCGTCAAATAGTTCCAATTCAAACAATTCAGTTCAGCATAAGTATGCAGTTTAGTTCTATTTAATCCATAAATAGGGCCCTATCAGGTGCTACCATTCCAGGCCAGAGTGGTAGCAATGGCAATGAAGGGGTGCTCTGCATTCCCCAAAGCCCAAGCATCACTAGAACCTCACCATTAGATTGTTTAGTGTCATATCCAGGACACTCATTTGGGGGAGGTCTTACCCCCTCAGCAGAGGTGCAGTCAGTGTATTCTACAGCCCCAGCCAACTGGGCAATCACTGTTTTTTGGTCCATCCTGCATGTAGAGAGATTAACAGATACTCCTCGCTAATCATGGAGTAAAGGGATGGAAAAATGAATTATCTGCAACTGTTTGATGATGCTCCCAAGAAAATGTGAAAAACAAGTTTTGTTGCAATTGACTTTAACATAGCAGTAAAATAGTTGAGGAGTTGAGTTTGGTTTTATAGCATATCAAATAGCATTGGTTATTTAATGCCAAATCCTGTTTCTACATATATCACATATATGATTTGTAAACATTTTGATAACATTTTTAAACAAGCCTGAGCTAATTGATTACACACAGTTAAATGGTTTCAAGTATTTCAATCTTACATGAATAATTCTATTCACTATTAATCATTTGCTTTCACGCATTTAAATAAATATATTTATGATTTCTAAGTAAATACATGGGAGATGTCATGACATGAGTTACCTCCCCTTGGAAGAAGCAGTTACTTCCCTTGTTTAAATAAATAGTGGGCCTTGTCAATACACACACACAGTGTATACAGCGTTGCGCTTACAAGCTAAACATACCTCGTCGTTGTCTATCGCCTTTCTTATTTTCCTACTTACAAAAAGTAGGACAGGAGGTAATTCCATTTTTAATAGGAGTTAAAACTAGTTTGTTTGCACATAAGTATTGCTATTGTTTCTTCAAAGTTAAATGGTTTTAAGTATTGTTATCTAGCACTAATATTTACCAACCCCTCCACTCGGGCAGGATATGACACAAGGTCAATTTTTAAGTGGAGTTTAACAGGTTTGAATTCAGAGTTTTCCTTCTCCTAGACTAGTTGCCTAACCAAGGCTGAAGAACCTAGTCTGCCCTACTATTCACCCATAGCTGGAGGGAGAATAATTGGATTCATACCTTTCCCATGGGTATTAGTGCTATGTGAAATGCAATCAGTCTGGTCCAGGATTTGAACTCGTGTCGCCGTGTCCATTTCCTACAATGATAACCATTACACCATGGACACCTGTCTAGCTCTAATAATTCTATTCAATAGTAATCATTTGTTTGTGGACAGTGAAGTGGTTACAAGTATTGCTATTCAACACTATTCATAAATTTGCACACAGTCAAATGGTTCCAAGCATTGTTATGTAAAAGCAGTAATTCAATTTAGGCACACAGTTAAAGAGTTTCAAGTATTGCTATTTAAAACTAGTAATTCAACATTACTCATTTGTTAGCACGCAGTTAAATGATTCCAAGTATTGCTTTCATAAACTATTTAATTAAACATTAGTCATTTATTTACACACAGTCAAATGATCAAACAGTCCTATTTCTAATGATTCACTTTAGCATAAGACATTTGTTTGCACTCAGTTTAAATTTCAAACATTACCATTTGACTCATACATAGGACCCTATCAGGCGCTACCTCTCCAGGTCAGAGTGGACCTGGGAGCAATGGGAAACACGTTTTGTCACTATTGACTTTATAATAGTGAAACTGTTGAGGAGTTTGGTTTGGTTTCATGGCATACCAACCATTGTAAGTTATTTAAAGCCAAATTCTGCTTACATATATATCAAATGTATATTTGCAAACATTTTGTTGATAACATTTATTTATGGTCCAGGAGACCGGGGTTCAATCCCAGATTGAGTCATACCAAAGACTCGAAAAATTATACTTAATACTTCCTTGCTAAACACTCAGCATGATAAGGTAAGGATCAAGAGTAAAGTGGAGAAATCCAGGGAATGAAGTAGCGCCCTCCCCATCACCTTGGTGTGGTAGCTATTGAAAAGGGATCCTTAGGGTCACCCTTGACTAAGGTTGCCAATTTTGCTTACTGTTATTTCCTTGAATACAGTTAAATGATTTCAAATATTGCTAAATGACTAACTATTTAACATCAGTCATTTGTTTGCACATGTCATTTGTGAGCAAATAGTTTGTAGGTAATTTTATTTTTGAATGAGTGAACTAATTTTTTTGCGCATTGTTTCTACATGGTTAAATGATTTCAATTACTGCAATCCAATACAAACTCTTCTATCTAATATCAATTCCCCAAATATCTTAGACTAGAGCCTCACCATCTAAAGGTCTAATGTCATATCCAAGATAGTCATTAGCCCTCTGTAGAAATGCAGTAGGTGTATTCCACAACCCTAGCTGACTGGGCAACTGTTGGAAAGATAAGTGAAATCTAAGTGGATAACCAGTATAAAACAAATAACAGAAAGCACAAGGAAATGAATTTTCAATTTTTCTTGTTTATATATTTTTACAACTACACAAGGAAGACAAAGATCTAAAAATAATTGTATGTCCTCCCCCCACTGAAAACTAAACCACTGTCTCCTGGATGGCAGACTAGGGAATTTGCAGTTATAAAATCCTACAATTTAACTACAAAATGTGAGACATATAACACTTGATAATGCAAAGAAAGGCTTTTCAATAAATCTTGTTTTTTTTTTTATACAAATAAATAAATAGTGCTTGATGTCTTGGTCCACACAATTCAAACTTGGATCTACATATGCTTTATTACTGATATTAAGCACTCTATTTATAAATATAGAACTAAAATTTTCACAATGTTTGGATATAACTGCCATTGGCCTAATGAGGAGTGTTCACCAATGGTCCGGGAGACTGGGGTTCAATCCCAGAGTGAGTCATATCAAAAACTAAAAAAGGTACTTGATGTCGCCTTGCATTATAAGGTAAGGATGAAGGGTAAAGTGGAGCAATCCATGAAATGGAGTAGCATTTTCCCCTACATCCTGGTGTGGTGGCTAGTGAAAAGGAAGCCTTTAGTTCACCCTCGACTACCTTTGCCAACTTTACTTTATAACTTAGGAAAAAAACGGCACCAATGTTGGACCTTGTATTATTTTATTCTCTTTGCTCAGTTACTGAGGCCATTGAAATATGTGGAAATGGATAAAAGACCGAATTTGTAGGGCAAATTTATGTCTTTGTTCTTGCAGGAACCAGGCTTTCTCATATCTTTGAGTGATTCTTTCTCACTCAGTCAACATTACAGCTTGTCTTGCTTCTGACAGCATTAAAAAAAAAAAAAAAAAAAAAAAAAAAAAGCTTCTTTTATTATGGTTTTCAAAACACCGAAACCACACTCCAATCTGCATGGCTTAGATGGTCAATGGCATCTGGTAATTTTGATAACTTGGATAATTGATGTTTTCATCCTGGGGTGCCAGACAAAACATCTTATTAAACCTAAACTACTGGACAAGATTCTGAATTTGGTCAACTCATCTCCCTCTCAGCTATTGACTTTTTTCTTTAAATAACTCATTTAGTCAAACCTTGTGACCACATGTTTACAATGTTACACATTTTTTAAATTTTAAAACATATGCAGAGCAGAGCATTTTATACGGTAAAGTGATGATGTTCAGCAGTCATTTGTGAATCATTGGTCTGTACTAATACAGTATCCTTCATAATCACCAGTTAAACTTTATAAATTTTTTCTTCTTTCTTAAACAAAAAATGCACTTTCAGGGTTAAGATTTGAGGAAAGTAAAAAAAATATGTTGTTGCACCTTTATACCATAACAAAAAGACAAGTTTCAGAGGTGCTTTAAAAAAAAAATGGAAAACTCACTGGAATTAGTACACTTAATGCCAAGAATATCTATATTGATTTATTTTAATGGCATGTGAACCTATATAGGGTTATTTTATGCTTTGAGGTTAGAAAACCATGTTCATAGTATGTTCATATTTTTTTATGTAATTGTTTAAGAATTTTTTGGATACAGTCCTACAGAATATAATTTTTAAGCTGATGTATTTGGCTCATAGATGGGACCTTAACAGGTACGACTACTCTAGGTCAGAGTGGGCTGGGTTTGGTTTCTTTGTTTAATGGCATATCAACCTTCTTGGGTTATTTAATGTCAAATCCATCCTTCTAGAAAGACAGCAGTGGTATGATTTAACCCATAGATAAGGCGATAAGGGGGTTCATACTTTTCACAAGGGTATTCATCTGAAAGTGAACGTAATAGCACAACTGGAGTTCGGACTAGCTTACTACAATCCCATAGTCCAGCTCGTTAACCTTTACACCATGAGGATATACCCCATAACAGGCCTGGGAGTAATTGGCAACAAATGAGTACTTTACACTTCACAGGTCTTCAGAACTGGAGCTTCACCATCAAATGCAGTTTAGAATCATACCCAGGACAAGACAATTTTGAAGAAAATTAACATTTTATTCCTTATTTTCTAGTAAAGGTTGTTTGTTGGTTGGTTGGATTTTATGGCATATCAAACTTTGTGGGTTATTTAATGCCAAATCCATTTTTATGTAAATAATCAGTTCTACTTCAAACAATTTAGTTTAGCATAAGCATGCAGTTTAAATGTAAGTACAGTTTAATTGTGAAAAACATTTCTATTTCAAGCTATTCAGTTTAGTCAAACAATTTAGTTTAGCAAAAGTATGCTGTTAGATCTATTTAACCTATAAATAGGGCCCTATCAGGTGCTACCACTCCGGGCCAGAGTGGACCTGGGAGCAATGGCAATGAAGGGGTGCTTCACATTCCCCAAAGCCCCAGCATTACTGGAACCTTACCATCAGATTGTTTAGTGTCATATCCAGGACACTCATTGGGTGGGGGTCTTACCCCTCTGCAGAAGTGCAGTCAATGTATTTTACAGCCCCAGCTGACTGGGCAACTAGTAAATACTGTTTCCGTCTTGATATATTTTGAACATACCACATTGTATATTTAATTTATGTATTTTGTAGCATTTGATCCCAAATAAGTCAACTTTTTTTCTTTTTATATTTTGGTTTATCTATCTTTTTTGAATTTCTGTCTACTTGCATTTTTTTCTTTTTTGTTTGTTCTTTTGAGTTTACTTTTACTTCATTTCTTTCTTTTTTTTTTTTATCCTATTTTTATTATTGCTCTTTTACTTTCTCTTCTATTTATTTATCAATCTTCTAGTTCGAAGTTCCTTTTAATAGAATTTTATTTTAACTAAGTAAAAATATAAAATAAGTGCTACCCCAACCATTTTGTGCCCCATCTAAAAAAAAAAAACCCAAAAAGCAGAATTGATAAGGTTTTTTTTTTTTTTTTTTTTACACACACTAAGCAAAAATAGTAACTTTATCTATTATTTTTTTACAAATGCCACCTATTCTAATGTATAAAAAGAATAAAGCAAACTTCTCTCAATTTTCTTTGGGTACTAATTTTAATCTCATGACATTTTGATATTCTCTTATAAACAGAAGAATCTAAAGTCCTCTCCACCATGAAGAAAGAAAAAAGAAGCCTGCTTTTACACAACAAAATGACAAATGAATCCATCATGGCTAAAGTGTATATATATATATATATATATATATATATATAAATTATAGACGTTTGAACAGGTATTTTTTGTAGTCTGTCATACAAAGGTTAAAGAGCTCAGTCTGCCCTACTATTTACCCATAATTGGAGGGAGAATATTTGATTCATACCTATCCCAAAGAATATTAGCTCAGTGTGGAAACTAACCGCCATGTCATGCATGTGAATTCAGTTTGCCATGTCCAATTCCTCATACAATAACCATTACAACATGAACTACTAAAGATTATACCTAAATTATACAGGTTATGTTGAAAATTTCAGAACCACAGGCTGATTGATTTTAAAAAAAAATTAAAAAAAAAAAAACCTGAAAGGAGGCGACTCACCTAAAAAATGGCAGAAGTACTATCAGTCATGACTCTTGGTCTTTTGTCAGGCTTTAAGAACATCATTCCAAGCAATTATTGTGTCAGGAAATAAAAATCTAAGACATTTGCTTAATCCAACTTCCATTGCCACATGCACTACACATGTGATGATTTAAAAGGTGAGAGTTATTTCTGCTGAACCATATATATATATATATATATATATATATATTACACACACAGATGAGGAAAATAATTTTTCTTTTTAAATTGAAACCTTTGGTTCAACTTCAGCCAGGAGCAATTCCATTACAACATTTATTTTACATTCTTCTATAAATTTATGTATTTACCGAACCCCTCTACCACTCAGGATTTGACATAAGGTTGATCCTTAAAGTAAAAATGGCTTGAATCAAGTTTTTCTTTTCCTAGACTGCTTGCTTAACCAAAGCTTTGGAGCTTTGTCTGTTTGGTTAGGTTTTATGGTATATCAATCCTTATTGGTTATTTAACGCCAAATCCTCTTAATGCACATATATTACAAATACATGATTTTTAAACATTTTGTTGATAAGTTTTAAGAAGTCTGAGTTTATTCGTTTGCATACAGTAAAATAGTTCCAAGAATTTCAAACATGGATAATTCTATTTACTATTATTTCCTTGAACACAGTTAAATGATTGTATTGCTATAAAACACTAACAATTTAATCTAACATCAGTCATTTGTTTTTACAAAATTAAATGGATATACATGTTATTTGTGAGTGGATAGTTTGTTGGTAATTTTATTTTTTAATGCATTTGAACTAATTTGTTTCCACATTGTTTCTACACAAATGGTTTCAATTATTGCAACCCAACACAAATACTTCTAGTATTGATCATTTGTTTACACACAGAAGTGGTTTCAAGTATTGCTATTTAACACTAATTATTCTATTCATTCATTTATTCATCTGCACACAGTCTAATGGTTCCAAGTTCTTCTTTGCAATACTAATAATTCTATTTTGCATGCAGGTAAATAGTTTCAAGTATTTCACACTAATAATTAAATGTTTCCAAGTATTGCTATGTACCTCTAACAATTTGATTACACATCAGTCATTTGTTTACACACAGTTAAATTATCAAGAGAGCTATTTTTAACAATTCAATTTGACATAAGTCACTTATTTTCACACAGTTTAAATGTCGAACAGTGCTATTTGACCATCAGAGAGGACCCTATCAGGTGCTACCACTCTGCATCAAAGTGAACCTAGGAGCAGGAGCAATGAAGGGGTAATCTGTTTCCCCCCAAAGCTCCAGCATTACTGGAGCCTTACCATCAGATTGTTCAGTGTCATATCAGGACATTCATTGACAGGAGGTCTTACCTCTACGCAGAGATGCAGTCAGTGTATTCTACAACTGTGCTGTTTACCTTAAGGGTGTGCAGGTATCTAACACCTAACCACATCATAACCAGACGTCCTTTGCTTTCCAGAACATGAAAAATAATAAATTTCCTATTACAAATAATACAATGGTCAAAGGGTTATCTTACTACTATCAAAGGCAAGATATAATACATGGTCAAGTTTCAAGTACAGCCCCTAATACATAAATATAAGGTTGACGGTAATGCCAAAAATAGCTCAGGTCTGTGAGCACACCCCTTAAACATTGAGCAAAAAAACCAACCCTTGCCCCTTTTAAATGAAAGAGCAGAAGCAGCAGTTGCCTCCTCATCTGTAAGGTTGGCTGCTTCATTGATTTTACAGCAGGTTAATTGGTTGATTTAAAATGTTTTGTTTTTTTTACAAGAAATTATATGATTTAAGTAATCTTTGAAGATCAGAAAGGTTTGTTGGTTTCTTGGTTGGTCAGTGACTAGTTATTTAATGTCAAAGTCAGCAATTATACAGTTTCAAGTAACTGATTATCTTTTATAAATAATTATAGCTTCAAGTAACTCCTTTATAAGAATAACTTGCAGTTATGTGGTTTTAAGTATTCCTATCTAACACTAATAATTTGTCAACAGATCTATTTTGATAGGACCCTGAGACATCTAAGAATTTCAGAACTGGAGCCTCACCACTGGCTTTAGATTAGTATTATACTCTGGAGAAGTTTTGTAAGGGTCTTACCCCTCTACAAGGGACATTGTCTGCATGTTCTAGGCCAAGTTGATAGTGTCATCTATAAAGCTTGTATGTAAGAACATGAAAAATAATAAATTTCCTATTACAAATAATACAATGGTCATAGGGTTATCTAACTTACTACTATCAAAGGCAGGATATAACACATGGTCAAGTTTCAAGTACAGCCCCTAGTGGGTAGTGCCAAAATTAACTTAGGTCCGTGGACACTACCTGCAAACATTGAGCAAAAAACATAATCCTTACCTATAAAATGTTCTGCATAACAAGTTTTATTCCTTTCATTTTTTTCACTTTCACTAATCTGCTATTTCTTTTTTATAATAATGCCTTTTCAACTGAATCTTTAAAATCTATAAATCATAGAACAGGTTATCTCATATGATTTTTTTTTATTTTATTGTACTGAATAGTTTTATGTTCATTTTAAAACATTTAAATGCCTCAGGAAATTCTTTTAGTATTCACTTGCATATACTACTGAAAATTTTACACTTTCAATCTATAAATGATACCACCAAAATTCTGAAAAAGTAGGTTACAGTTCCAATTTTTTTTTAAAACAGATATTTTCCTTGTCCTCTTTCTTCTCATTTTTACCCGAGAAAAAAAAAAGATTCAAGGTTTTTTTTGTCTGTTTTAATTTTTAAAATTTGTTTTTATCTTTTCATTTTTTTTTTTCTTAAAAATTTTTCCTAGCATGCATATATAAAAAAAACAAAAAAAAAAAAACACTTTCTTTTCATCCAGTCTATTTTTGATTTGGGCACAAAACTGTTCTTCCTAAATCAGGCTTCTCTCCTTGAATAGTCTTTTCAAGATTTTACTGTTTACTAGCCTTATCCCTGAATGAAATTTTATGCCCCCGTCACTTCTTTTTTTAAAAACTTTTTCTAAAGATGTATTGATTACTCTAGATTCATCTTTTACTTTTTTAACAATAGCTTCAAGCAATGCAAAGCTTTCTACCTTTCAGTAATAGGCAATATATACCAGAGGAACCAAAGAGTTTTCTAGAAGGCTAAAATATTCACTATTAAACTTATCAAGCCATACAAGAGACTATAGATATATAAAATGAATATAATAGCTATCTTGCTTATTCCTTATTGTATATTTTATTTACATTGGAGTTTAAATAAAACCTTTCATAAAATTGGAATCATGGTTAGTATTGTCTTGGGTGCAGCAGAAATACCCGCCAGATTTTAAACTTTCATCTTTGTGATGCAAGTGAACTCGGGTATGTGGTGATAGGAGCTCCACCTAGCTACTGTCTAACTTCTTCTGATAAAATCAGTAATGATCATGGCTTTGACCAGTGAACACCATGTGTTCAGTGGTGAAACCCTTTTTAAACTGGTGAATGTGTAATTGCATCACAGAGAAACTTTCCATGCTCATTTCAAGTTACATCAGAATTATGCTATTCTGGATAGCATTTTTGGTTCATAGAAGTATTGATTTTCTATTTGGAACAGCATTATTTTGATTTAACATAAAATGAGCAATAAAATGCTCTGTGTAACAATTACATTCTTAATATTTTAGCAGCAAATATATGGTGTGCACCGATCGAAGCCATAATAACTATTTCAAGTAATTCAGTTTAGCATTAGTACACAGTTTAAATATGAAAGAGTTCTATTTGACCCATGGATAGGATCCTATTAAGTGCTACCACTCCAGGCCAGAGTGGACCTGTGAGCGATGGCAATGAAGGGGGTACTCTGCATTCCCCAAAGCTCTAGCATTACTGGAACCTCACCATCAGATTGTTTGGTGTCATATCCAGGATATGCATTGAGGAAGGCCTACCCTCTGTGGAAAAACAGTCAATGTATTCTACAGCCCCAGCCAACTGGGCAAAAGAATACTTGAAACCATGTAACTGTGTGCAAATTATTTGATTTAAGAGTAGTTACTTGAAGCAATAATGGAATTGGTGTCCAGACTTCAAATACTTTACAAGGCTGTGCTAATGCTCTTGGAAAACACTCAAGTATCTTTTTCTTGTAATGGGTAAATAGTAGGGCAGACTGGGTTCTTAAGCCTTGGTAAGGGAAGTAAAATTTAATTCTAACCAGCTTTACTACACTTAAAGGTTGAACTTGTGTCACATCCCACCCATGGTAGGGAGGTTGGGTTAATACATCCTCAAAGTTATTTGTTTACAATTATTAGTTACTTGAATTCATATAATTGCTTGCAGAAAAAAAAGGAATAACTTTGGCATTAAATAACCAAACAATAGTTGATATTTCATAAAAGCAAGCAATCTTTTGGATCTTTAGAAGATTATTATATTCTTATGTCATTAGAAAGAAAAAAAAAACTAAACAGTTTAACAAATTTAGAGAATTAGATGTCAAAGCATCATGCCTGGGAGAAAACTTTTAGGTGAGACTGGAAAAGTTTCTCTATTTTTATGCAGTAACTCATTTTACTTTGATCCCTGACACAGGAAGTTTTAATGGCCCCAAAATAATACAGAGCACTAGCGTCTATCGAGTATTAAAATATACACAATATTTGCTTGTACAATTTTTGCCAATATTAGAAGACCATTTCTAGTTATAACTTGTCTCGTCATTCTTTGCCTATGGGTTTTAATCATTACCTTTACTGATATTTGTTTCATTTGATTTGTCATTATTTTATATATATATATATATATATATATATATATATATATATATATATATATATATAAAAAGGGTTATGTTAAAAAGTACTAAGACTAATACTGAATTTAACTAGACATGAACAACGAATGAAATGCTCATTTTCTTTAAAAATACACACTTTGATTTTGAGTACTTATTCTAGAGAATCTTCTTCTGGTTGAAACTTTTGAAACTCTTCTTATAGTTTATGAAGCTGCACACTTGTGTATTTTGTCTTCTACAACCATAAATCTTAGGAGAGAATCCCTATGATGTAGTGGTTAACAGACTTGACTATCCCATCATAGTAAGCTGGGGGAGACCCCATGGGATAGGGGCTTATGTGTTGACTGTGACATCATAGAAAATAATTTTGAACTCCAGTCATGCTATTACATTTTCTTTCACAGTAATGCCCTTGGTCAAGTTATGAGCCCTCTTATCCTCTCCATCTATGTGTTGTTAATAGTGCCACTACTATTCTTCTGCAATGTTAACTTTTGCATTATAACATAACCCACAAAAGTTAATATACCATTAAACAAAACAATACTTTATATTGTATAGCCATGAACACTATACATACACATATGCATGCAGAATCATAACAACGACACAATAAAAACGAGTGACACGGTTCTTTGAAAAATATACCTCTCTCTTTGTTCGAAAGGGTTACTAAAGGTTTTACTGTGTGAGAGGTGAGTTGGAGTCTGAACAGAACTGCAACATATTGACCCCACTCTTATGGCCATAACAGCATTTCTTTCCTGTTCTCCTGGGCTGCTCAACCGGGGGCCTGGGGGCCCAGCCTCTCTAGGACATGTTCCTCATTCCAGCATCTTCTCTCCAACTGACTGACTTCCTGTCTTCACCCAGGTTATATAATTGTTCGATGCCCACCTTTTTCTCGTGGGCGTCACAAATCGCACTCAATTCAACCCATCCATGGTCAAGGTTATATCCTGATATTCCTTGACTGGATGCACCTGTTATTTACACAGGTGCATTTCCTATTTTGACAGCTTGGTCGGGGTCAGAGGTCAAGTTACAACATTTAGCCTTTTCAATTTAGGTTTTGTTTTGTTTTATGGCATATCAACCCTGTTAGGTCATTTAATGCCAAATTCTCTTTTATACATGCATACATAGTAAATATATATGATTTGTAAACATTTTTGTAGATAATATTATTAAATGAGCCTGAGCTTTTTGAACACTTTCAATAAAGTGAGAGGTACTTATTTTTCTAAAAGACTGTGTCGGTCTTTATTATTGTGTCATTATGATTCTTTCTGCATGTATATGCATGTAAATATGTATATGTTACATATCCATGATATACGAATATGGCCGTGTGCGAAATGGGTGAAATGGACATCAAATGTTCATGACCACATATAGAAAACTTAGAACATAAGTATCTCGAAATTTGAAAACACGTAACGACTTCTTGTTCGGGTACGTAACCTTTTTTATTAACTTTGAGTTTAAGGTTTTGACATAAGGAGGAGAGACACAATCTCGCTATGCCGTCTTATTCATTTGGCCCCTATCTCATGCGGCACCCACGGCGCACAAATTCGCCTTGCGTCTGCAAGCTCGCAAAAGTCGACCACTTTGTTTGGCATCTAGTTTTCAACTCTTCTAACTTTCTTTCAATTCTCCACAAACCTCTGCGTGCTTCCGGTGCATGACGTCACTTGCACTCCGTCACCTGTTTCATCTCGGACTATTGTGACATCTCTGAGTGACACCTTTGTCCGCCTGCACGTGCCCGTGTTAACACCTGCATCAGTGTTTGCACCTAACTAACCCATGTGCTGAGCTGAAAGGTTCTCAGCCTAACTAAACCCAAAGGCATGAACCGAAATCCTTCGGCTATTATATTACACAATAGTTGATATGCCAAACCCAACTCTAGCATAGGGCTAACATAGGCACAATTTGTCCAATTGGTTTAAGGCAGACCCACAGAGAAAACCCAGATCTCCCTAACTTAAACCCCACAAGAGATGAAAAAAAAAAAAAAGAGTATCAACAACTTATGGGGTGATTCAAATATAGTCATTTTACCTGTCTAAATTGAAATAAAATTTAAGATGTTTTAAAATCTTAATTTTAGTACTCTGTCTCCATTGTTTTAATGCTTGCATTTAAATTTCTTGCAATAAATATAACTGGTATAGGACAGGGTTTTTTTGTTTTTTTACACATTATCCGATCAAATACAAATAGTTTACAAAGGGATCACTTTGATCTATAGATGGGATCCAAACTGATCAGAGTGGAAATAGGAATGATTGTTACAAAGAAGTATCCCACATTTCCAAGAACTGGAGCCTCATCATCTTATGCAGTTTAGCATCATGCCAAAGACACATTCTGCAGGGCATACAGTCAGCGTATTCAAAGATTTTTTTTCCTTTTGACCATTGAGAGAGAGAGAGAGAGAGAGACAGAGACACATATAGAAAGTCCAATCAAAGTGTAACCATGTTTTCATTAAATCAGTCGCTTTTCATTTTCATGTAATTAAGCAAATCTTTTACAGTTCATATTTACTTATAAAATCTGTAATATTTTAGAATATAATTTTTCACTGGCAATTACAAAAGGCAAACAAAACAAAAACAAAAAAACTACATATTAGATTAATATATTTATATATCAGATTGAATTATTTGAACCAAGGAAGTTTATTGATCATCTTTTGAATGCAGGACAGTTATTGATCTGCTACAGGGGTCTATATTGATCATTTTGGAAATTATTCTGTCAGATACTGGACAGGTTTTTCACACCTACACAGCAACAAGTAGACTGCTTTTATTTTCTTCAGAAAATCTACAATTGATGAAAATATTCACATATTCAAAATATACACTCGAGTTGATTCTCAATCAATAAAAAATCAATGTAATATTATTTAGGCCAATAACAATCTTAAGTTACCAGAGAAAACATACTAGTTGATATAAAGCTGTTACTACAGTCAAGTTAAATAAGCAGTAAAAATTCTATTAGAATATTTAAGTTTGGAGAGAGAGAGAGAGAGGGGGGGGAAAGAAAGTACAATCTGAGGATCAGTTATAAAAAAAAAAAAAATCAAGGGACGATCAAAATTCAAAATGTTGTCAAATAAGTATTATAAGGTTACTTTCAGTGTTCCAAAAATTGATATTTAAAAAAAAAAAAAAAAAAAAAAAAAAGAAGCTATTCTTAAAAGTGAAAGTTAATGTGAGCTTTATTGGCAGGGCCGACCTAAGATTCGTACTTGTCCCTTTCTCTATAATAGATCAAAACTGAATTGTGATCAACACAGTTTAAGGATATCATCTAGTTGAAGCTTTCAAATTGATCAGTATCTGTCATTATAGTACTTGTATGGCATATCTTGACCACTGACTTAGAAAGGATAAATACTTACTATATAACACTTACTGGCTGACTCACTGATGCATTTGTTCCTCAGAGAAGAATCAGCAGGGTTAAACAGAAGAAAAAAGAAACAGCTATACTGTTCTTTTGTATTGTGCACACATGCACAAGAGAAAATTTGTGAACCCATTGGTTTCCCTTGTAACTGCTGTACATGATGATATTGATCATTTTATTTAGGAAAGTGGGAAGGATTATAATTAGAATTTAACAATTATCTCCATCTTAATATGGAAGAAGCCATTCACAAATTTGTTTGAAGAGTTGCTTTATTCTCAGTGTTAGAGTTTTAAATGCATTGCTCTAATAAACGTCTTGCTATGATGTGTCATTCTTGCTTATATATGCTCCCGGTGGCTGAGCACTCTTATGGAAGAATTAACGGTTGCCTCTTGCATAAGCCAAAGCCCTTCTACCAAATTGAGTGCTCGGTAGCCATTAGCATAAAATGTAAACAAATGCCAACATTTAATTCACATACATTGAATTCTCTGACTTACATTGTTATTGAGCTGACACAAAGTAGGCCAGGTTTTGACCTCAGCTTATAGAATCTAATGTGTCTAGCCATGCTGATGAGTTGTGATACAATGAAACAGTCTGCGGAGATATATATATATATATATATATATATAAGGGGTGGATAATGGATATTGCCGCAGAAAATTTAATTAGCCAGCCAAATTTAAATTTTGACCAAGGTACTAAGGCCCTTAAGTAAGGCATGAATTTTTAAAAAATTTTCCCCCTTCCTTGTTGAAAAGGTAAAATAGTCAGGAATATTGTGCTCTCTAGTATTAGGGATAGCAAGCAATCTATGTGAAAGAACTGGAATCATACCACCTACCCATACATTGTGGACCAGCATACTTCCTTTGACTTACAGAACTTGAACAAATTTCACTACGTCACTCAGTCCTGAGAAAATGATACTTAATATTTCATATCAAGTGTGTTCAAAATGTATCAAGACTTAAGCTGTATTTATCTAGAAATAAAGAATGTAACAGTTTCCTTCAAAATAGTCCCCTTGATATTCAGACTTTTACCAATGGGTTTTCCATTGTTCAAAGCACCTCTGAAACTTCCACTGATAGGGCCGGAATCTGCATCATTGTGCTTCTTTTAATGAACTTTGTGTCCTCAGATCATAACCAGGAGATTAATTTTTCAGTTTAGGAAAGAAAAAGTCAATAGGAATTAGGTCAGGTGAATATGGAGGCTGCACCACTTACACAATCTTATGTTTTGCCCAAAAGATTTCATTCAAAGTATCCATATAGTCTTTTTTTTTCTTCCTTCAAATTGGCAGTGACTGGTCTAGACAAAGTTTGAACAATGGTCTTGATGTCTTGACATCACTTTATTATTGCATTGAGTTAATTCTGTTAAGAATGGAAGGTACAGCATTAGCATGATCCTGCATATTACCAAAATTACTAGCTCATTGGTCTAGTGGGTAGAGTGTTCACCAATGGTCGGGGAGACCGGGGTTCACTCCCAGGTCGGGTCATACCAAAGACTTAAAAAAATAAATAAATAAAAAATGGTACTTGATACCTCCTTGCTTAACACTCAGCTTTATAAGATACATATCAAGAGTAAAGTGGAGCAATCCAGGGAAAGGAGTACTGCCCTCCTCTACACCTCGATGTAGTAGCTATTGAAAAGGGAGCCTTTGGGTCGCCCTTGACTACAGCCACCAACTGTACTGTTCAAAAAGTATTGAAACTATCAAACAAAAAGTACAAAAAATTGACATCAACTCATCTTGACTGTTGTCTAGACTACTAGACATCATTTTATAATATAAACCACTCATCTGAGCATAAATTTTCATTTGAATTTTAAAATTTTAGAAATTTAGCCTCAATATTTTTTATCCTTTTTCTTATATATAGGTAAAAATCAAAATTACTGACAGTAAGTACATTCTAGACAGAAAAAAAAAAAAGAAAAGAAAATGAAATAAATAATTTGAAAAATAACTCTGGCTACTAATTTTGGGCAGAATGTAGGCTTTCTTAGCTGTTTCTATCCTTCTTAAAACTGTTTTTTGTTTTTATTCAATAAGAAAAATCAATAGTGTTCAAGAAAAAACTGTCTAGCCGCTTAATCAAATTCTGAATTGGCATTTAAATTCAAAATCAATAGAAGTGAAAGAGACAGAATGGATAAATATATAATTACAACAAAAAGAACTTAGGTGAATAACATTCATGATTTTTTTCTCATTTTTTTCTTTTTCTTTTAAATATTTGAATTTGATCTGAAAGAATTTTTGATGTAAAAATATATTTAAAATAAAAATTTAAAAAGAAACTCAAGAATCAGTCTATCGGTTTCTCCCCCAATTTGCTTGTATCTTCCTCAAATCGGCTCCCTCGGTCTGCCTATTCATCTGTGAATTGATTAATTTGTTTCTCAACTGATCACTCTGTCTGCGTGTTTTTAGCAGTTAAATTTATGTATACTTAAATATATACAAAATATTCCGAGTGTACTTTTAAAAAGATGATCGATATTTAGACAAATAACATTGTCCCTAAACATATATAGACTGTTTGCGTATTGTTTTTATTGGAAATATAATTTGCATGTTTAAACAGAAGTACGTTTATCTTTTATCCATCTATACATGTATTAGGATGAGTCAAAAGTTCTGCAATGTTTCGGTACATGCTTGTTTGAGGCTCATTATATCTTGTGACCAAAGCAGTTCAAACTGTAGAAGGTACATGCGGTGGTATGTAGTATCATGGTAGTTGGTGTGCTGACATGTCAAGCACTGTTTCATTCCCTGTATGATTTGAAAGCCACACAGTTGGATGTGTAATGTGATAAAAAATTGGCGACTCGTCTTGGATGACTTGACAGCACCCTTTTCATTTTCAAAGTGAAGGTGAGGATGCTATTTCTTTCCCTGGATTGCTCCGTTTTACCCTTGATCCATACTTTATAATGATGAGTGTTAAGCAATGTGGCATCAAGTACCATTTGAGTCTTTGGTATGACTCAACCTTAGATTGAACCCAGGTCTCCGGGTCCATTGGTAAACACTACCCACTAGGCCCATGGGCTGGTAAATGTAGCCTAACAATGTGATTTATGAGTTTGAACTGGACTATAATGCTGCTGAAGTAAATAAAAACATTTGATCAGTTGATCACCGTACAGTAACTTGATGGCTTGGAGAAATTTCACTCAATTGGCAACAATCTCAACAATCCAGTAAGTCCAAAAGTATGGATTCCGTGGCTGTGCTTCTAGCTATTGACACAAATCTAGTGAGTAGCACTCGGAGAGTATCAGGTGAGTTAGACATATCACTGTCCAGTGTGGTTTGTCACCTTTACAACCTTGCCAATATCATCCATAAGGTAAGGTATATAGCTACGACCAGATGGATCCTAAGTGTTTTTCAATATTTTTTTTTTTCAATAAATAAATAAATAAATGAATATATATATATATATATATATATATATTTCATTCACAGACTGTTTTGTTGTATCACTTCAAATCAGTGTGGCTAGACAGGTAAGATGCTTCAAGCTGGGATCAAAACCCGGCAATCAGCAATCTCAGAGTAACTAAAGGATTTTATGATTTTTTTGTTTACATATACACTCACTGGCTCAATTCATTAGAAGGGCTCAATGCTTGGATCACCAGTTCAAAAACAGTACTGCATCCTCTACTCCTTAGATCTGTATGAAGACTAGTTTCTAAAATTGAAAAGTCATCTTAAGGATAAGATTTGAGGACATTAAAAAATGCAACATTATAGCTTCACACAATATCAGAAGAATTTCAGTGGTGCTGTGCTTCGGCCAGTAAAAACTCACTGGAATAAGTCTACTGAATGGTTTGGATTCTTTGTTCAATGCCATATCCACCTTCATGTGTTATTTAATGCCAAAGCCACCCTTATAGAAGAACAGGAGCAATACTCCATTAACTTATAGCTGAGGCATAAGGAGGTTCATACCTTTCTCAGGGGTGATAGTCTGAAAGTGCACATGATAGCAGGTGCTGAATTCTAAAGGCACTATTTTTTAATCAAATTAATGTTTCACTTATTATTCATTTCTGCCTTGGTGAATAAATAATCAGTTTCAATACTTTTCGAACACACCTGTGATTGTAAAAATTTTTCTATGTGATGAGAGTAAAATAGGATGGCTAAATAGCTGTGATCAGAATGAGTCACAGGATATATAAATACAGACAAAAAAGTTTTCTTAAAAAGGTGTTAATGAATGTACTTGTCAATATAAGATAGTAATGCTAAGGAAATTCAGCAAGAATATGGTTGCTGGAATCAAACTGAGTAAAGGAACCACTTAGGAATGCCACCAACTCAAAAAGATCTTTACGCAAGATCTGATGACTTTCATTCAAAAGATTTCCAATATTTTAAAAGCAAACTTAAATAGGTTTAAAAAAACAAAAAAAAAAAAAGAATTCCATATTATCCCATGTGGATTTTCTGTTCATTTAGAAGAGAATTTACTGATAAAACAAATGTGTATATGCTGGGGGGGGGGGTTACATGTTTTTTATTGGGGCAAAGACAAAAATGTATGATTTCAAATGCTGATTTTCTAAGCAGACAGAGGCTTCTGAGAGGTAAATAGATTTTTGTGTATCTATTTACCTCTTAGAAAGGGTCTGTCTGCCAAGAAAATCAACATTTGAAATCATACATTTTTGCCTAAACTCCATTATCTAATTTTATGAAACTGTGTATATATATATATATATATATATTAGAGAGAGAGAGAGAATCAATTGGAAATGAGTTCTCTTGTAATTATGCATTTTACAAGAGAAATAATTTCCAATTGATAAACATACTGAACTTGCTGAATGAGATTATCAATGTTTGACTGATACTTCATCTATTTTAATTCTCTTTGATTATAAAGATGAAAGAATTTAACTAAAAAAATTAAAAATTGATAATTTTAAAAAATTTAATCCCATGAAACAAGTATGATGTGGGTAAATATGGATATTGTGTTAAAAGAAATAAATATCTCTTTATGGTTAGATTTTGGTAATTCCTACCAGATGCCTTTCTTAGACCAATTGGTTAAAACAGGCTCTCAAGAAAGGATATAATGGTGAGTAACAATACAGACTTCTTATTTCTAATCAGATACTTGAAAAGGCAATTCCTGAAGATAAGGCATGTAAGTTGAAGACTTACTAAAGTTTTCTTTATTTTTGAAACACGATGAAGATACAAGTGACACTTATCAAAGAAAATGGAATTTTAAACCAACATTCAAATCCTAGATGAGGATGTTGGCATTTCACTTTGCACCAGTGCCTTTGAGAAAGGCATGAATCCAGTTCTCCCCTCTGATATGGGTAAATAGTAGAGCAGACAGGGTTCTTAAGCCTTATCAAGGTAACTAGTCTAAGAGAAAAAACGAATTACAATCAGCTATATTTCACTTAAAAGGTTGACCTTGTGTAGCAACCTGCTTGTGGCAGAGGGGTTGTGTATGTGTGTGTTTGTGACAAACAATATATAAAAAGATGGGCAGAGAGAGAGAGAGAAAAAGAAATGCAGACAACTTTTACCTTACAAGACATATGTCCTTGTTGATTTAGACTTCTTTGATCTTAAAATTTTCTTGGGGAAATAATTTTAAACCCCATCCAGCTATAAGTAAAATAGTATGACAGATGGGGTCTTTAACCTTGGTATGGTAACCAGTCTTGAAGGAATACCATGAATTCAAATTAGCTCTACCCTGCTTACAAATTGACCTTGTGTTGCATCTTGCCTTTTATAGAATTGCTATGCAAATACACACACATTGCTTATAACTATATAATGCTGACCTGAGAGTCACAATAAAAGCCAGCCAGTTGTTTGGCTGGTTGGTTTGGTTTGTTGGGTTTTATGGCATATCAACCTTTGTAGGTTATTTAACGCCAAATCC
This sequence comes from Sepioteuthis lessoniana, assembly GCA_963585895.1. NCBI lineage: Eukaryota > Metazoa > Mollusca > Cephalopoda > Myopsida > Loliginidae > Sepioteuthis > Sepioteuthis lessoniana. The sequence goes on from OY757914.1 coordinate 78,406,841, forward strand.
ATTTTTATCTAAATAATCTGTTCTATTCAAAACAATTCAGTTTAGCATAAGTACACAGTTTAATGGTCAAAAACATTTCCATTTCTAACTATTCAAGCAGTTGTATGTAACAATTCGGTTAAGTGTAAATACAGTTTTAATGTAGAAAAACAGTTCTATTTGAAATAATTCAGTTAAGCATAAGCACGCAGTTTAAATGTAAGTACGGTTTAATTGTAAAAGTCATTTCTATTTCAAACTATTCAGTTTTACTCAAACAATTCATTTTAGCATAAGTATGCTGTTAGTTCTATTTAACCCATAGATAGGACCCTTATCAGGTGCTACCACCCCAGGCCAGAGTGGACCTGGGAGCAATGGCAATGAAGGGGTACTCCGCATTCACCAAAGCTCCAGCATTGCTGGAACCTCACCATCAGATTGTTTAGTGTCATATCCAGGACACTCGGTAGGGGTGGGGTCTTACCCCTCTGCAGAGGTGCAGTCAGTGTTTTCTACAGCCCCAGCCAACTGGGCAATACACAGAGTTAAATGTCAAACAGTTTTATTTCAGATAATTCAGTTCAGCATAAGTACACAGTTTAGACGTCAAAAACAGTTCTATTTCGAGCTATTCAGTTCAGCACTAGTACGCAGTTCCAATGTCAAAACAGTTCTATTTTAAACAATTCAGTTTAGCATAAATACGCAGTTTAAATGCAAAAATAAGTATAGTGAAAGAAGCACGTAGTTCTATTTAACCCATAGATAGGACCCTTATCAGGTGCTACCACTCCGGGGCCAGAGTAGACCTGGGAGCGATGACAATGAAGGAGTACTCCACATTCGCCAAAGCTACCATCAGATTGTTTAGTGTCATATCCAGGAGACTCTTTGGGGGGGTCTTACCCCTCTGCAGAGAAGCAGTCGGTGTATTCTACAACCCCAACTGACTGGGCATCCAGTTGTTTGGGGCTGTAGAATACATTGATGGTATCTTGGCAGAGGGGTAAGACCTCCCACAACGAGTGCCCTGATTATGACACTAAACAATCTTTGGGAGTATGGAGTAACCCTTCATTGACATCACTCCCAGATCCACTCTGACCCAGAGTAGCAACACCTGATAGAGTCATACCTATGGGTCACATAGAACTGTTTGCAAGTAAATGATTCATTTAATTGAATTGTTTAAAATAGAACTATTTGATCATTTAACTGTGTGTATCAACAAAATGTTTTTAAAAATCATATATATATATATATATATATATGTGTGTGTGTGTGTGTGTGTGTGTAAAAACAGGATTTGGCATTAAACAAAATGAAATTCAAAATAGAATAAAAATGCTATTAACAACTCTGATATATAAAAAACAATGACAAAGGTGTAATCAGGATATCAAAAAATGAAGTAAGGAATATATATTTCAAAAAGGTATGCTTTGGGCTTCTACAATCCCAGTGCCTCTTGTAGCTTAGGGGGTGAAGCAGTTGGTACATATAACCAGGATCCCTTCTCACAGAGAGCTTATATCCTTTATTATCTCTAATATATATTGTTCCTCAGTGCATTAGAAATAAATAATCTCAATAGATATAATATGAAATAACTCAAGTTAAGATTACCGAAGGTCTTAAATTTATTTAACTCTTGCAATCTGTCCCTAATGGCCATTGGTAAGTCCTCAAGATAGATCCAGTGTTTGTACAGAGCTGATGAAAGTTTGTTTTTGTTGTTCGACCAATATTGGTGTGTCCATATGTAGGAGCCCCAAGGAGAATGCTGCTTATGAGTTTGTCCTTACCTCTCCAGCAGTGACCAGCATGTGTTGTTCATCTTACTTGAATAGTTTTCGAGATGGGTAAGTGGCTGTATAGGTGCAGTTTTGCATTGTGCTGCTGCCAGGATTTATGGAAAATAACGTGCACTATCTTTGGGTAGTTCTCATTTAGTTTTGTCTCTAAACATTTCATTTGGTTTTCTTTGATAACATATCAACCTTCATGGGTTATGTAAAGCCAAAGTTGTTGGAATTTGTTTGTAATGCTTGTTAGGTATGAGTAAATACTCGTTTGCATAAAAAAGAAATGCTACGACTTGGAAGCAAGATTATATGGACATTGGGGCATTCCAATTCTCTCAAGTGGCTAAGTCCATCCTCTGGATGGTTATTGGTTGCTGGTCTAGTGAATGGGTATATTAGAGTGTGTATACACTGGTTTGCTTACGATGTTACAGGCTTGGTATTGGGTTACTGCCCATTTTATTTTTCGTCTGCCAGCTGGACAACTAGCTGGGGCTGTTGAACCGGTAAGTGTTGTTCTTGTTGTTTATTCTGCATGTTAGAGTAGTGACTTCTACAAAAGTCATTCTTGTAAAATGAAAGTTGTGGTATTATTCAATTCATTGCAGGTGGGGATAAGGGAATACATATATTTACCAACGGTATTAGTCTGGTATATTAGCCACTATGCTCTGAGGACTCCTCTGCATTTTGTTTAGATGTTGATAACGACTAGTTTGGTTGTGTTTGATGGCATATCAATCCTTTTGGGTTATTGAATTCCAAATCCTGTTTTATTTATATATAAGTAAAGGAAATTAAATCTGATAGTATGAAAAAAAGTAGAAAAAAATCCGAATTTGATGAATTTATAATGAAAGTCGAAGTTGAATGTTTCGGTTATAACCTTTGGGACTTTAAATTCATGAAAAATATGGTTAAAATAGTAATTGAGGTTTGATGAAGAAGATCATTATAATTAAAACTTTCAATGTTGACTTCCACAAGAAATCCATCAAATTTGGATTATTCTGTTTTTCTACACACTCAATTTTTTAAGTGAATAGTTTGTTGGTAACATCTTTAAATGAGCCAAGTTCATTTGTTTGCACACAGTTGAATACCTTTAAGTATTTATGTTTAATGTTAGTAATTTTATTTATCAAGTATTCCCATCTAAAACAAACAACTTTCACACAGGTATATGGTTTCAAATTACTAATCATGAAAAAAAAAAATCAGCTGTTCTATTTGATCCATAGATGGAACCCCAACAGGTAATACCATTTTGAGTCAGAGTAGACCTTAGAGTAATGGTAATGAAATGGTATTTCACAATCCCCAAACTCCAAGACTGGAGCCTCACTATCAGATGCAGTTTAATGTCATAACCAGGACAGTAACAATGCTTGATAATGTTTCATCTCAAACATGAACAGAATATGCTATTCATACTGCTCCTGTATGAAAGCAATAACAACACAGTGGCAAAGACAAAATAAGAGATAGTTTTAAGATGAAAATGACTTCTAGAATAGTTAGTAAAATAGGTGGAACTGATAGACAGGTTTCCCAAAGTCGAAAGGGAACATAAATTTGAGTCTTACCAACACCTCATCCATTACCATAGGATCTGATAGCTGCTGTTTTTAGCTGTCATAGAAATAATGACCAGAGTGATTTGCAATCAAACAGCAATTAAAATGAAAAAATACAAGTCAAATTGATAATAACTGATAAGGCTTCAACTAAGAAATTGAATGAATGCATTCACTATCTCCCATGTCAATGATATACTAGAATAAATGGATAAGTCTGTGGCCTGAAGTATTTATTTACTGAATTCTAATCTCAATTTTTCACCATATCATGTTCAGTCTACAACTGATATTTACCTAAAAATTAAGAGCATTGACAAGCATCGATATTTGAGGAAAAATAAATGATTGGTCCTCTGAAACTAGTTTGATTTCACATTCATTTACCCAACCCCTCCACTACAATCAAGATAACACAAGGTCAAGTTTCAAGCAGAGTAAAGCTGGTTTGAATTCAGAGTTTTCCTTCTATACTGGTTGTCTAATCAAAGCTGAAGAAACCAGTCTACACTACTATTTACCCATAGATGAGTGGGGGAGAACAGATAGGTTCATGCTTCCCCCCACCACCCAAGGGAATTAGCATGAAGTGAAATGCACACTACCTCATCCAGGATTTGAACTCTTGTTGCAAAATATGCCTCCAGTTTTATTCTACATTTGTTATGACACACTAAAGGTACCATTTCGTGTGTGTGTGTAATATATACATATTTTATATATGTATTAGTTTAAATGATACAAGAATATTTTCTTTTTTATTTTGAGAAATAAAATACATACACAAGCAAAAATAACTAAATGAAAGCTAATAGGAATCCTTTACTCCTTTCTAAATAGAAGTATTGATATCATCATGGACCACTGTTATACTGAAAAGTCAACAAGTTCACAGGTCATCTTGTAGCAATTAAAATACTTTGCTTCTTAAATATACATGTCAAGGGCCATTCATATTCGCATTAGCACAATAGTGCATAATGTCACTGCCATTTTTTTTTATTTTTTTTGTTCTCATCTGTTTACCTGAGATCATGGCTATTATGATTCCTTGTACTGATTTTAATTCATTGCAAGCCCTTTACATCTCAAAGTTACTTAAATTATACAGCTTCTCACTCAAAATCTGTTAAAGACAAAGTTTAAGAGTATCAAGAAAAGGAAGAAAAAAAATCCTGTCCCATTTATAACGCTGCTAATGGCCTGTCTATTTAAAATATAAACAAATACACGTGTGTTCCTTTAGTTCAAACACAAAACATTCTTGCTTAGGCACGATGAAAACAGAAATGACAAAGTTTGCTTTTCAATTAGAAGGTTTTCACAATAAAGTTCATTGTGTCAGCTTTCAATAAGCTAACAAATGCACAAGTGAAACATCTTTCGACTTTTTAAAAAAGTTTAGTTTATTTCATTTTCACTTCCTGATGTGTACAGGAAAGATAACAAAATGAACCTCACATTTTAATGTGACATTCTAGTTGTACTTTGTTCTATTTTTCATTTTGAGAAGGAAAGAATACATTTATTATTTTTCTTTATGCCTCTGTGTGTGTGTGTGTGTAAATCTAAACACTTCATTAACATTTATGACATTCTGATATGGTGAAATTATTCTAGTATACCCATATAATAGGAAAAAGAAAGAAAAGGAAAGCATTATAGAAAATCAGGTTGACAGGTTTCACTATAGGCATAGCATTATCAGAATGAATTTATTATTCAAGAAAAAATGAAATCTGTACGCAACCTGGGAGAAAAATGTGCCATATATATATATATATATATTTAAAGAGAGATGATTGGTAGATATATTGTATTTAATCATTTAAAAAAAATGATATTTTTGTAATGGTTGAAAAAAATTGAGATTAAAAAAATAAGATAAAATTTAAAAAAAAAAAATGAATAGTAAATAAAAGTAAAGTTGGCGACCGTAGTCAAGAGCTACTCGAAAGCTCCCTTTTCAATAGCTACTATACTGAGGTTTAGGGAAGGGCACTACACCTGTCCCTGAATATTGGCAAAATTGCTCGAAAATCAAAGTGTTATATAGTTATTTACACGTTCATTCAGCATCACAACGACACCATAATTAAGACGCATGAAGGAAGGAAGACGCAAGAAGAATTAAGATGCAGGAAGGAAGACACAAGAAGACTTCTTTAGAAAAATATTCACCTCTCACTTTATTGCAAGGGTTTGAAAGGGTTGCTTAAGGGTTTGCATGTGAGAGGATGCTGGAGACCGAACGTAAACTTCGTATTTTGACCCCACTGTTATGACCATCACGTTGTGTCTTTCTTGTTCTCTTAGATGCTCAACCAGAGGTCTTGGGGTCCACTCCATTGGGGCTTTTCCGAGAGCCCTTTCGGTAGGGTGTGGCCTTCCCTACCACATCTGGTCTCTACTGTCTGGAAGTCTGCTGGCAACTGCATCGGGGGTTTCCGAGGTCCCCCTCGGTCGGGTGTGGCCTTCCCTACCACATCTCATCTCTAACCCTCTGGGAGTCTGCTGGCAACTGCTCTGGGACCCACTCAACTGAGTTAAATAATAACTCAACGCCCACACGATCGCCTACTGGATCTTTGAAATCGAATGTTTAATCATCATCAAGCGGAAATAACTGTCATGCAGTTCAGAGGTAACTCTCTTCCGGTGCATGACTGTAATGGCACAATGGGACCTTCACCTTTTCCCATATCATAAGCCTTAATCCACCCACACGATCTCTTTCGATTACTGGCCGTTGGAATGTGTCACTTCCTTCCGGTGTATTACCTTGGAATAGCATTTTTGGGCCGGGTCGAAGGTCAAAATATAACAAAAGAAGAGGACAGATGAACATCACATTTAGTGTAATAACTCTGGTATAAACTAGTTTCTAATAAAAAAAAAAAAAAATAAATAAAAAAAAAACTTCAATTTTGCATAGAGATTTCCTTGAATCCATAAATGCACATTTGTCAACATATTGCCAGGTTTTTACAACATATCCTTTTCCTCACCAAATACTCAAAGATTCACAGATATTAAAAGACAAAAGAAAATGAACAAATACATCCGTAAGAAAATATTTATCAAATTGATAGTAACTGATAATGCTTCAACTAAGAAATTGAATTAATGTATCCATGATCAACCATAACCACAACTATAAGAATGATATACAAGAGTGGAGGAATAAGTCTGTAGCCTGAAATAGTTAGTTTGGTTTTCTTTGTTTAAAGGCATAACAACCCTGGTGGGTTATTTAATGCTAAATCCACCCTTGTAGAAGGACCGTAGTGGTACTATTCAACCCATAGCTGGAAGGATAAGCAGGTTCATTTCTTTCTCAAAGGTATTAGTCTAAAAGTGAACATCATAAAACAAATGGCTTTCAAACTTATTTTATGGCCACAGTCCATCATGCTACAGACATTTACCACCTTGAAATATTTATTTGCTTAATTTTGGTCTTAGTAACATTCTCGGGAGTGAAATGTTCAAATTTCATATAACGTTAATGTGCAATAAATTCTTAAACCCAGCAAATTCTTAGATACCTTGAGTTCATTCTTCATAGCCTCAAATATTTAGTTTCCTTTTTTGTTGATAAATTCTGGTAAATTTTGTTGATAAATTCTGGTAATTTTATAGTAAAAACTACCAATCTGATTTTCCATTATATTCCTTTCTTCTCATGCTGCTGGATTTCATTAAAACAGATTGTTTCCTAATTCTAAATAAATTTAAGGATGAAAAAAAAGACTGCAAGCCCTTCAGAAAGCTTGAAAGCCATATGTCTGGGCTGACAGAGGTATCAAAATCAAGCTCAGTGTCAATGAAGCATACATTTTATCTGTCTTTTTATATTCTTTAGTGACCGACTATATATTGTTGTCATATCAAAGCCTTTGAAAGATTCCATCAAGCTTGTCTCAAGAGGATCCTAAACATCAAATGGCAGTTTCTTATGCCAGACACCATTGTTCTCCAACAAGCCAAAACACCCAGTATTGAGATGCTCCTCAAATGCATTGTGCTGGGAATCTCACCAGGACGGAGATGCTAGGTTACCTATGCAGCTGTTCTATCAAAAGTTAAAACTTAGATTTCCAAAATATAAACCAAAGAAATGTCTTAAGGATGTTGTCACAAACAACCTTGGAGTACTATATAAAGACTTTGGAGACTGGGAGCAGATGATGGTAAATTAGTCAACTTAGAAAAAAGTGATAGACAAATGGTTGTAAAGCATTTAAATCAAACAGTCCAGCTTGAAACCAGGCATTTTGGAAGCAAGACTATTACAGTTCCTGACACTTTACAGCCCGAGTGTATTTTTTACATCTGTAGTCAGGTTTGTTTGTCCATCTTGCTAGATCTCAGGACAGCAAAGTATTGAAGACTCATTTTACAGAATTGCTTCAGCTAGTAATTTGCATCCATTTTGTGATAAAGTATGTGGGTCTACATGAGATATGAAGGCACAAAAATCAATTGGAAAGACAACTAATTCATTTGTCACACATGTGATAGGGTTTGCAAGGATATTCTGCAGAGTCACATGCACACCCATAGGTACTTTTAGCAAATCAGGTAGATGGCTTTTTCTGCACAGTGGTAGTCAATATATATGTATTATCAAGTTACGCTGATGTCAAGGGAATCCATCCCATTTTATTGGCCATCACTTTTGATCGGTCCTCTAGATTGCATCTGCTGTCCCTGCAGGCTTATTAGCCACTAGTGGTGTGTCCATATATATATATATATATATATATATATATATATATATATATATATATATATCTGTACTTATATTTTGGAGTAATGATATCAATTATTTCTATCTAATACTAATAATTTGAAAACAGTTGTATGGTTTCAAGTATTCTTATCTAATACTAATATTAATGATTTCAAGTAATCATTTCTATTTAACTATAGTCATTTATTTGTCTAAATTTCAGTTTTAAGTTCTATGTAGGCTCCCCAGTTTGACATGAAACACTTGAAGAAGACCAAAGGATGCATGGGCCAAAATGTGAGCATTACAATGAAGATGAAGACAATGTCTGAATATTCTAAATGATAAAAATAATAGTCATTTTTTTGATTTCTTTGTTTAATGACATAACAACCTTCATAGGTTATTTAATGTCAAAGCTATCCTTGTATAACACTACTGGTGCAATTTAATTTTGTTAGGTTTAATGGCATATCAACCATTTTAGGTTATTTAATGCTAAATCCTCTTTATACATATATGTTAAATATATATGATTTGTAAACACATTTTGTCAATCTTTTTAAACGAGCCAAAGCTCATTTTTTGTAAACAGTTAAATGGTTCCAAGTATTGTTCTGTATCTATAGCAAGAGAAACCATGCATGTGGGCGCTCAAAGTGTGCACGAATATGTCCGGTGTGTAAAATGAGATCAGGGAGAGAGAAATGGGCGATTGGGAAGATCAAACTCACATCCTCCCGATCGTGAATCATGTCTGACGTCAGTGCGCATGTGAATTACCACATTGTGCAATTGACCCAGATTTGGGATTTTGGTATGATTATAAAAGTCCTGCCTGAATGCTCTGGAGTTAGAAAGTGTTTTGAGTCTTGGCAATGCACAACAAGAGATGAGCTTGGGTGTAGGACTGCTGGAGAAGATTGTTGATGAAGAAGGAGTATTTTCAGTGTAGAAACTCGGATGCCCACCTTCTACTAAACAAATTGATTCCACATGTTCTTTTTTTTCTGTTGCTGAGGAGGCATACCATCCACCCCTCTCTTTCAGTATCACTAACAATTCAATTAAGCATCTGTCATTTGTTTACACGCAATTAAATGATCAAACTGTTCTATTTCAAATGATTCAATCTAGCATAAGTCATTAGTTTCCACTCAGTTTAAATGTCACTGTTCTATTTGACTCATAGATAGGACCCTATCAGGTGCTACCACTCTGGGCCAGAGTGTACTAGGGAGTGATGGCAATGCAAGGGTAATCTGCTGCCCCAAAGCTCCAGTATTACTGGAGCCTCACCATCAGATTGTTTAGAATCATATCCAGGACATTCATTAGATCTCAACCCTCTACAGAGATGCAGTCAATGTATTCTAAAGCCCCAGCTGACTGGGCTTATTCAGTTTAGCAGGAGAAAGATGGGGGTTCATACCTTTCCTAAGAGTATTTGTCCAAAAGTGAACAGAGTAACATGACTGGAGTTTAAACATGCTATAATATCACTGTCCAGCACATTAACCACTATGCCACCCACATGGACTTCTCCACTTCCCTGCACTGTCATATGGCTTTAAGTAACTAATCTTGTGCAAACAATTAAAGTGTCTAGTGACTATTCTTTATACAAATTAAGATCAAATATTCCTCTCAAATATAAATAAATTTTAAATTGATTTGATCCATACATTGGACCCTAACAGGTACTACGGTGCCAGATCAAAGTGGTCATGAGAGTAGTGGTAATAAAGGGGCACTCTTTGCTTTCTAGAACTGAAGTCTCAATATCTGATGCAGTTTAGAGTCATACATGGAATAGACCTTTTGTGGGGAAGTCTTACCCCTCTGCTGGGGATACTATCAATGTATTCTAAGAACATGTGGTTTATTTAATACTAAAATTTAGCTGCTCAATCTTTTGTTTTGCCTAAAAGCCAGTTAAAAAAAATAAAATAAATAAATACCAAGATGACTAATCAAAAGGCACAAAAAATTGACACCAACTCAACTACATGTCAAGACATCTTGACATATATTACAATACAAGTAATTAGTTAATCATCATTTAAGTTTTAAAATTTAAAGAATCAGTTTTTGATCATATCTCAAATCTTGAAGCCAACATATCAGATAGTTAAGCAGCTGTCATGGTGACAACATTAAGAGCTTTTGTTTTCAAATATGAACATTTATTTACACAGCGTCTCCTATCATATGTTGACCTTGAAAATAACTGTCATTTCAATACTCATATTTACCAAACTATTGCTGTCAGCCATATTACATAACACTTGATCCCCTGTATTGAACCCCACTCCCTCCAACAAGATATCTCTGGTGTGAAAAGACAAATGATAATAATACAATGTTATCGATATTTTCAATCCAAACTTATTTAAAAACCGTGTAAATATTGAAAGACTTAAGTTAATAAACTGATATATATCTACTCATTTTCCACTGTTTACTTGTTACAAGATTTACAAAAGCAAACCCCACCAGCCCACACCAACCTCTATAATCTCTATCCTTTTTACAATTTCTTTGCTTTCCATTCTGAAAGTTGTGAGGATATTTGGCTTTATTTGTTGATTCCAAAATGACTGGCTGATCTGAGATTTAATTTCCTCTTCTTTGACGTTTTCCCTAATTCTGTGAAATTGAAAATATTTTCCACTGTAATTTCCTTGTGACTTTTTCACTGTGTTGATCATACCACTTTTCAGATTAGAATTATGTCTGCGGGCTGATTTAAAATTTATCCGTTTTCTTTGCCGTCATTATTTTGATACATACACCACCCTGTGAAATACTGACAGACATGGCAGCTGACAACAGTGTCTTAAGCCATTCTTTCATTGCATAGATTTTAGAAGTACAAGACTGCATATTAAATTTAAAGAAAATTTAAAAGAAAAAAAAAAAAATCCCCAACTTTATTGATTTTACTAGTATACTAAAAAGGAAAAGATCTGTTGAAACTTTGACATCTATATTTCTAAGCACCTCACGTAGTGTAATGGTTAGAAGCTAGATTAACAGAACATTGTTGCCGAGTTCATTTCTCACAGAGTAACCTGGCCTTGTGTTGTAAATAGGCCAAGTGAATATCTGTTAAGTTTTAACCTTTTAACCCTTTCATTGCTGTGTCCATCTCAAACCATCACCCTAAGACTAACAATACTTGCTAGGCACTTCTGGTGAAGTAAAGATGAACTCATAAACCATATTCTCTGATAGACTCCTACATATAGATGCATTAGCTCTGTGTGGACACCATATGCAATGTAGAGGACCTGTCAGGAGTGATACCTATAGAGAGAGTGAGAGAGTCAAAGAACAGTGCTATCAGCACATTTACTGATGATGATATTAAGTTTTCATTTTTTTTTTCAGTATTTGAATCCTCCACTTCATAGATTTTACAAGCATACAGAAAGAAAAGATCTTTTGAAAATTTGATATTGTTGACATCTCTAACTAGTACTATACTTAAAAAAAAAAAAGCTGACCTTATGTTGCATCCTGCCTTTGGCTGATAAGTTGTGCAAATAAACATTTCTCACAACTATAAAATGATGACCTGAGACTTGCAATAAAAAATAAAAATTCCTATGAAAGAATTACCATTTAAAAAATGAAAATAAAAAAAAGAATATGCCATTAATAACACCGATATGTAAAAAACAATAACAAACACGTCAAACAGACTGAATGAAGAGATCTTTTGGAAAATCTGACAGTGTCAGTCTCTATAATGTTTTAACCCTTTCATTGTTGAATCCAAAAGTTAGTGAATTTCATATTATGTTGCATTCACTGACTTGCATTTTTTTCCACTGTGAGAAATCCCTAAATAGACTTTCAGTGGCATGCTGTGCATGGCTACAGCTGATTTTTTGCAAGAAAATGCAAAACTAGGAGCCACCAAAAACTAGAAAGTGCATGAAAGGAAAAGCTAAGATACCTCCTGCAATTCTGAAATTAGTTATTCCTATCATTGTTTGGATTATAGAATTGTCTGTTGCATACATTGCTGCAAGGCTCCACATAAGAATTGATCTAATCAGCACTTTTGTTGCCATTTATAATAAATACAGTATTCACTTAAAGGCTGACTTTAGCAGCAATTAAGCTTGAAGTCACATTTTAATTATAGAATTTATATTACACTGTGAATAAATAAATTATTGGAAATAATCTATAATTAGCATTTTATTAATTATACCCCTTTGAGAAATTACCATGATCAAAAGAAGTACCGTACATTAATTTGCTAATTAGACTAGAAATTGCTTTATTTTTTAAAAATAAACATTTTAATATAATTCCACAAAAAAAAAAAAAAAAAAAAAAAAAAAGTTGTACTATGATATACCATTTTTGTTGTGATATACATAGGTGTGCTTAGAGAAATGGTTATCCTAAGAAATAGAATTAGCAATCAGAGTTCAAATCCTGGATGGGGTTGTTTGCATTTCATTATTGTCCTTGGAAGAGGCATAAATCCATCTGTTTTGCCTAAGAGTGGATAAATAGCTGGGTAGACTGGGTTCTTAAGCCTTGGTCAGTCTATGAGAAGGAAAACTGAATTCAAACTAATTTTACTCAGCTCAAAATTTGACCTTGAGTCACATCTTGCCATGGGGTTGGTTAAATCAAATTAAAAAACTTGCAGCAGTCAGTAAATTTTTTCTAACACTCAAGTTTAAACCCCTGGTTCCAACAATCAACTTAATCTGTAAGTCAATTGTTGGAACCAGGGGTTGACATGAGTGTGTGTGTGTGTGTGTGTATATAAAAAGAAAAAGACTATTTACTGACTCCTGCCAGTTATTTTTTTTTAATATATACACACACACACACACACACACACAAGTGTAGTCTCTGTTTCTAACAAGTGACTTGGAGATTTTGATCAGTAGGCTCAAATATTTACTATTTTCAAGTTAAGATATTCGAGTTAATTACATTTGCTATACGTCTACATTATATAATGCATATGAGGATCAATAAATAAGTTTCCAGACTTGTTTCATATGGGCACTTTTATTGATAGTACACACATGAAATTCAAGTCCCCTTTGAAGTAATCTCCTCCAGCTGCAATGCACTCATTGTACTGTTCCAAAAACTTCTGGAAGGCCCCATGGAAGTCCTCTTGTGTGAGTGTGTCAATGCCTTTATCACAGCCTCTTTCATCTCCTCAATTGTCTCATAACGACAACCTCTGAGCTGAGGGAATAGCCAAAAGTCCCAGGGACCAAGGTCTGGACTATAGGAGGGTGACAAACTGTCTTGATGCCTATCTTGGTCAAATTGTCTGTGACAAGGATGGAGTTGTGGACTGGTGCATTGTTCTGGTGGAAATGCCACCGACCCGATTTGAAGAGTGCTGGCCTCTTCCAATGGAATCTCTTCCTGAACTCCCTTAAAACCTCAACATAGTAACCCTAGCCCATTGGTCAATCATCTCTGGTGTTCTGACTTCCTTACTCCTCCCACGCCTCTCATCATCCCTCACAGACTCAATGCCTTTCTTGAATCTCTTATGCCGCTCAAAAACTGATGCTCGATTCATGCAAGATGGTAGAAAAGCCATCTGAAGCATTCCATACGTTTCTGTGGCATTTTTTCCAAGTTTAAAACAGAATTTTATTGCATATCGTTCTTCTAAAGTGACGTCATGTCCCGATTGCAATTTTGAAATTCACCAGCTGTAACAATCAGGCTTTAGTAGGGTGTATTCCAATTGCTACTGTAGCTGTTCATTTGAAGCTGAAATCATAAAAATTGGTCAGTCATCTCATAAGATGTATATCAATCATAATCATGTCGTGCTGGTAACACAGATATCCCTGACCCTCTCGCCACTTTTCCCTATCATTCATCGCCTGAGGCAGGTCTTGCGAACAGCATCCCATATCTTCACATAATTGCTGAATGTATATTCGTGCTGGTCGTCCTGCTTTTGCACAGACATGTGTGGGGTTCCATAAGAGTACATCACTTATGAGTTCGTCCCTGCTTCTCCAGTCGTGTCCCGCATGTCTGGTTCGTCTAACTTGAGAAGTTTTCGTGATAGGAGGCAGGTGGCCGTACAGTTGGCGTCTTGTGGGGTGTTGCCGCCAGGACCTGTTCAAGATTGCTCGCAGCACTCTTGTGTAATTGCCGTCTAGCTCCAGCCGTTTTGTTAGAGTCCATGTAGTGCATCCATATAGCCGTATCGATGTGACCGCTGCCTGGAAGAAGCTGCGTTTTATTTTATCGGTTAGGTCCAATTTCTATATAATCGATAGCCTATTGTTAGCCGTCCATGCCTTCATTAACCTCGTGTCAATGTCCTTTACGGTTGAGGCGACGCTGCTTCCTAGGTAAGTGAATTTGTCTACTAATTTAAGAGGGGTTCTGTCTAGAGTGGAGATGTCCCCCATTTGATTATAGCACATATATTCCGTTTTGTGTGCATTAACATAAAGGCCTATGCCTGCAGCCGCTCATTCCAAACTATGCAGTAGTGTTTCGGCTTGGTTGGGTGTATTTGCCAGTATTGCAATGTCATCGCCGTAGTCGGCGTCAGTAATTGTTTTTGCAGGGTACCTTCTGCTTCTTTTCTTTGTCAATTCGAAGCTGTTCTCTCTGAATTTTCAAGGGTCTATGACAATTTTAAATATCTGTACAAAAAAGTCTGGAAACTTATTGAGTGTACCATGTAACTTAAAAAAAAAAAAAAAAAAAAAAAAGTTGTGACTAAAAATTTAAATGTCTTCATTTTAAAGTTTAAATGAATGAACAAAATTTGAAAAATAAAAAAAAAGGACACCAGAGGAATTTATATAATCAAGTGATCTCTGGATTTCAGTGTCAATTCTTGATATGTTTTGTTCAATAATCTTAATATTTTATGCATTCCAGTGGACACATTATGAAGAGTAATCATTAGCGAGACTAACAGATCATTTTTAGGGTTCAATTCTCACTGAATGCTTCAACTTTTTGCAGACATTTAAATTTAGTATTGTTAAAAGTTTCCTTATATCATAATTAAGCTAATCAAATAACTATGATGACTTTTTGATGAAACACAGGATTATGCAAGTGCATCATCCTCCATAATCAGAGCTAACTTTCTGCGAATTTTTCTTGTTTTCTTCACTAAAAGTACATCTAAAAGTTAAGATTTGAACATGTAGATGACATTAAAAGAAATGGAATGCTGCAACTTCATTTTTATATAACAAAAGGAGTTTGAGATATTTTGAACAATGGAATTCACTAGAATATGTCTTGAATGTTGAGGAGACTATTTTGAAGAAAATTAACAATTTATGCATTGTCAATTTATTGCAGTAAATATTGCCTTAGATTGACCCTTATGATGTCCAACGAAGTAATAAGAAAGTGACATTCTCCTATGGGCAAATTATATCAGTCATTAGTTAAATTCATTCAAAATCCCAATACATTGATTGAATCAGTCATTCAGGTTTTAGCCCTTTATACTTTTTCATCCATTCTTTCCCTTTGTTCATTTTTTCCTTTCCCTCTTCATTTTTTTCTCTTTCCTTCATTTTTTCTCTTTCAGTCCATTTTTTTTTTTTATTCTCATTCCTTCTCTTCACTTTCTACCTCATTCTCTCAATATTTTCCACCATTCTTTATTGGTTTTTGTCCATAGTTTCATTTTTTTCTTTTATTTTGATTCTCTGTCATCATTCTATTTCTTTCATTAGACTTATTTTCTAGCATTTATAATTTTGTATAAGCTGGTTTCATTGGACATTGATTTATAATAAAAATTTTTTTTAAAGAGTTGGTAGGGGAGGTACAAAAACCGTTTGATGATTAAAAACTAAGTCATTAAATTTGGCAAGGATAATGCCTTTTTGTCTGCAATGCATTTTATGCAATTCATTAAGAATCAGAATCAAATTTAATTAGTTATTTAATTGAAATATGTATTAGACATTTGAGTTTATTTACTTTTCAGCTATTTTAATTTGTCATATATAATTGGTTACCACAACACCAATTTGAGAAAGATTCCTAGATTTGAAAAGAGCCCTAATATTGAACATTCCCAACTACTATATAGTCATTGGGTAGGTCAGACTTGGGTTATAAATAAAAAAATAAAATAAAAAAAAGAGGTAGTTTACTAGTGATTGCAATAGTGATAATACCAAGATGGTATATTAGAACCTATTTTGAAAGTTCTTAGCTATCTTTTTTTGGTTTTTAATTTCTTGGGTTGATTTTTGATAAGTTTTACAATATAATTCATTAAGGCTAGAATATATTCTGCAAGTTATGTTTCAAATTCAGTTCTCAAACAAACATATACACATGCTTATGTATAGGTATACACGCTTGTATATGAATGTTTGGTCAGATAAGAGATCATTCCTTGCAACTGCTATGGTTTAATATATGGAAACCAGCGAGTAATCACCATTACCCCAAGATGTGCTACTGTGTCAATGGAAAATATGATACTTTCTCGAGCAAATCTTGTGCGTATATACACACACACAAACTTTTCTCTCCAGTAAATAAATAGTTGGGTAGACCAGGCTTTCTAGTTTGGGTTGAGTAACTGTTCGAGAAGGAAAACTGAATTCAAACCCCATTCTAACATGGAAGCATGGCAGAGTAAAATAGTAGGGCAGTCTGAACTCTATGGCTTAACAGGGGCAACTGGTCTTGGAGAACAACTCTGGACTACCTAAAGTAGGACGACAGTGTCTTCAATCACACTTTGGAAAGTCCTGTGGCAATATTAATGCCAACTTGTATCATTCGTTGTTCTTCTTTAACCATAGAGAAGGAATCCCTGCCACATAGGCAACTGCCAGTTTTTCATACTTTATCAACATCTGTGCTGCGATGCTTGTTTAGATCCATAGTTTTATAAAACTCATGGATGCCAATACTAAATTATATAATATACATATATCACTAAGGTCATTTAATAAAAAGGGGGGACTTTTTCAGAATTTTTCTTCCATACGTGCTAACTCTGCATAATTTCTAATTAGTTTACAGCAAAATTATTCAAATTTTACAGAAAAATCTGTTCTGAAGCTTTTCAAAATAGTAGCAAGTCATAGTGCTCTAGGATTAAACAGGGGTCTGTCATCAAATTTTTGGTTGCTGAGAAGTGCCAGCCATGTGAAATGTATCTCTTTCCATGTCAAATATCATTCTGTACATGTTTTTATTTAAAAAAAAAAAAAAAAATCAATAAAAAAAAAATTTTTTTTTAAATCAAGTTCTGGCTATAGTGGTCATTAAAGAAGGTGTGGCTGACAGTCTTCGGGGACTTAAGACTCACCACTAATGATTTCCTTGAAAAAGGTACAACTGTAAAGAGTGCTTCTTATTGGCAACTTCTGAGGTGAAATTCACTTGATTTAGTGAATAACGTGTGTATATATATATATATATATATATATATATATATATATAGACACACACACGATCATCTAAATTATTGTCAAGGCAACTATGAAGATAAGAGTTCACATACAAATTGTCAAAAAGATAGTTGCATCCTTTTAGAAATACTGGGGTGTCCTCATGGTGTAATGGTTAAAGCGATGGACAGCAGAATCGTAGTAAGCGAGTTCGTACTCCAGTCGCGCTATTATGTTCACTTTCGGACAAATACTCTTGGGAAAGGTATGAACCCCCTTATCCTCCAAGCTATGGGTTAAATAGTACCACTACTGTTCTTCTAGGAGAATGGCTTTGGCATTAAATAATCTACAATGGTTGATATGTCATTAAACAAAGAAACCAAACCAAACCTCAGAAATACTATGTAACCACAATTTTAAATGCCAACAGAGGCTCGTATGGTTATTTTATTGGTATGGTACCATATCCGCTCTTGAAAATATTTGATATAAGAATTATGGTATTTTTAGTGTTATTTACTAAGCTTTACTTAGTTGTGGTAGAAAATGGGATGTACAATAGGTACGCAGTGAGTCTGATTTGGTTTAATAGCACATCAACCTTTTTAAGTTATCAATGCCAAATCAATTTTTATACATATAAGCAGTTCTATTTCAAACAAATCAGTTTAACATAAGTACATAGGATCCTATATATAGGTCAAATAGAACTAAACTATTAGGTGCTACCACTTCAGGCCAGAGTGGACCTGGGAGTAATGGCACTCAGTGAGACTAAGTCACTTGTAATGGTTTGCGAACTTTTATACCTCCTGAGATATCCATATATTTTCAGTGCTCCATAGCACTTATTTCTTTATGATCCTCTAACCATTCGTTTGCTCACAGTCATATTTGATATTTCAATCTACTACAAATAATTCAAGTAATTAAATGGTTTCAAATGACTATTCCTATTTAATAATCACAGGGGGAACCCTAACAGGTAATACCAACACCAAGTCAGAATGAAATTGGGAGAAATGATAATGAATGGTTTCTCTGCACTCCTCAGAGTCCCAGAACTCGAGCCTCACTTCCAGATGCAGATTATTGTCATACCCAGGACACCTTTTTGAAGTGTCTGCAGAACCATAACCTGCAGAAGATGTAGTCTGCTTATCCAGAAGATTATACTCAAGGCTCAAGTTAAAAGGTTTAGTTAATGTCAGAATTTTGAAAGCATTGTATTTTTTTTTTTTTGTTTCTTTTTTTGCATTCTTTCTCCTTGGTAGTCTCTTCTGAACAGACTTTATTTTTAAAGCATCAGTGCTCATTTATGCACAGAATTTTTGTATATGTCTATTTTTCAGGACCCAGGTATATTTTTAGCTAACCGATAATACAACCTAGTATTTGGTATCGAGTCATGTTTTCACACACCTGTTAATATCATCAACTAATTCCCAGCTAATAAAACTGTATTGAATACAAATGTAACAAAATTATCCAATAGAATAAAAGAATTCAAGTCTGCAGAAATTTCATAACCAATGGGATTTAATGTTGTAAAAAGCTTCCTACTAATATAAAAACATTAGTTACTTTGGTACGAAAAGAAGATTTCTTTGAGGAATCTAAGAAAACTGTTCAACGAGTGGAAATCTCTTTAAAACAGTCTGTAGAAATATTTTGATTTATTCTGATAGACTAGACTTTTGGAAGAGTGCCAAAATAATGTCTTTATTTCTTAGTTCCATTCACTTGTTTATTATAATTAATTCTTTGTTTTTCCTTCCTTTCTTTTATTTGTTTCTTTTATCTTTCTCATTTCCTCTTTATAAATATAAAGAGGATATATCTTATACTGTTATTATGCTTGTATATAATTATTTTACATACTTATCAATCTACTTTTTCTTTCATTTCCTTCACTTTTTATTTCAATGCTTTCATCAAGAGTGTAATTCTCTTTTGGTCTATTCTTTTCTCTATCATGTTCTCGTGATATTTAAGCTGAAGTTTGTATGGCACAAGGCCAGAAAGAGATAGATTGTATTGTGCCAATCTGTTAAGCTTTTGTCTTTTTTTTGGGGAAAAAAAAAGACAAAAAACTAGATAACCTACTTGTCCATTTGGGTCCTATTGTATCAGTAGCCTCCAATGATATTGATGCTTCTATTTAAAAAGTGAAGTAATCTAGTTAGTATTTCAGTAACCCTTGGAACATCAGGAATATGGTTTGGTCTGGTTTTATGGCATGTGAACCATTGTTGGTTATTTAATGCCAAATCCTGTTTTTACATATATATATTAAATATATGATTTGTAAACACATTTTCTTGATACACAGTTAAATGACCAGACAGTTCTATTTGAAACAATTCAGTTTAGCATAGATCAAAGTTAAATGATTCCAAGTATTGCTATGTATACCACACAATTCAATTAAATATCAATCATTTGTTTACACAGTTCTATTTCAAACAATTCAATTTAGCAGAAGTCATTCGTTTGAACTCAGTTCAAATGTCAAAGTTCTATTTGCTCCAAAGATAGGACTCTATCCAGTGCTATTACTCGGGCTAGAGTGGAACAGGGGGATAGCAATGAAGCATTACTGGAACCTCACCATCAGATTGTTTAGTGTCATATTTAGGACATTCATTGGGGTGGGGTGTTTTACCCTCTGCAAAGATGCAGAAGGTATATTCTACAGCCCTAGCCATCAGGAATTTAGGCAGTTAAAATGACATTCAACACAAATGCTATTCAAAAAAAACTTACATTGGATTGCATATTGATTAATTTTAATGGCATGTCAACCCATCTATGATTATTTTATGCCAAGAGGTTTAGGAATTGTATTCCTTGTACATTTATATTTTTATTTTTGGTGTATTTACTACTTTACATCATAACTGAAGAAAAAAATTATTTACATTTTTCGGACTATTGTCCTCATCTTTGTTAAGAAAAATGTAAATCATGTACATAATACCTCATCTCAGAAATATAGACAGATAAAAAAGAATTATCTAACACTAATAATCTACATAGAATTGTATGGTTTCCCGCACTCATGTCTAATACTATCAATCATAGTTTCTAGTAATTATTTCTACTTAATTAGTCATTTATTTGCAGTTACATGGTTTCAAGTAACTAATAACAATCCTTAGTAAATAATTACAGCTTCAAGTAACTATATTTGATACAAATAACTTCCAGTTCTAATCAAGTACTTTTATCAAGTACAAATTTTTAAATGAATCTATTTGACTCATAGGGGTCCTAACAGGTAGTACCATTTCGGGTAATAGTGGACCTGGGAGTTATGGCAATGAAGGTGTATTCCCCAAATAGAGAACCACAATCAAATGTATACCAGTGTCACATACAGGATGCTACTTGTGAGTGTGGGGGGGGTCTTACTGCTCTACAGGTGAAATAGTAAGTATATTCTAAGCTGCCCCTCACCTCTTATAGGGTGGTGGATTTTAAATTAATTCTTTAAATGAGGGCATTTGAAGTTTATCCTCAGAGCAAAAAAGCGAGGATGAGCCAATTCTGTTGGTTATGGTTAGATAGAATTTTGATATATAGTTTGTTTTTTATTCATGTGGTGGGATTTTCAATTGCACAGCTTTTTTTCTTTTTTTAAACTGCAGTAATTTAACAGATACTACGCACTAATCCTAGATGTAAATGTTGGCAAGGTAACTTATTTTTGGCAGAGCAGCAGATACACTTTTATCCAAGCAGATGTTATAGAAAAAAAAGATACAAAAGCCGATGCATACATAATCCCACCATTAATGAGTGATACGCATAACTATATATTAATACTTATTTGTAACTATCTACCGATCTATTGTTTATAGACTTGACAAACTCAGAGATTCGGAAGAAAAAAGATAAATGCTATATGAGAGGAGAGGGTAGGAAAAGATTGGTGCCTGGTTTCTTGTTTAATGGCATTTCAATCTTTATGGGTTATTTAATGCCAAACCCATACTTTTTTGAAGAACAGCTATGATACCATTTAAGAATAGCTTGGTGGATAAGATGATTCATACCTTTCTCACAAGGGTATTTCTGTGAAAGTCAATGTCATAGCACAACTGGTGTTTGATCTGAAAAGAGAATCCTGGAGAAGTAAAAAAAAATTGAATTAAGTCCTTTTCATTATTTTCTTCTAAAACAAGACTATAATTTATATTACAAGACTAGCTCATAGGCCTAGTGGGTAGAGTGTTCCCCAATAATCCGGGAGACCTGGGTTCAATCCCAGGTGGCATCATACCAAAGACTTTTAAAATGGTACTTGATACCTCCTTGCTTAACACTCAGCAGTTTAAGGTATGGATCGAGGGTAAAGTGGAGCAATCCAGGGAAAGGAGTAGTGCCCTCCCCTACACCTTGGTGTAGTAGCTATTGAAAAGGGAGCCTTCTGGTCACCCTTGACTATGGTCGCCAACTCTACTTGAACTTTTTATAATTTATATTCATATATTAATACCAGTGTAACTTCATACCTACCCATGTCATTTGGATCTTGGGGTGTTACATGTACAGTTTAAAAGAAAGAAACTAATTGCACCTATAACTCCAAATATAACAATTTGGATTTTACTGCAATTTTTATAAATACCGCAGACTTTTTTGACTCATGAATTGCTCAAATGTACAGGTAGAAACAGAAGGTATTTTCCTTTGTAAATATCAATTCCTTAAGAAGTTAATCACTGATTAGCCTGTTTATACATATTGATAAATGATTTAAAGAGTATAGAAAAATTAATAGAACTTAATTTCGTTTCTGTTCTTACAATTGCCTCTTGTACATGGAAGTTTCAAAATAGACAATGTCAGGGTTTAAATGATGTCACAGAAGGTAAAGATAAATGTAATAAAGGTGTTGTTTACAATAGGAGTAGATGTATACACAAACACTATTGCACAGGAATTTTAAGTAAAAATCAATT
This sequence comes from Sepioteuthis lessoniana, assembly GCA_963585895.1. Classification (NCBI taxonomy): domain Eukaryota; kingdom Metazoa; phylum Mollusca; class Cephalopoda; order Myopsida; family Loliginidae; genus Sepioteuthis; species Sepioteuthis lessoniana. The sequence goes on from OY757914.1 coordinate 78,429,323, forward strand.
TTGTTCTCAATCAAAGACAAAAGGATTTTATTATTTCTTGTGGAACGTTATAGACTCATAAGGATATAATTTGGTAGCATTTAATACCAAACTCCACTGCTTTGAAATGAAGCCAAAATAAAATTGCATATACATATATAACTTAAAGTATTCTTGAGTAGTTTTGACCTTAGTTCATTGTCAGGTGAAAAGTTTACGAAAAGGTTTATCTTAAGAGCCAGTATGCTACAAAAGAAATAAACCAGTAATGTAACACACACACACACACACATTTTTGCAATTGGCATGGGGACTAACTCTTAAAATATTATATTTGGCCACTAAGGGTCTATAGAAGGATTCTAATTATGATAGACTGTTGAATATTTTTGGTTACAGAATTTCAATAAGGAGAGTTTAGTAATAAACAGTACTTAATATCCATTTTGATATGGAGGTGCCCGTGGTGTAATGGTTATCATCGTAGGAAATGGACACGGTGACATGAGTTCAAATCCTGGACAAGACTGATTGCATTTCACATAGCACTAATACCCTTAGGAAAGGTATGAATCCAATTATTCTCCCTCCAGCTATGGGTAAATAGTAGGGCAGACTAGGTTCTTTAGCCTTGGTGAGGCAACTAGTCTAGAAGGAAAACTGAATTCAAACCCATGAAATTGATTTTGTGTCATATCCTGCCCAAGCGGAGGGGTTGGTAAATATATGAATATCCATTTGGATATAATAAAATGCTACTATCTTAAATTTCAAAGAAAATTAACTTTTAATGAAGAATTGTAAGTAGTGTTCTTATTGGTTTGGTGATATATTAACCATTGTAGCTTATTGAAGGACAAATACTGTTTATACATATATATCAAATATGATTTAATATTTTGGTGATAACATTTTTGAATGAGCCTGAGCTCTGTTCTGCATGCAGTTAAATGATTTAAGTATTGCTATATAACAGTCACTATTTAACATCAATCGTTTGCGCAGAGGTTGCTCTATTTGACCCATAGATAGAGTGCTACTACTCTAGACAAAAGTAGACCTGGGAATGATGGCAATAAATAGGTACTCAACATTCCCCAAAACTCCAAGGTTGGAGCCTCGCCATCAGTCAGTTTAATTTCATATCCAAGGCACTTGTTAGGGTGAGGTCTTACCACCTCTGTTGGAGATGTAGTTTGTGCATTCTACAACCCCAGCAAACTGGGCTCTGTGCTTTTATTTATAGGAAATGTTACATATATCTAGTAAATAAAGCAATAAAAATGTCATTGATTTTTAATTCTTCATGGGCATTTCTAATTAAACCATGGATTTTTCTATATATAATACATTTTAAATCCTTACCTTTAAGTGGGTTGAATACTAACCTCCAGCATTATTAAAGCATATGCAGTCATAAGACATCTAAATCATTTGGTGAGGGTCTTTGTTTATAGTCTGAATCTTTATACATTTCCCCATCATTTCACTTTCATGGCTTTTGTTAATTTTACGTCTATTTCTTCCTTTCTGTTTCTTTGAATGTTCACCTCTGCCCACTTTTACATCTCTTACCATTCTGAATTTCCTTTTCCGCCTCCAACCACCCAATTTCTTTACACTCTTTTTCTTCTCCTTCCTGTCTTGATTTCTTCCTGCCTCTTTTTTCCTCTCTCCATACTTTTCATCAAATGTGCCAGCTTAATGTGATATTTTTACCTGATATCATTTCAGACGTTAAACAAAAATTTCCTTTGTAATGTTAACTTTAATGAATTATCTTCACTGTAATGTGATGATCACACTTCTCGATCCCTATAAATACACATTTTATTCAAATCACACAGATGTGCAATGTATAAATGTATATATTACACACATACATGTATGATGGGTGCTCAAAAGTTCTCAGTGCAAGCAAAAAGGAAAACAATGAATCAAATGTGTCTGGACGAGAACTTTTCAGCACTTAGGTGGGGTGATATGCAAGTGGCGTAAATGAAGTTACTGAACAAAGTTCATATTCTAGGTTATTACATTCTCATTGTACAAATGCCTTTGTGAAAATTATAAATTGATTTCTTCCTACTCTAGGTAAAATAGTAGACTAGTCACTAAATAAATCATCTTAAAAGGAAAACCAAATCCAAACTTCTTACAAAGACATCATAGGACTAGCATGGTACTATTTACCAACCCCTCCACTCGGGCAGGATATGACACAAGGTCAATTTCTAAGCGGAGTTTAACAGGTTTGAATTCAGAGTTTTCCTTCTCCTAGACTAGTTGCCTAACCATGGCTGAAGAACCTTGTCTGTCCTACTATTTACCCATAGCTGGAGGGAGAATTATTGGATTCATACCTTTCCCAAGGGTATTAGTGCTATGTGAAATGCAATCAGTCTCGTCCAGGATTTGAACTCGTATCGCCGTGTTCATTTCCTACGGCGATAACGACTACACCACGGGACTAGCATGGTAGAGTAAGGGCCATTGCTCCTCATGATCTCTAAGACCACATGCAAGTCCAGATTCTTCATGGACTGAGGAAAGGCCGAAGAAATTTTACACACACACACAAGACCAGGCACTTATCAAAATTAAAGATATTTTGGAACCCATAATTGTAGTATAGGTACTCTATATTGGGTATAGCCAATAAAGTTGATTATTAGGAAATGGCCATGTCTCTATAGGTAACCTTGTTCAATGATTCTAAATAAATTAAAAAACCTAGCAAAATTATGAAGCATCAAACAAACTGAAGATTATAAAAGTTTTGATTGTATCCAAGTACACATCAAGAGTTTTGGGATGATATGCAGATATTTATGAATATATCAATTCTTATTCAAATTAGTGTGGATGTATCCATTTGTGTGTATATACATCCATACACACTGTTTTCACCATAGGCAGAAAGCAACACAAGGTCAATTTTTAATCAGACTAAGTTTAAATTAAGTTTTACATTCGTGTGTGTGTGTGCGTCTCCAAAGTTTACTTCAACAACAAGAGTGATTCTGAACTGCTTTATAGTATAGTGAATTTCACCTCATTTTCCACCTCAGCCTGTTAAAAACTTCCCTTCAATTCTTTGAGTCCCATACTGAATAATTTTGATATGAAGAAATTCAACTAAATAGATAAAAAGGTTCCATTAATGGATACTTAAAAAAGGAAGCAATTTTTGTTTTTTTTATTACATTAAAAAAATAAAAGCAAAGAAAAGCTTATTGCAGAAGCATTGTTTGTCCCTTAAGCGTTTTGAGTATAATATTGTCAACTTTTAGAGCCCTTTACCATTTCTATTTTTGCAAAGATTTTAAATCCCTAGACAAAAGGTCTAAGAAATGGAGTAGTCAATAATGGGAAAAAAAAATCTATTTTCTTTTCCTATTCTTTTTAGTAAAATTCTGGTAAAGATATGGAATTAATAACAAATTAGTGAATGATACCCTAAAGGGAAAAAAATGTCTTTTCCTCCTGCATGTCTACTTAGTAAAATATTTTGGATTTACTATCATCCTTTCATGAGAACAAGCTTCTCTTCTTTCTAAAATGAGGGAAGAGTTATCTTTGACAGACATCCAGTATAGCATTGAATAACGTATTGGCCTCAAGGCAAAGACTGATTAAGTGTTTATAGAATGACTTTTATTAAGGGTCTTCCAAATGTTGCTATATTCATGTATGCCAAAGATTTTTACAGGCTTCCACAAATATGAACTAGATCACATGCAAATACATAAACAAACATAGCAACTTGCAGTCATTTACTCAACCAGTAAAGAGAATGGCTTTGGTAATTATATAAAAAGGAAATACTATAAGAATAAAGGATTTATTCAACCTCCCACCTGGCCAGATAAAAAATACTATAAGAATAATATAAACAAATATTAATAAAGAATAAAATTGCTCGTCTACCCATACAATTATATCTTGTTTGCGAAAAAAAATTATAAAACCAAAACTGAGTGTTTACCAAATATAATACTTGGCCCATGACTTTCAGTTGAATTGGAGAATAAGTAAAGATATGAAATTAATAATTATCAGATTAAGCTCTCAATGAGCCAGACCATGTATTGAATATTTCAAGTTCTGTTTTTCACATAATACCACCAATCGGATGAAAATTCAATTTTAAATGCATGGTAATTCAACTAGGGTTATTTAATGCTGAGAGGCCAGGAAAACTCATTTATTGTATGTTTATATTGACATTTTCATGAAATGGTTTTGTTAGGAATTCATTTGCACATGGTCTTATCAAAGAATTTTTGAACAGAACTACTTAACCCATAGACATTTTATTTGTTTATAGAAAAGTGCCAAAATAAAAACTGGACCATCCAATATTGATTAGAAGACTATTGTTAGTAAGTCTGATTTTCACTGGGTGTTCTCATGCTTCTGGCCTTTTACCACACTTCAGCTTAGTAAATAACCAATGTAGCTCACCGATTTCAGCCAATCTATTTAGTTCATTTTTCCCCCTGCCAATTGAAAGTCTGCAGAGTGTGAATGAACTCAAAAATATGAAGGGACAGTATGTTTTGCCAGTAATGGTAAATAAGCTGATCTCTAGATCAAAGAGGACATGATACAAGGTCAGTTTTTTTTTTAATGGAGTACAACTGGTTAGAATTCAGAATTTTCTTTCTCCGAGACTAATTGCCATACCAAGGTTAAAAGAATCCAGACTGTCTTACTATTTACCAATTGGTGGCAGTGAGGAGAATAATAGAATTAACACCTTTCCTGAGGTATTATAACTATAGGAAAGGCAAATAGCCCCATAACAGATCAGAACTGAGTGCAAGTCCATTTCGAAAGGTTTTATGGAGTTTGGCTTTTTTTTTTTTCCTTTTACGGTAAATTTCTTAAAAACTAAAACTACTGAGTAGAGTTGAATGAAAATTAAGCTATGTTACAAGACTCCTCTAAAAATTAAAAGATTATAAAAAAGAAATTGTAAATAACTTTATAATCCATTGTAATAAAAACATATTTCCCCAGGTTAACAGTCAAAAAACAAAGTTCTGTTAAAATCCATCCAAAAAACCTGTCAACAGAAAGATTGAATAAATTTATGGTGGAAAACACGAATTTTCTTGTTCTTAATATATACATACATATATATATATATATATATATAATTAGTTACATTTGCAACACTGTATTTTTGCCATTAGCAAGAAGCATATCAACCCAGGTGGCTTGAAATCTAACAGTAGTAAAATCTTTTACCTCCCAATTGCTAAACAGTAATACAACTGATCTGGCTATCAGATGACATTTTACATTTTCAGTTATTCGAATCTAAATACCACTGTTTTAATTTAGTTTTTCAATAATCAACTTAACACCCCAAATATGAAAAATATTTTTTCTCTCAACTAACTTACACACATACACCTACTACTAAGCCCTATTTGAGACATTCGAGAATTGTTTTTTCCCCTGATTTTGATGGTTAAAATAAAAAAGTTAATAGAAAACCTTTTCCCGGTGAACTTTAACGACCACACACGCTGAATTTTACCAACTATTCTTTATTTGATAACATTTAGATTTCTTCTGTGACTAGAGAAAAGCAAGTGAAAAATCTAATGCAAACTTAAGGTCCCGTTTTTTCCTTTTAATTTTTTTAAGTAGAGAAAATATTGATCAAGAATTATTTTCCTAGACTAAAAGGAAATGATATTTCTTATAAAGTTATATCAAAAGGTCTCACAACCTTTAAAATTCCATTTTTACTTTAATATTCACATTCGGGGAGGGGGATCCTAGTAACAGCTTCAATTTAAAAATTTCTTTGCTATTTACACTTTCAGACTTCTCTCTTTGGTATATACAGCAATCATATACACTAAGTATCATCATATGTAATATACCCCAACTGATCAAATGGTGCCCCCCCCGAAATATGCTAGATTTTTGATAAAATAACAAATGCATCATAAAATGAACACAGATAATTTCATTAGAATAAGAATTCCCAGATTTTTAAAATTTCTTTCCCAATCAAGGATAGCGATTTGTCATATTATTAAAGTTCCATGTCAGCCCTCCTATGAATACCTATCCTATTCGCATTAACTGTAACATCCACTTCATATGGACCGTCAGCGGGACATTATAGTGAAGAGTCTACCTGCATCACTACGGTTAGTTCAATTCTTAACGTAAGTAGAAGATGTTTATCTCGGCGAGACTGTGTTGGGGTGTGGACGAAGGGAATCCACTGTTCTACCGTTCTTTTGTTACGGTATCTGGACTGATTAGGTGTGGAGGTTTCTTTAATCTTTGATATATTAACCCTTATGGGGGTATTTAATCCCTAAGCCATCCTTAAAAGAAGGACACCTTTTAACCCATAGCTCGAGGAGTAAGGGGATTGATGACTTTCTCTTGGGTACAAATCTGAAAATCAACGTGATACCGCGACTGGATTTCGAACTACTCTTCAACGATGTCATGGTCAAATACGTTTGCCACTACGGCAAGCGGCAACCTTGTTGTTTTATCTTGAATTTAGTTATAGTTAGTATACCGTAGTGACACCATCAGAGGAAGGCAATGGAAGTCACTATATAAATTTAAAGTCTTATTTTTTTTTTAATACCGGCAGTTGGCCAGAATCATTTTATTGACCCAAAATTAAATCCATACTCGGTACCTCATTAATAATTTAGTCTTATATCAGATTAGGCTCTTCGTATAAGGACTTTAAAGCCGAAAGAGAAATTATTGCAACAAAAATATCCCGAGTTTATACGCTCACACTCATTTCCCCCGGAAGCTAATAGCTTATTTTTGTTGGATTGGCGTTTTGTTCTTTAAAATTCAAGTTAATCTGACCATCTTTACCAACCAGTACTATCAAAGGACCATGGTTAAAAAAAAAAACAAAAAAAACAAACAACACACACAAACTGAAATACTTTTTTTTTTTTTTTTTTTTTTTTTTTTTTTTTTAAGTATCCTTGGAGAGCAACTTTAAGGAACAAATTTTTTCAAGTCACGAAGAGAATATATTTGTTTAGTGTTCATAATTATTATTCGCATTTATTTTTCGTTTTTGAAAAAAACTAAATAGATTAGAGGTTAGTTTGAATTTGGTTTTTAATGGGGGGCGGGAAAAAAACATACAAATGTAAGTTGATGAATAAATCGTGACATAGGTAAATTATAACTGCAAAGTCATTTATTTGTTCAGCCAAGGCAAGGACTTTTATTTAAGAGATTAAGAAATGATACGCTAAGCATAGTAAACTGCGAGATCAATTTGAAATAGCATGAACGTTTGATAAGTTTCAATCCTCCTTTCTTGGTCGAGCTGAGAACTTCAGTCCATACTCTCAATCGTTGTATCGAAACTATTCTTAACTTTCACATACAAGTATATCATTTTTATAAGTTCAAAAGACCTCAAGGAAGAACTTCTCATGAAGTCATAAAAATTTTTTAGACCAACTTCTCAACAATATTATGCTAGTGAGGGATTTTATTCCCGAAATAAAGTTTAAGATTTAGATTCAGAAGAGTTTGGGCCTTTTAATGGCATATAAACCGTCGAGGGTTATTTAATGCCTAAGCAATCCTTTGAGAAGGAGCAGTGGTACTCTTAGTCATGGCTTTGAAAGGGGTTCATACCTTCTCCAATGGTATCAGTCTGAAAAGGAATGTAATAGCGTGACTGGGGTTCGAACTTGCGTACTGCAATGTCGGAGTCCAGCCCAAGTTTTGAAGGGACAGTAGCTAAGTGCACAAAAGCGAAGAAAGGAAAACTAAAGCAGTTTAATTAAACAAGTTTACCCTTCAAGAAAGGAAAATAAATGAATAGAAATGATCTGCAGACTTTGTTTTAGTGGAGAAATTATATTCTCGGAACTGGGACGACACGTGACAGCTTCAAAAAGTAATCGGCGGTATTTGTCTCAGACAGGACTTGACATAAGGTCTTTTATTTATTGTCGGGGAGGTCGGCCACTAGCCGAGACTTGTGCCCTGCTGAACTTTTTGTCATCAGCTCACTTCGAGAAAAGTGAGCCTGGTGGACTTGAACTCACCGGATGTTACGCGAGTCCGGTATGTGAGCCTGTTCATAGCTTAAGCTAGACCAGAGAGGTTAAGTGCTATGCCGTGGTATCAGTGTAATTCGCCCAGTCGAAGCTTGGAGCCTTTTGGCCTTGAATCTGACTTTGATCTTCGTCTTTGGGCGCCGTCCAGTACAAATGCCAAACAGGGCCACGAAAGGCATTTTCCTCTTAAAGTTGTTGGCTCAGTGTTTTTTGGTTTTAAGGTAGGACCATGGTGAATATGAGAGCGAGAGTCGATGTCTCTCGGGCCATCTTGGGCTTAGGTAGCAGTCATGCATAGGAACGGCGAAGGCACAAAAAAATTAAAGAAATTCGCGTTTAATGTTGTAGGGGGGGGGGTCATTTGACCTCTTGACGGAACCGAGATTGAATCTCTTTGGCTGCTCCGAGCGTGTTCCGTATATTACCAACCGAGAAGAATAACATGAAATTGGTGGTGTTATATTTCAATTGTACCTAAAAGTTCAGATTATTGACCAACAGTTTTTCGTCTTTATTTCATTTAATTCCCCCACCCCGTAAGGAGTTCATAGTATCTTCATTTTTTTTTTTTTAACTTAGAAATATTGCCAAATACAAAAGTTTAGAATCAGTATAAGAGTTTAGAGCGCTCTATTCTGTTTGCAATCAACCAAGTCCATTGGAATCATCAACAGAAATTAATCACGGATGTGATGTTAAAAGGCTTGGACATATCTCAGCAAGATCGATATAGCATTATTGCAATCAGAAAAAAGCATTTACCAGGAAGAAGGGAAATAAATCCAGAAAAAGAACCTACCAATTAACCCGTTGCAAAAGCTGTACTTATTTACTATGCTCTGCATAGTCTGGCATACTGTACTGGAGTTGCTTACAGTTATAACTTATAGAACTCTACAAGAAGAATAAAAAAGCGAATGTTTTGTGCGTATTAACAAATCTCGAGAGAGGACGGGGGAATGTACATGCTAATTTTTTAGCAGCTGATGATTTGGCCGAGTCTATTATTGCATGAATATAAAACTTTAAAAATAATTAAATAACACAATTTGACAGCCAAATCAACGTATATTATTTTAGTACCTTTGGGTCAGTAATCAGAACTAGTTAAGAAAATGGGATAATGAAATCACCGCTCCCTTTTCCTAGCCACTATACAGTCGCGTTTGACCTGTAATTTGTGACTGGCACACGAGGAGTAAAGTCTGGATAATTTTTTCTCTGGTTCAGGTGTAGGAGGGTTGTAGTCGGATATAATTTCTATATATATATATAGGTATTTTATAGAAGGAGTCTGCTTAAACTTACCACCACTCTTGATCCGAACCGATTCTATCTCGTTATCTCAGGGAAAGAGTTCAATTATACTTCTAAGTTGCCAATAAGGTCTAAGCCTAGAATTCGTTTTTTAAGGTAACGATCACGTCATTTAATCTTATCTAATTAGAGAGTTTAAACCCGTATAGATTCTTGAAATTTTCTCAAAGCATTTTATTAAACAATGAATACAGCTATATTAGTTTGAAAGAAAAAATAAATCGATCGTCACTCGCTACTTTAGTTACAATTTGGTCATGTATCAGATTAAACTATGCTTAATACTGCGACTAAAATATATAAAAAGCAAAACTGAAACAGAAATTATTGTAAACGAATAATACCGTAAAATCTCTGCCGAGGAATGCCTCGAGGCATCCAAATACATGAACCCAATTAAAAGCAAAGAAATTTGGTATAATTTGGCGTTGCCAATTGAATACAAGCGGTAAAAGTGTCATTCCTTTTGGCGAAGGAGGATGTTATGGTGTTAAGGATATAATCATTATCATGTCGCACCGCCAGCACGGATATCCCTGACCCTTTCTCGCCAACCGTCTCTATCGACTATCGCTCCTGGGAGGTCTTCAGGGCTATATCCTCTATCGGCACAGAGCTATTATATATATATATATGTTCTAGCTGGTCGTCCTGCCTTTTCTCGTCCATGTGAATGCGTCCATCGGAGTATGTGGCTTATGAGTTCGTCTTACTTCTCCAGCAGTGCCCTGCATGTCTGGTTCGTCTAACTTGGATAGTTTTCGAGATGGGTGGTTGGTGGCCGTACAGGTGCTGCTTTGTTTTAATTCTGTTAACCATCACTAGATTTGAACCTGCAACCTCCAGATGGTTTCATCAGGATGTTCATTAACCAAACGTCTATATCCGTTATGCTATGTGTCCTGCTGGCGACGCAAATCTAAAATCCCCGATGAAAAAACGCAGAGTCATCCGTGACGTCAGCTAACGGAATCTTCCACACCTACCAGAAACGAAAGCTCCGATATCAACAATAACGTCATGCCTATGTCGACGAGTGGGATTTTCTGTAACCAATGCGAAAATTATTTTCAAAAAAATTAATTCTGCCGACCTGATCGAAGATGACTTATAAACCCCAGAATAAAGCACGTGACATTTGTAATCTCCTCTTTTCAGTATAATGAGATATTCCATTATTACTCATATTTACAAGAGAGACTTCCTGTCTCTGATAACACAGAATTCTCGCCACTCAAGCAATTCAATACGCTACATCTTCTTTTTATATAAATGTAGTCACTGACCGCAAACTTCAGTCGGTAGCAGAGCAGACCTTCGTACCCGGAGGCGAAAGAGTAAGACGAACTCCATTTGCCTGGTGGCAGCACACTCCTTATTAGCGTTACTCCAACCAGCTAGCAACTAGCAGCCGACATGGGATCCAACCTATCACAGCTGCACACTCAGCACAGCCGATGCCTGGACCCAGCCAATCACTGCAGCTCTCTTAAACAGTTCTTATCAGAGCTAAATTACCAAAGTTATCACGAGCTCTTTAAAGAGCTATCACCAATGTCAGAAAGTCTCCTGAGGATCACCTCTGGTCCTCTCTGACCCTTTTACAGATATCTGTTCCTGCCGACCGCTGACGCTGTTCCTACCGACTACTGACGACGCTCCAACCTTTAGCCATTCCTGCTTTCCGCTGAAGCTGATCCTACTGTCCACCGAACACACTCCAGCTCGCAGTCGTTCCTGCTGACCGCTGAAGCCGTTCCTGCCGAACCAGTCATTCACTTACCGCACAACTACGGCATACAAACTGTCCTTATGAGGGCAATCATAATAGAAAGTATTATCTTTACGACTATGAATCGTTGTTCCAGTCCAGAGACGTCCCTATCCTACCTGCCCTTCCCAACAGACTTGTTCCAGGCCACTAGCATCCGACGACAACCAGCCAACCGACAACACCTATCCGACGACCAGCACTCCAGTCCACAACCGACAACTCTGCTCGGATCGTCACCAGCACTCCAGGGGCTACGTCGACTTACCCCCTGTTAACTAAGGACTGAATAAACCGAAACATGAATCAATCCAGCCTCTGCAATATATGCGTCCACATCTTCGACCGTCACCAGATTCCTGACCATGCAACCACACCGACGATCTACGCCCAGACTATCTTGATCTTCTAGATTTGCTGTCGTTAAGAACTTTTAGATGGTCGAATCTACTCCTTTCGACCGCTCCGACTTTCAATACCGCTGAGATGCAGCAACAGCCTTTCTACACCCATGCAAACATTTCGTGTACGATTCGCTCAATAAAGACCTGACATTTAAATCGTACCCTCTTGTCATTGTCATTTGTCTTGTCCGTTGTCAATCACATATAATTTACGAACGCTTGCGAGATCGACGTATTTATCAGTCTCCGCAACAAACCTAATGTTTTTATCAACATAATGAATTACTACTTATACCATTATGTACGATTTTTTTACCTTAGCTCATATTGCAGTTTTTTTTTCCAAAGCGAAATCACCTAGAAGTTGCAGGTTCAATCCTGATTACATGTAAAAATAATAAGGAATATTTACTATAGCTTAACACTTGTACCCGGTTATGGTTAACGGAATTAGAACAACCTACCCCCTGTGGATTAAATAAAGAGTTTGGTTCGAAGTTCCATGTACGCTCCTGAGTTCGACAAGAAACACCTGAAGAAGGCCGACGGGTGCATTGGTCGAAACGTTGTTAATATAACAGTAAAGATGAAGACAATTTTCAGAATGGTGGAAATGGTAAAAGTTATCAAGCTACATCACAAAAATTTAGATAAATGATCAAGTAATGAACTAACAATTGTAATAATTATCAATATTTTTTAAAATTACATTTTTTATTGGCCTAATGAGTAGAGTGTTCGTCAATGGCCCGGGATACCGAGGTTCAATCCAAAGTCGAGTCATACAAAAGACTCAGAAAATGGTACTTCATGCCTCCTTGTTTAGCACTCAGCACTATAAGGTGAGGATCAAGGGTAAAGCGGAGCAATCCTGGGAATGGAGTAGAGCCCTCCCCTACAGCTCAGTGTAGTATCTATTGAAACGGGGACCTTCGGGTCACCTTGGACTAAGGTCGCCAACTTTACTTACTTTATTTGCATTATTGAAGGCTGTAGCGGGAGTTTTGCTACCGACAAGTGAACATGCAAAGTCTCGTATGAATGTAATTTTCTTAGAGTACCATAACTCACGCTAACCGGAAAAGAGTGCGATGTTACACTCAAGGTAGACGAAACTTATTTAGAGAGAAACCGAAAAAAAAAAAAACAAGCAAAAAAAAAACAATATTTCTTCTCGTTCAGTATGTCGTTTGTTTAAGTATATATCACGTATCAGAGTTGTAGAGAAGGATCACATGGAAATTCCATGTGTGAGATAAGGCTTTTAACGACTTGTGGTGATCATCACAGATAGTGGAGTCACGTGTTCTCTCTCTCTCTCTCTCTCTCTGCTAAGCTTGTCTCTACCTGTTGGGTCAAAAACTCCTCTTATAAAGCGCACCAGTGACCCAGATCGGTATTTCCTGAGAGTTGCGTAGCATGTTTTCTATTCGATCAGAAAATATTTTCAGGATCATTTTTTTTTTCTCGCGTTCCTCCCGGAAGTGAGTGCGTTAAACCAGTTGAGTTTCGGTCCGTTTTTGCCTGCCAAGGTGAATACTTCCGTTTAGGTTGTTGAGAGTAATTCCGATTGGATACGATAAGGCTTTGGTACAATTCAGGGTGACTGACAGGACATGAGTATTAAGGTATCAAACTTATTTTGGTATCAAACCATTGGCTGGGGTACGTTATTGTGTTTAAAACTATTTTTAAAACTTCCTCGTGGCCTAATAGCTTAAGTGCTGAATTCCGGCCTCGAAGCAAGCGAGTTCGAACTCCAATCGCGCTATTACGTCCACTATCGGACAAATACCCTTGAGAAAGGTATGAATCTCCCAGTAAATTGTTAAATAGTATCTCTGCTGTTCTTCAACAAGGATGGCTTTGGCATTACATACACATGAAGGTTGGTAAGTGTGGTAGTGAATAAAATAAATAAAATAAAAATGAATTTAAAAGAATATAGAAACTCCCAGAAGCCCCCGACACATGCGCAAAAAAAGGAACCGTCTCTGCGAAAAGGAGAGAGTTGCTATCTCTTCAGCGAGATCCTTCAGACAGAAAGGACGTTTTTTCGCCCGGCTGCTAGCAAGGTAGCACGCCTGTTTTGCCAAGTCCCCGGGGGCTTCGCACGCAGGTTATGTCTGCTGCTAGCGAGCCGATACGTCGAGATAGACAACATAAAAACGCCACTGGACATGACCACACTGAATTTGGACTTATCAATCACCGGAGACGACTGGTGTATTTCAACATCTTGTTTGGAAGAAACGACTGTTCTCAAATTGTCCAGGAAGACATTCCTTGCTACAGAGCAGTCGTGCGAAAACCTAAGAGAAATAAAGTTGAAATTTAAAAGATATCCCCTCTTTCTTCCTTTTCTTCCTTTGCAGCCTTCACAGACAAGAAGACGCCAACGAAATAAGATGGGGTTGAAAGAAACTAACAGAGTCAGATATCTATAACCTACAACAGCCAAATCCTCATAATATATCATTAATCAAAGAAACGGTTACGGAGGTCCTTTTTTATTGTAGTTTCCGTGTGTGTAATTTTCTTTGTTCCGAGAAGTTTTGTGTTGAGAAAAGGATTGAATTTAGTAAGCTTTGACTTTCATGAAATGAAAATTATCAAGTCGATGTCTGGTTTTACTGCGGGTTTCTTATTCCTTATTCGTTCTCTGTCAGGGGGAAAGGAGAAGTTGTTTCCTTCTGTTTCTAAGTGATTTTTGAAAGACCTTTTTAGTATGATGAAATAGCGTTTTTTTTTTTCCATCATGGAACCATTACAAAACCAAAGCAATCTTTTCTAAAAGGACAGTTTTGATAAAATAAAATTACAATATATCTGTCATTTTCGACGATGATATTATTATTTTTACACTCAAGTATAATACTAATTCTAATTTTGATCCTAATCTTTATAACACTCTATCCCTCATCTTATACATGAGTAAACAAGTTATTGGCTACTTGGTGACAGAGAAGATATCTAGTTGAGTCTCAACTCACAAGGAAACAATATTTGCGTATTTCCATGATGTACAAAAACTGAACACAACGGAGGGAAAGACTAGATAAACTCATTGACACATACAAGAACATCTAACATTAAATATATTCAATTTATGCATACCAGTGGTGTTAAAAGAAATTATAGACAAACGTGCTCCAATAGTTAAAATTATATGCATATCATTTCATGAACAAGCAGTATGTAGAAGTGATACAAATTAGCACAAAGGCTTACTTATAAAAAATTGATGACTGTGGTTTTACCAATCCCTAGCAAATCAGAGACAATGTCTCAACTGGTTGAAGATCAGAAGCAAAAGAAGGTTGAAAATGGGTCTTCTGACTATCATGTGACACCATATGAGGTTGCTTATAGATATGCTAATTCTCTTAGAGCATTCACTACAAAATCTTTGTAAATAACTTCAAAATTGACAGGACTAGTTATTTACTAAGATTTTGTAGTGAATGTTGCAAGGAACCTGTTGAAGTTGCAAGGAACCTGTTCCATACCCAGATAAGTGATCACCTTGTAACAGAAGGTACCATAAGAAATAAATTTTAAATGTTAGAAATTTCAAATGTTACCCCATGGGATCCGAAACGATTCAGAAGGGGTTTATGACCCAGAGGGAAAAGAAATTGATATGGGTTTTAGAAGAATAGAGAAATAATTACGAATGAGCAATAGCGTAATGGGTTTTCGGAGGGTAGAGAAGGAAAAAATTATGTTCTGCTTTCATTCTATAGGAATTTACAATTTGATTTGATGTGAGAGCCAATTAGTTATCATAAAGGGTGAGTTATTTCGATGACAAAGGGAATTATGAAAACAAAGCGTAGTCATCTCAAAGTTATTGTCATAATCAAAGCGATTTTTGTTAGATTTAAGAGTGGAATTCGGTGTGAAATTCGGCCGAAAGCCGATAGTTCTTTAAAGTCAACCCCAATGCCGTCCCTAACCCGATTAAGAGTATACATAAATCAACCGGAATGATAGTAAGCAAACGAGAATAGAAATCAGAACAGGAGCAGAACAGAACGAAAACCACAGAGGCGACACGATGTGTAGCCTCCGAGTTCTGAGCTTTATTAACTTTGTACCAAACAGCCATGATAAAAGAAAGTGAGAAAGCCGTCTAAATATAAAGCTGTCGAGAACAAACATAACCGCCATTTGAAGATTACCTTGTACCAGACTGCCCTGGGTATAGAAGATATAACATAAACTAAGCTTTAGACGAGAAACTGACGGTCTTTGACAGAATTTGCCTCTTATGTAAGAACTTGGAATGTAAAAACTTTGAACTACATTTCTTTTTTTTATATATACGAAATATTGTTGTTATTGCGAAGTTGTGTTTGTTCTCTGTTTCTGGGGATCAATTTTCTTTCACTTATTAAATATCAGGTGGGATTCGTCTACTTGCTAACCGGCAATTCCGATTAGCGTTTGATTCGTTGTCCAGATCTCATAAACACAACGTGGTTGGATTGCGGGTCATTTCACGTTATCCCTTGATATTTCTGACTAGTTAAGCATTCAGCAGATTGAAAGCAGAATTAACCCTGTGTTTGACACCCCCCCAGTTCCCCGTTATATAAAGTTAATCTATAATTTAAATTCTAAAAAAATTTGTTCTCCGCCCCACCACTGGACAAGTACGTCACAAGGCCTTTATTAAGGTGGATCCAGACGCAGAGCCCCAGCCCACACGCGTACGGCAAATGCCCAAAACACCCCCGGTCCCGTCGGTACTCCACTTGGTAGAGGCGCCTCAGGCGCAAGGCAATAAACAACAAAAACAATATATGAAAAAATATAGTTAATCTATAATAAGTCTGTTCAGTACTCAGATGAGTGATTCCTTAGTTACAATTGGGACTGTACTTAACTTAAAACAAGCAAAGTACAAAAATGCTGGGTGGCAGGGAAACTATTTAGTTTAGTTTCCATTCACCAAGGACCAATATTAGTATTAGTATATCCATGATATACTAACACTGAGCACAACAGAAGGAAAGACAAGATAGACTCATTTACACGTACAAGAATATTTAACATTAAATATTGTCGTGTGGTCTGCCACTGAGATCAACTTCCCCAACCCTTCCGTGTTTGAATTAACAACCCCCAAAGATTGACCGTTAAAAGAGGAATAAGGAATGTAGGTCAACTGCTCGGCCTGCCTGTTGAAGGAAGTTGGGAATCCAGGTCAGAATGAAAGCCAAGAGCCGACTACACTCTGTGACCAGGTAGATAGAAAGGGGATACAGAGGTCAGTATAGTACTCCGAATGAATGGCTTGACAGGGGGAGGTGAAGGAAGAAGAAAGCCGGAAGTAGTAGCCCTTTCGTCAGAGAAAATAGGGATAAAGAATTCAGTTTTTAGGACGGAGGTCGCCGTGAAAGGACGTGCCGATCTGGTGCTAAAACTCCGGGCGAAGAAACAGAAATAGAGTTCTTGGATAGGAGATAACAGATGCCTTCAAGCTGAGCTCTACAGAATCCCACTAGCCCGTTAAAGAAAATATTCTGCGAAGAAACCCGTCGAAAAAGCTAAGTAAACCGTAAAACCGTTTTCTCCATCCACCCTTCCTAAGTATTGCAATTATATGCTCTCTCTCTCAACTTAAAGAAAGAAGCATATAAATAATCATATGCATTAAGAAAAAAAGGAGAGAAATAGAATGAGAAGATTCATTTCATAAACTCTAAACATATGAATGGACTTTTCTACCTTTTAAAGGTTCAAGAGAAAAAACAGAAAAGAGAGAAAAGAAAACGAAAGAGAGACATTTGTGTTTAAGTCTCTCTGCTGGTAATATAGTCGGCACCTTAAATATTTGTTTGTGTCGGAACGTATTAAAAACCTTGTTATATTTTAAATGTCCCATCGTGTCGAAACTTATTCGTTGTGTTGTTTGCCTATCGAGTTGCCTTCTTTTGCATATTCCTTTTCAGCTTCATTCGCTTCAATTTATTTTCGCTAAATGTCCTATTCGCCTTTAAAAATATGACACGGGAAATTGGAATAGCCGACTACAAATAATAATATCTTATTTCAACCTAGAGACCCATATCTTCCGTTATCCTAGGTGGGTAGGAAGATGAAGTGGTCTGGTGGGTGTGTGTGTAACGTGAAATTTAGAAACCCCCTTGCCAGCAGCGGTCAGTCTAGCCCCAAGTTAACCCCTACATTATCTGCCAGTTCCCATATGCCCGAAAAAGGACTCTCAACTAGGACTTATTTTACGAGGGATCAAGTGCCAGACTGCCCCGACTTCACACGTGCGTAAAATAAACTCCCGTCCAGGGATAAATATTTTAGGCACCGTCAAAATATATACAATAGACATGCCAGTAGCATTTAAAAAGATACACGAATTTGTCTCAGCTGATAGAATATAAACATTTTGTCGCACGAACAAGCAGTATGTAGAAGAGGTATACAAAACAAAAAACGCTTACTTGATGAGCTTGGTAATATAGTCAAAATCCAAGACAACGTCTCTACAGTTTAAAAAAAAAAGAAGCAAAAAGAAGTCGAGAATGGGTTTTTGCGATTGTCATATCACACACTACGAACCTCTAACATGTAAATTATCTAAGGTAGATAATTATTTCTTGTATCCATTCAAAATCATTGAATTAAAAATTGTACTTTATATACTTTGTAAAGCAAAAAATAAAAAAAAGTCTAATAAATATTGTGTGATATTTTTAATGCGATATATATCTCATTATTTAAATTTACGTAAAAGAAACTCTTCACTCCTTTAAAAATACTTTTGGCAGTTAATTTGAATGCTAACCCAAATTTTCGAAAACGTTATTCCCTATTCATCGAGGAACACTATGCATTGTACAATTACAGACATAAAATTAGTTTCTATAAGAAGCATCAAGAATTAAGATGAAAGAAAAAGTTAAAATTACTAATGATAAGGATAGGATATTAAAAAATTAATATTCTTTTTAAATATTCAAATAAAAAATAATCAAAAAGGTAAAATTAACATTTTCTCAAGGGTGGAGGGGGATCATCGGGTCCTGAAGGTTTAAATTATAAAATGTAAATGACTTATCAATAAAGTATTTTTTGTAAATTGATTTGAATTATCATGACCAGAAAATCCGGCAAACACTTGCGTGCGACATACGGAACCACTGGACAACTGTTTCGTGTACATCTAAAAGTGTTTTTTAATACTATTTTGTTGGTTAATAGATATTTACTGATATCTCTGCAAATCAGGAATTATTTTTTATTTGAACTATTTTAGAAAACCTTCTGGACATATTTTTCTACTCAGGATATTGAGGAAAAGGTGTTTGTTGTTGTTTTTTAAACTAATCACTATAAAAAGGGCTTAGAGAGTAAAATCTGTAAATTCTGCTTAACTGTTGGAATTTTTTATTTGAAATCGGAACATAAAAATTAGCAGAAATGTTTCCGTGTAAATATCCTACATTCTTGAAATCTGAATAATGGGCTACTTAGTCGAGAAATCTCTTTCAAAATGGATGATTAAAGTTAGTTTGGTTTTTAAACAGAGTAGAAGCTTCAAATTGCCAAAATTTAAACTACAAAATAAATTATCTCCATTTCTAACCTTCGTCTACTTTGTTATATTATAGTGTAATGCATAAATAAATTAATTGATAAATCAATTGGTTTGATTTGGTTGGGTTTATGACATATCAACTCTCAAAGGTTACTTAATGCTAAATCCTGCTTATAAATATATATAAAATATATGCATGATTTGTTAATGTAGATAACATTTTTAAATGAGCCTGAGCTCTTTTTTTTGCCCACAGTTAAATGGTTTCAAGTATTGCTAAATAAAAGTTACCACTTAACATGCCATTTGTTTTTGTACACACACAGTTTGTTCTATTTGAACCATAGATAGAA
This sequence comes from Sepioteuthis lessoniana, assembly GCA_963585895.1. Lineage (NCBI taxonomy): Eukaryota > Metazoa > Mollusca > Cephalopoda > Myopsida > Loliginidae > Sepioteuthis > Sepioteuthis lessoniana. Next base: position 78,448,804 of record OY757914.1, read on the forward strand.
CTCTATCAGTTGCTACCACTCCGGAACAGTGTGGACCTGGGAGTAATGGCAATGAAGGGGTATTCCACATTCCTCAAATCTCCGAGGCTGGAACTTAGCCATCAGATGGTTTAATATCATATCCAGGAGACTCGTTGGGGTTGGGTCTTACCCCTCTGCAGAGATGCAGTCGGTATATTCTACAGCCCTAGCCGACTGGGCCGAGTTTTAATCTAGATTACAATAATTATAACAAGGAGAACTATTTTGCACTGAACTTTCAAGAGAGCGACTATTTGACATTGTCGTGTAGGGATAATCATAATTACACAAAATTAAAGAGAAGCTTCCAGTCCAGTGACGGACACGTGCAAAGCCATCAGATATACGGCCCCTTTCTGCAATAAAATCAACCGTCCCAAACAGCTTGAAGACTTCGGTGACCACCAGTGGCCTGAAGGCGAAAGGAATTCGTTACCTTTTACTAGTCATTGCTTCCCCGAGCTAACACCCGACTTCAGCCATTCGTGGTCACGTAGCAGTACTGCCCGAACCCACAGAGCCCTTTTCACTGACCCTTTACTTTAGCTCCCAGGCATCTCCACCCAACCATTAAAGCAGATTCATAGGTCCAGCCAGCAGAGGTACCGCCTATACTTTAACTTTTGTTTTTTACAAATTGTTTTCAGGACAATAAAACCACAAAAGGTTTTTACAGTCCTCTAAGGATACAAGTGTTGCATCCCCACTTCAGTCTTTAAGGATTTTTTAGAGTTTTGCCAATGGCCTGGGAGACCGGGGTTCAGTCCGAGGTCGAGTCATACCAAAAACTTTAAAAATGGTACTTGATACCTCCTTGATTAACACTCAGCATTATAAGGTATGGATCAAGGGTAAAATGGAGCAATCCAGGGAAAGGAGTAGCGCCCTTCTCCTGCACCTCGGTGAAGTAGCTATTGAAAAGGGAGCCTTCTGGTCACCCTCGACTATGGTCGCCAACTTATTTTACCTGCACCACAAGAACGATGGCGAAGCAGCCAGCCAAACGCCACGGATATTCGGAGCAAAGGAACAGTTTATGAACAGATGACACTGCTCGGACTATCGTCGACTCTTCAATGCCAACATCGACTTCACTCCAGGTTAAGTAACGACTCAGCAACCAGGACATCGATAACCCAGCTTCTGTGAACCGACACATCTGACTCATCGACCGTCTACCGATTCCTAATCGCGCAGCTACAATTACGACCTGACTAAGGCATCAAGATTTGTTCCAGATCCTTTAGACTCGCTATCGACAAGAACATTTGACAGTCGAGTCTATACTTTCGACGCAACATGTACAAAAATACATATAAGTAAAGTTAGTACATAGTCTCCCATAGTCGATTCCACTTTCTAAAGGACATGTATGACACATATAATTGGTCGGTACGTCTTTTCAAACCCACCAATTACTGGCTTCTAAAATGTTGGCACCAGATATGAAAGTCATGTCTAGCCTTCCTTTTATAACCGTGCTCAGTAACGAGAAGACGTTAAAATTGTCTTTGCTAAAATTCTAGCAGTGAACCGGAACTATTTGAAGAAAGTTAAACTTTGGTATATACGACACAAGGTCTTCAGTTAAGTGAACTATAATATGTTTATTCGTGCATAATATTAAATAGCTGCAAACAGAACAATTTATTTGCAACAGTAATATAATATACAATTCCATTGTGTTCATGTTTTTTCCTGGTTCTAACTTTCTCCTGTTTTCAACTTAACCATATTTGCGACACAAATTTCTTTACATGGGATATATCCAACTACACGGAATTTCGTCACCGAAAGGACTATATACCAAAAGTATGGAGGTGCCCGTGGTGTAATGGTTATCGTCGTCGGAAATAGACACGGCGACACGAGTTCAAATCCTCGACGAGACTGATTGCATTTCACATAGTACTAATACCCTTGGGAAAGGAATGAATCCAATTATTCTCCCTCCAGTCTGCCCTACTATTAGTAGGGCAGACTGAGTTCTTCAGCCTTGGTGAGGCAACTAGTCTAGGAGAAGGAAAACTCTGAATTCAAACCTGTTAAGCTCCGCTTAAAAACTGACCTTGCGTCATATCCTACCCGAGCGGAGGGGTTGGTAAATATATGTATATACCTAAAGCATGGACTATATTCAGCCGCAATGACTCTGAATTTACCAAATTCTTCATGTACGACCCAACAAATAAAAACTCGTAATTTCAAACTTAACTATCTCGTCTTTGTCTTCTTTGCTTTGTCAGTGTTATATAGCAGGATTCAGATATCTCCCAATTTACGATTTCATTCAAAATCATACACGTGGCTGGAGAAGGGTAGCATTCGACCGGATGTTAGCCTGATGGCTGCTGCCGAGACAATGAATAAAATGTGTCTTTGCGCAAGAGGCTCCGCGCAGGGCTTCCGGGCGAGAATGCAAGAAATTAATTCCCATGAACAAAATACCCTTTTTCAGCCAATCATTAATCTTCCCCCCTAAAAAATTTCCCAGAACCGACTTGATCCAAAGGGTAGCTATTTAAGCAGCGAAAATCTTCAAATGCGTCAGACTGGCCTATCGAGGGTTGAAGGGAAGAACACACTAAGACCATAAGAACCCATCTGAACTCTGACGGATTTTGACAAACCACTTGCTGTGAACAACTGCTGACTTAGCTACAACGTCATTCCGTCCACGCCTGCTACTACAACCAAGATCATCTGATACCCTTACCACCTTTATATCACCATACCCACCAAGTGAGTTTCTTAACTTATAACATACGTGACCGTACATGAACTCTGGCTTCACACACACACACCTCGATTCCCTCTTTCACTTGATATTGTATGCTACAAATTTGTACAGTTGATTCTTTGCTTTATCGCCTTGTTTTTCCCTTTGTTAATATAATTGTTTAAAAAATTTCAACCTGTGTTTGTCTTTTCCTTGTGACCATACGCTAAATATAACATTAGCATTACATCATCACTCCTTTCTTTGAAAACGTTTGCAGGATCAACGTATATATTGGTCTTGCAACAGTTCTATGACCGATTAAATTCGTGAAATTTACTCATTTATTTGATTGAGTGATTTTAATGGCATGTCAACTTGTCTAGATTATTTTAGGTTTGCGTTCATCGTAGTCATATGTACATATTTCGCGTTTTTTTTTTTCGTAAGAGTTTTCTTTTTCTTTTTTCGATTCTAATATGAATAATATTTAAACATCTATTTGACCCTTAGGAGGGATCCTCACAGGTACTCCCATTCAAGGTCAGAATGGAACTGGATGGAAGGGCTACGAAAGAGTACTCTACACTCTCCCAGATCACTAGAAGTGGAGCCTCACCATCAGATAAAGTTTAATGTCAGACTCAAGACACACAATTTTGGGGTGGGAGTCTTACTCCTCTCACGAGATAGAATCAGCGTATTCTACGCCTCACTGACAGGCCGCGCAGAGGGGTTGTGTAAATATATACTTTCTCAGAGAGTAAAACCAATCCACACATAGTACCATGTTTTGCACTGGTGACATCGATAAAAAAAAAAGTGAATAAAATTTCGAGAGAATAACTAGACTTAAAAAAGGATCAATGAACTGACGAGAATTAAACAAAATTAAGATAATAACAAATTGAAAATATAAAAATTGAATGAGATGGAAATAAAAACACAAATTGAAATGATTAAAGGAGGAAAGAAATAATTGAATTAAGACAAGAATATTGATGGCGTGGATAAAAAATTTAGAATATGAATAAAATACATAGTCCGCAAAAATTAAAAACTAACAAGAAGAATGCACAACTGGATACTCCGCAGTAAAATAAAATTACAATTTATAGATTTTCTTTCTTTCTTTCTTTCTTTCTTTCTTTCTTTTTTTCTTTCTTTTAAGTAGGTGCGGGGTTGGAGATAAAGAAGAACGAAGTCATAATTTGAAATATTAAAACTTAACAACAAAATAATAAAAACAATAAGACTTAATTACGTGGATGTATGCGCGCATACACACAAGCAACAACAACGCTAACAACAACAATAACACCACCACCACCACCACCGCCGCCACTGATGCCGAACCCAGAAAATTAAGTGTTTTAGAATGTCTTTAAAATATAAAATAAATTTCAAAGAATTTCGTTGCTGATGTTAAATACATTTGAATGAACGGGATTTAAAATATAAATGAAAATACTATAATGAATCTAAATTAGAAATAGCTTAAGCGTAATTAATTAGATTAAAATTGTTAATAGATAAAACAATTAGAATATACAAAAAGTATGGACCACAATACAAAAGTTACAAACTCAAAAAAGAAAAGAAAAAAAACACATAAAAGCAGATAAAACCTTTAAAAATAAACAAATGGTCCAGGATAAATAATAAAAAAAATTAAATTTAACAAATGATGTAACTTTGTTGCTAATTTGATATCATCATTCTAATCCTCCTCTTCCCTAATAAAACAGTTTTTGTATTATTTTCGTTTCTTCCCCAATCTTTTAAAATTTTATTTTAGTTTGCATTTTTATTTTATTTTATTGTTACTTCTCTTAATTTGAGCACTAAGATAAAAATACAAAAAGATTTTGAAAAGAAAAAACCCCAAAAGCATGAAGTCAAACGAAAAAACAAAAAAAGGAAGGAGGAGGAGGAGGAAGAGAAAAGGAGGGACATTAATCGCTCCGAAGTTTTTCTTCTAAAAAAAAAACGACTGGCGTGGAATTTCTAAAACTGCCGGAAAAAAACGAAAGAAAAGGAAGTGTTGAGTGAAACCATCCCCTATCTTTTTCCTCTTCTCGCCCGTACCGTTAAATTGTCCAACCAATTCACATTTTGATTTCTTCTTTTCTCTCCCGTATTTCTTTCTTTTTTCATGGTGGGTGAGAATGGGTTGCTATAAATATCCTTATCCTTTAGTCACTTTTCCACATCACCCCCTTTAGCGTGGCTATGTTTTCGCCCTTTCTTCTATTAAATTAATTTATTTAAAAAAATCATTTACAGAATTTTAGGCCCTTTAAGCATGGTTTTTGTTCAAGTTCACTCATCGTTTACCAACTCACATTGTTTTTCAAATCTGCTACCTAAATTTACCACTAATTTCCAATCATCCTGTCGGCGGGACTCAGAATACGCTGACTGAATCCCCTGCAAAGGGAAAAGACACCAAAAAAAGGAATATCTTAAGTATGACACTAAATTGCATCTAATGACGAGGCTCCAGTTCTGGAGATCTGGGGAGTACCCGTTCACTGACATTACTCCTAGTTCCACTCTGACGTAGGGTTCCATCTAGATATGTTTAAAAATTATTTGTATCCGACAGAAATAGTTGATGCCATATAACTATGAATTATTTGTATTAAGAATAGTTACTTGAAGATAAAGCTTAGGATTATTATTAGTTACTTGAAACCATCGGCATGCAAACTAATGACTAATATTGAATAGAAATACGTACATATCATTATTAGTATTAGATAGGAATACTTGAAACTATACAACTATATGCAAATCTTTAGTATCAAATAGGAATACTTGATATATAAATATGTTCTAAACCCTTTTAAGACACAAGCACGACAAAAATGTAAATATGAACGTGCAATGAACACGATTCCCAAACCTCAAAGCATAAAATAACCCTAGACGGGTTGACATCAAATTATTTTTCGAATCTGTTACCTGCATTTACCTTTGATTTTCTGAATCATCAAAACTATTAGTTGTTTGTTAATTTTCAAAGAACTCCGCACTCGTGCATGCAAAAAAAGAAAAAAAGAATCATAAATGCTATTGTAAAGAGATGATAAATAATCATTCTAAAGAGAATGGGTGCGTTCGTTGGAAGCCTCGAGGGATGTCATATAACAGTCTCAAAAACCCATTCTCGACCTCTTTGGCCTCTTTGAACAATACAAACGTTGTCTTGGACTGTGTCAGTGAACGAAAAAGCCACGTAACTATTTTACTTTCATTCATCGAATAATTTTTTTTTTTCATTTTGTATCTCTCTCATAATTGACATTAAAAGAATGATACGAATAAGTGAACTCATCTTGCTTCATTTGATCACACGACGTTTCGACCAACACATTCTCTGGCCGTCTACAAGTGTAAGATGCTCTTCCATAATGAAAAGAAACTCTTGTTTTGATCTCTTTCTTTGGCAACTCAACGCAAAAACAATATCAGTCTCTTATTCTATTCACTGAATTATTTCTGGATCTTTTAACAGAACTCAGTTTTGCGTCTCATGTTTGTTTTTGGTAACTAGCGGAAGATACAACGTGTTGAATTTTGTGTTGTTATTACGTAGACATCTTTCTTTCTTTCCTTTTTTTTTTTTTTTTTTTGACATCTTGATGTGTTCTGCTTTCTTAATTTTCGTCTCTTTCATGCAAATTCTTTATCCGCCATATATAGATATATCAAAACCCTTCATTCCATTTGATTCGATTCGTTTTTATTCTTTGCACGTATCCGCCATTGAAAATAAGCAGTAACATTCAGTCATAATGTTTTGAGTAAACTGTGAATAAAGATCACAATATGAACCAAAGCAACTTATTTAGAATAGCCCGCTGTGCAAACGGCTGTGCGTATATATATATATATATATATATATATATACGCACAGCCGATATATATATATATATATATATATATATATATACCCAACCATTCTCATGAGTAGGATGTGACACAAGGTCAATTTCTAAGTAGAGTTTAACAGATTTAGATCAAGACTTTTCCTTTTTTTATACCGTTTGCTATACCAAGGTGAAAGAGACCAGTCTTCCCTATAATTTATCCATAGCTGGAGGAAGAATAGTCAGATTCGTACCTTTCCCAAAGGTATAAGTGCAATGTGAAATGCAAACAGATTAATCCCGGTTGTATACTCGGTTCACCGTGTCCGTTTTTTTACGACGGTAATCATTATACCACGGGCGCCTCCGTGTGCTTATATATATATATGTATATGCGCGCGCATGCGTGTGTGTGTGTGTGTGTGCAGCATTTACAGTCGTTGGGGTGTAAAATACGCCGACTGCATTTCCGGAGAGGGGTAAGACTCACACTGTATAGGACAATAAACTGCATCTGATGGTGAGGAGCTTTGGGGAATATGAAGTACCTCTTCATTGCCATTACTCCCAGGTTCACTCTGATCCGGAGGGATAGTACCAAATAGGGTCCCATCTATGTGTCAAATAGAAATATTTGATCATTTTCTAATCTTGAAACCATTTAATTCTATACAAAAAATGACTAACGCTAAATAAAAATATTTGTATAAGATAGCAATACTTGAATGTTGAATAGAATTACCACCGTTAAATAGGAATAGTTGAAGCCATTTAACTGTGTGCATACGTCTGAGCTCTAGTTCGTTGTAAAATTGTTACTGACAAATTATTCGTTTACAAATTACACACACACACACATATATATATATAGTACCTTTATATATATATATATATATATATATAAACTGGATTTGGTATTAAATAATCCACAAGGTTTGATATGCTATAAAACACAACCCACCAACCAACTTTTCTGATAAGTATAAGTTCTTTTTTATAAACAAACTATTGCATACTCAATTTTTTTTTAAAGTCCAATCTTAAAAGGCAACCATATTTATTAACTAGTCCCATACAAAGGCTATTTTTTTAATGGTGAATTAATTAGGGTTACACTATTTACCAACCCTTCCGCTCGGGTAGGATATGACACAAGGTCAATTTTTAAGCGGAGTTTAACAGGTTTGAATTCAGAGTTTTCCTTCTCCTAGACTAGTTGCCTCACCAAGGCTGAAGAATCTAGTCTGCCCCACTATTTACCCATAGCTGGAGAGAGAATAGTTGGATTCATACCTTTCCCAAGGGTATTAGTGCTATGTAAAATGCAATCAGTCTGGTCCAGGATTTGAACTCGTGTCGCCGTGTCCATTTCCTACGACGATGCTATTTACCAACCCCTCCGCTCGGGCAGGATATGACACAAGGTCAATTTTTAAGCGGAGTTTAACAGGTTTGAATTCAGAGTTTTCCTTCTCCTAGACTAGTTGCCTAACCAAGGCTGAAGAACCTAGTCTGTCCTACTATTTACCCATAGCTGGAGGGAGAATAATTGGATTCATACCTTTCCCAAGGGTATTAGTGCTATGTGAAATGCAATCAGTATCGTCCAGGATTTGAACTCGTATCGCCGTGTTCATTTCCTACGGCGATAACGACTACTCCACGGGCACCTCCATTTCCTACGACGATAACCATTACACCACGTATATATAATGACAAACCGGCGGTACTCCACCCGTTTTACATATCACAATAAAATATCAGAGATTTTTTACGTCTTATAATCATTGTGACACATGAAACTCAGAGTTACAGGAGGAATATCACGGAGTTGTCATTTTAAATTTAAATTGCGCACGCATTCAAATAGAAGAAGCCCGCGCAGGTTCCCTCACACAAGACGCAAAAGCGTCTACAGGCGCCGACAATAAATTTGATAAATTCTAAATCTCCTATTTTCAAATCAATTTAAAAAGAAACGTGAATCATCAATTTGCATGCTCCACTTTAAAACTTAACCCCATTCACTTGTCTACTTTCACATTTCCGACGACCTTCTCTGTATCACTTGTCTTTTACTAGACTCCTTTTTCCCGCCAAAACACGATTTTCCCTTTTCCCTCATTACCTTGAAGCTGCTAATAGTCATTAGGTATTACAACCATACTTGTCGCGTCTGTCTCCTCCTCCTCATCACCACCATTCTCCCCAAAAACATGGCCGCCGTAAGCCCCACTGGAAGAGACAACTATTCCCGTGTGGTAGAATTATTAATGTTTGTAGTTTCGGTGGTGTTAACATCGGTTGTGGTGACGAGGATGGCAGTATGGGTGACGTCCTTCTCAGTGAATTTACCTCGGAGGTAGAATAAGGGGAGGTTTATAAAAGTCGGGAGAAGAGGAAGAAGATACTGTGGTGGGGTTATAGGGTGTGGTTTCTACTGACAGCTTGAGGTCTTTTGGTTTAAAAAAAAAGTTTAAAAAAATTAAATTTAAATTTAAGAGTAAAAGACTCCATAAATGATACTCTTCTTCCTCTTACCACAAACTCATCTTCCCGTCCTTAAATGAGCCACCTTTCACCCTTGCCTTTATCTGCAACAAACCCCCAAACCCTCGTCCTTTGTTTCCTCTCTGCTCCCTCTATATACACGCTGTTTCCCTGACATTTCCCACCCCAAGTTTCTTGTTCTCTGACAAACCAACATGACAGAGATACAATATGTTCAAATAAGCTGATAAACAAATGAACAAACTAATTTGTCAAAGTAATTTTTTTTTAAATCAGAAGAGAAGATTTAAACTTTCTGTGAATACATGGAGATAAGGGGAGGGTAATGCGGGAGTAAAAAAAGGGCCGATTTTTGAGGAGAGGGATGTTCTATAAAAATCAAAAATATTTCTCAAATAGATATGCCACTCAAGAAAAACAATTTTTTAATATTTTCTTTCTTCCTTATAGAAGACTAAGTTAGTAATGCAGAGTGAATATATATATATATATATATATATATATATATATATATATATATATATATATATGAGAGAGAGAGAGAGAGAGACAGAGACAGAGACAGAGAGAGAGAAAAGTGATATTCATTTCTACGAGAAAAGCGATATACATACGTATATATATATATATATATATATATATATATATATATATATATATATATATATACTGGTTGTTAAGTTTTTATGGTATATCAATCCTTGTTGGTTATTTAATGCCATATTCTGATTATTCATATATAAATCAAATTTATATGATTTGTAAACGAATAATTTGTCGGTAACTATATATATATATATATATATATATATATATATACTGGTTGTTAAGTTTTTATGGTATATCAATCCTTGTTGGTTATTTAATGCCATATTCTGATTATTCATATATAAATCAAATTTATATGATTTGTAAACGAATAATTTGTCGGTAACTATATATATATATATATATATATATATATATATATATATATTGGGGACTATGCTAAAAAAACTCTTTTGCTCTCATTTCATGAGAGTATTTAAGTCAGTCAATCTTCGTATATATGTGTGTGTGTGTGTGTGTGTGTGTGTGTGTGTGTGTGTGTGTGTGAGAGAGAGAGAGAGAGAGAGAGAGAGAGAGAGAGAGAGAGAGAGAGAGAGAGAGAGAGCAAAGAAAGCCAATACAGACAATTCAATCGACATATTTCCTTTCTAAGTATAACTTCATTAGAATTGAAATTTGATTTCAAAAAACAAAATTCGCGCGCAGCAAGGAGAGAAGCTTTATTCAAAACCCCTAAGTTCAAATACAGAGGGATTTTGGAGCACCAGGCCGTAGAATGCAAGGAGGAGAAAAGCTTGTACAATAACTGATTTCTAAAATTTTATTTAATTTCATTTGATTTAATTTTTTTTAATCACGTGTTGGTTTTAGAACTTAATATATGAATTATTTTATAAAATACCAGCACATTACGGCCAGGGCTCTACAGTATATCCCCTGTCCCCACCAAAATAATACTTGTTGGGATTACATCTATTGTGTACAGAAGAGTTCAGCTATTTGGCGTTAGGTGACACAAAAGGTCTTTGTCTCCTATGTCAACTAAATTATTCTGCTGATAGCCAATAGGCTAAAGTACTATATAGCATGAAGGAGTTAAAGTCAAAATCTTTTCTGCCTCGATAACAAATTAGTACGCATATGTGTGTGTTCCTGTCCTCATGGACAGGGGATCTTGTACATCCGGCAACCTCAAGTTGCATGGCACATCCTATCATTTCTTAAACATCTAAGTCTTCCTACAAAACTTCCATTCTCGTTTATACATACATATAATAAGGACTCAACAACTTATAAGAAAGACTCTTTCAACCACATTTGGACGTTTCTCAACATTTACTTTTTACGTACACTTTTCGTATTTCATGATATTTTTCTATTCATTTTATCAAATGTTGTAAATTCGCAGTAAATTCTTTTTGTTCGATGTAATATCAAACCACATCATATTTCTTTTACTACAAGTGCCTAAATTGTTTCAGCTGTAGTCGGCTTGGGCTGGAGAATAAACCGACTGCATCTCTGCGGAGGGTTAAAACTTCCTCAACGAGTGTCCTGGATATGATACTAAACAATCTGTTGGTGAGGCTCTAGTAATGCTGGAGCTTTGGGGAATGCAGAGTACCCTTTCGTTGCCATCGTTCCCAAGTCCACTCTGGCCCGGAATGTTAAATTGAATTGTTAGAAATAGAACTGTTCATCATTTAACTGAGTGTTAACAGGTGACTGCTGTTTAATTGAATTGTTAGTGACAAATCATATATATCTAATATATATGTATAAACCAGATTCGGCAATGAATAATCTACAATAGTTGATATGCCAAGAAACCAAACCAAACCAAAACTAAATTGTTTCTTCTTACTCATTTTATGTTAGTGGGAGTCATAGTACCCAAACACGAGAAATATACGAAGACAAATTTCAGTCGTCGGTACTATGGCCTTTGCTTGTTCACCAATGTTCTGGGAGACCTGAGTTCCATCCCAGGTCGCGTCATAGCAAAGACTTTAAAAATGATACTTGATACCTCCTTGCTTAACACTCCACATTATAAGGTACTTGTCATGAATAAAGTGGAGCAATCCAAGGAAAGGAGTAGCTCCCTACCCAACACCTCGGTGTAGTAGCTATTGAAAAGGGAGCCTTCTGGTCGCCCTCGACTACGGTCGCCAACTCTACTTACTTACTACATACTCAAAGAACGTGAGATAAGAAACATAAGTAAGAAAAAATAAATGATACTGTACAGGCTTTATAGTAAAACATGTCCGTTTTAACTTTCTATAGTGTTTTCTTTTTTCATAATGTCATTTATAGATTTTTTACCTACCTCTCCCCGCGAGCAGTATACGACATAAGGGCAATTTTTTAAGCAGAGTTTAACAGGTTTGAATTCTGTGTTTACGGTTGCTATACTAAGGTTGAAGAGCACTGTCTGCCCTTTTTACCCTTAGCTGGAGGGAGATTAATTGGATTCATACCTTTCCCAAGGGTTATAGAATTTTCATTTCCAGCAACGATAACCATTACACTACGAACGCCACCTACTTGAATTCACCATAGCCTTTTGTGAATTCAAATGAACAAATGCCTTTCCTGATAATCATGATTGTATTTATGAAAAAAACATTTTTTTTTACACAACAAAGAGTTTTCAACTTTGAATTTGTACTTAATTCAGTGAATATTAATCATAAAGATTGAACTTTATACAGTAAAAATTTCAGATGATAATGATGTAACTGACTTTATGAACACAACCATATGATTGCTTTCTCAAATCCAGAGGAGAGTGCCGGAGTATCTTAGCGACTTGATGAGAAATTATCCAGAAATCAGAACGAATACTGAAGAGAGTGTTAGAGTATCTAGAAGATCCGATATGAAACCATGAAACCAGACAACAGCATTATTAAAATCAGCAAGAATACTGAGGCGAGTGCTGGAGTATTTTGGTGACATCTTCTGAATTCATCCAGATGACAGCATTGTTAAAATCAGAAAGAATACTGAAGAGGGTGCAAGAGTATCTAGTAGCTTTGATATGAAACCATGAAATCAGACAACAGCATTATTAAAATCAGCAAGAATACTGAGAAGAGTGCTGGAGTATTTTGGTGGCATCTTCTGAATTCATCCAGATGACAGCATTGTTAAAATCAGAAAGAATACTGAAGAGGGTGCAAGAGTATCTAGTAGCTTTGATATGAAACCATGAAATCAGACAACAGCATTATTAAAATCAGCAAGAATACTGAGGCGAGTGCTGGAGTATTTTGGTGACATCTTCTGAATTCATCCAGATGACAGCATTGTTAAAATCAGAAAGAATACTGAAGAGGGTGCAAGAGTATCTAGTAGCTTTGATATGAAACCATGAAATCAGACAACAGCATTATTAAAATCAGCAAGAATACTGAGAAGAGTGCTAGAGTATCAAGGATAATTGATGTTAAATTATCTAAATGGCATTACAAAAATCAACATTAATACTGTGAAGAGAGTTAGAGTACGGAGGAAACCTTCTGTCACTTGACATTCATAGTAAACTATGATTTACCATTGTTTCAATGAAAACTTAAAAATGATGATGAAGATAACGATGATAATTCTTTTGCTTCTTCAGTTCTGTATCCCTTCCATCTCTTAACCTTGATTTACTTTGTTTCGTTCCATTTAAACAAGGATATTCTAGAATAGCGAAGGAAGAAATACTATTAGGTTGAACTTCGCTTACTAATGTTCCATTCTTAGTAATTCTGCATATGCTTGTTGACACGCTGGGTCAGAAAAAGATATCAGTCATCACTGTCCCTTGATTTTTGTTTTGAAATACGCTAGAACAAACTGTTTTCTTTTGTTCAATTCTGGATTTGTTTCAATGAATTCTTAAATTCAATTTTCTTGTTTTTCTTTTATTTGCAGATGATTTATCAAACGGATGAATAAAATGAAGAAAATAAAATTAATCACGGCATGACAGTTCCAAGTTTTGTATTTGCACAACAAACAATGGATCGCACAATTCATGCATTTGCATTAGTCATACCACATCCTTCAAAAAGAATGTAGTGCGCAGGAGTTATTATTTCTATCCAATAACAAACAACCTTATAATCATGTTCAAACGCACAATCAACCATTATTATATTATTATTTGGTTAATCGTTTGGAAACCTCATGTCATATACAGTTTGCTGGTTTCTGACATGGCTACATAAAAGTTTGGGTAATTTGAACAGTCTGTTTATCGTGCATTTCCGGTGTCTCACTAGATATCTCACACATTTTCCAAAATCACTTAATTTCATTTACTGTGAATTTTTTCTTTGAGTTTAAGCTCCTAAGCGTTTGGTTTGGTTTCTTTGTTTAATGACATATCACCTTTCATTGGTTATCTGATGCTAAAGTCATCTGAGAAGAAAAACAGTAGTGGCAATATTTCAACTATAGCTGAGGAATGAGGGAGTTCATACCCTTCCCGGGGGTATTAGTCCAAAAGTGAACATAATAGCACGACTGAAGTTTGAACTCATTAACTACATTATCACAGTTGCCCAGTCGACTGGGGCTGTAGAATACACCGACTGCTTCTCAGCAGAGAGGTAAGACTCCCCCAACCAACGAGTGTCCTAGATATGTTGAAGCCTTGGGGAATGTGGAGTACTCCTTTATTGCCATAATTATGCTAAACTGAACTCTTTGAATTGCGAAGGAAGAAAGACTATTGGGTTGAACTTTGCTTACTAATGTTCCCTTCTTAGTAATTCTGCATATGCTTGTGGACACGCTGGGTCAGAAAAAAATATTAGTCATCCCTATCGCTTGATATTTGTTTTGAAATACGCTGGAACAAACTGTTTTCTTTTGTTCAATTCTGGATTTGTTTCAATGAATTCTTAAACTGTTTGACTAAACTGAATAGCTTGAAATAGAAATGTTTTTTGACAATTAAACTGTGTACTTTCATGTAAACTGCGTGCTTATTCTAAACTGAATTGCTTGAAATGGAACTGTTTTTGACATTGAAACTCTACTTACACAAAACTGAATTGTTTAATATAGAACTGTTTGGACATTTTACAGTGTGTAAACAAAATCTGTACTTATACTAAACTGAATTAGCTGAATTAGAATTGTTTGAATAAACTTAATACCTTAAAATAGAAATGTTTTTGACAATTAAACTGAGTACTCATGCTAAACTGAATTGTTTGAAATAGAACTATTTGCATAAAAATGGATTTGGCATTAAATAACCTACAAAGGTTGATATGCTATAAAACCCAAACAAACAAACAACATATATTATTCGCCAATCGCCCGGGAGACCTGGGTTCAATCCCAGGTCGAGTCATACCAAAGACTATACCGGACAGTGGCCTAGGGGTTAGAGTGTTCGCCAATCGCCCGGGAGACCTGGGTTCAATCCCAGGTCGAGTCATACCAAAGACTCAAAAAATGGTACTTGATGCCTCCTTGCTTAACACTCAGCATTATAAGGTACGGATCAAGGGTAAGGTAGAGCAATCCAAGGAAGGAGTAGCGCCCTCCCCTACACCTTGGTGTAGTAGCTATCGAAAAGGGAGCCTTCGGGTTACCCTCGACTATGGTCGACCAACAACAGTATCATTTGGGTTGGAACTTGAACCATATATGCTGGCGGACAAGGCAACTGAGGGTATAAAAATGACCCCCATTGTGTTAAGTTAAAGAATAGGTTTTGGGTTATACTCACCATACAATTTTGTTTGGCTACAGCTGTGTTTTTAGTTGAAAAGATATTGAGGCAAGATATTGTCACTTAACTACAACTTAGGGTTTGTTTTTTATTCTTCCAAGCTGAGCTCATCTCTCTCCAGGTATATGACTAATTTAAGTTTTTCTTCTCCTCGACTGGTTGACATACGAAAGTTAAAGAGCTTAGTTGGTCCTACTGATAATGTGGATTATGATAATAATCCACATCATGAATATAAATCCACTTGTTCTGGAGGGAGGATAGATTCATACCTGTACCAAAGTGTTTAGTGTTATACAAAATACAAACAGCCTTGTTCAGGATTTTGAACATAGGTAGCTATGCTCACTTCCAATGATGATAATCAATATATTACAAGCATCTCAAAGAAAGAGTTTTAGGTTCATATGATTAAACGTGTGTGTGTGTGTGCATGTAAGCATCTATATGTCAATGTGAATGTATCTACTCAACCTCTCCACCATGAGCAGTATGTGACACAAGGTCAATTTTTCTTACTTTTAGACAGGTTGCCTAATCAAGACTAAAGAACTCATTCTGTCCTGCTATCTACCCATACCAACTAAGAGAACAGATGGATCCATGCCTTTCCCAAATACATGAACACAAACTGAAATACAGCCTTGTTCAGGATTTGAACTTAGTTTGCTGATTCCAGTTTCTATGACTATAACCACCATTATGCCATATATGGATGTATGTGTACATGTGTGCATGTTTTGCTTGAATGGGGTAAGAAATTTATCAACAATTATAATTGAGCCTGTTTCATCTCCCTAATCTATCTTGTCATTGATTTCTTCTTCATTATAATAAACCTGATCTTTTTATATTCAAGATACATATAAATCATATTTACATAGTCATCCACAGACATCTGTTTCGTTCTATCAGAACTCATCAGTGTGGCTAGACATACTAGCTTCTCGTTGCCGGGATCGAAACCCGGTTGACATAAATGTCAATCGAAGCCTCTACCCATCAGCCACGAGGAACTACTTATATATATATATATATGTGTGTGTGTGTGTGTGTGTGTGTGTAAATATTCAAATCAAAAATGGAATAAAAATTGATATGTTTCAATATTTGAATAACTAAAGATGACAATTTGATTTTTTATAATGTATTCTGTTTTCTTATATATATATGTGTGTGTGTGTGTGTGTGTGTGTGTGTGTGTGTGTGTCAGGGCTGAAGTTTCATCAGCAGAGGTTCTAAGTTATGTAAAATTTGAAGTCAGTCTCTAAAAAAATTTGAGTTTAAAGATGAATATTTTTTATATCACTGCTAAGAATGAAGAAAAAATAATATGCAGTGTGTTTCAAAAAACCTTCTATCATTTTGTAATCTAATAACCTGATCAATTCTCATTCAGATCATCTCAAAGTTCAACAACGTTCAAAAACTCAAAATTCTATGTTTAATGTTTTTGTTTTTTTTTTCTTTTCAGATTTAGAAAAGCTGGAAAAGAAAAGGCGTTTAAACATGGAATTGAAAGTTGTTTCTACACATCCTCTTAAAATTTGAGAACATTTGAATGAGAATTGGTCAAGTTATTAGATTACACAATGTTATCAATTTTTCTGAAAAACCCTGAACATCTCAATTTTTTTAAACACACACATATATAATAATATGCTCCCCTCTCTGAGATTGAGCACTCTATTGAAGGAATTAACGGCTGCCAACCGCGTAATGCAAAGCTCTTCCAACAAATTGAGCACTCTTGTTTCCGATAGCACAAAATGTAAACAAACAAAAGCTAATATATAATGCGTTATAGCTCCCGAGCTGACGTAGGTCACCTAAAAGGCTGAGTGGTAAGATGCTAAGTCTAGCGTAAAATTAGGTGAATTTCGATCACAGCTTGAAGCGTCCTGTGTGTCTAGCCACACGGAAAAGTTGTGATACAATGAAACAGTCTGTCAGTGGATGACAATATATATAAATATATATATATATATATAATATTTGATGAATTAGTGTTAAAGAGTATAAGCTAATAGTGAAAATATATTTTAAAATATGAAGCCCCAAGCTTGTGTGATGGTAAGTTTAGCATATTTAGCTTACATGTAAGTCCTACACTTTTGAATCATTCAAAGTATTTTTATTCTAATCAATGCTATATTTTGTTTAAGCTTATATAAAGATGAGTGCCTGGCATTTTTTGATGATCAAAGCTTTTCTGAAAGTGTTGGAGGAAGAATAATGACAGTGTCAGATAGCACCTTTCCTTTTTAAAGATCTGAAGAATATCTCATTAAAGTCAATTCCCATAGAAACCATTTTGTCAGTTTGTTTTCTGTTTGTTTTCTTTGTAAAATTAGACGCTGATTATTTCTTAATTAAAGAAAATTTTCGTTTTGTTTCTTTATTCTTGATATCTTTCCATTAAGCAGTTGTTTTTTTGGTAAAAAAAAGGATCGTACAAAGGCACTAAACATTATAATCAATTGGTATACAAGAGAGTTCGATTCTCACAGGGTGTCCCATACTTCTGGCCTTCGCATCATATTAAAAGAAAAGTTTCAGAGAAGTTTCAGCCGATGGAAAATTCTCTAGAATAATTGTATTTACACATACGTTTAAGCAGTAAATTGAATGAGGGAAGACATTTCATAATAATTATGATGATGTCAATGAAAAAACTCGATGAGAACTACACAAGAATGCCGTTAGGTGTTTTTAACAAATCCTGCAAGCAGCACCTCACAAATTCGCAGCTGTACAGCCACTTGCCTCCCATCTCTCAAACTATCCAAGTGAAATGAAAAAGACACACATGGCATTACTGGAGAAGTAGGGATTAACTCATTAGCAACGTTCCCTTGTGGACTGCAACATATGGGCACAGCAGTGTTGGCTGACAAGCAACGACATACACTCATCAGCTCTATAAAGACACGGGATGCTGTCAGAAAAGCCTACTCAAAGAAATGGCCAATAAGGGTAGGTGGTGAGGGAGACTCAAGATAATCCCTGCAATCAATATGACATGATGATAACAATCAAATATGTTTTATCTGCTGGGTAAGGAGGGATTACAGAAAGCAAGTGTTGAAAGAGAGAAGCATATTTTCTTGCGTGCATTAAAGATATTTGAATTTTTCTGATCATTTTCTCGATTTATAACTTCCTTTTAAGTCTGTCAGCCATAATATTTTTTTTACTGGAATGTTTGTGTAAGTCTTGAATCATACAATTGGAGTTCCCTATAAACTAAATAAATAGCATCTCTTTAAAGTTAGTATTAGGCACAAAAATGTTATTCTATTTTGGATTTTATAATGGTGGATATTGCGATTCTGGTAATTTTTATATGTTATTTTAAACTGGGCATCAAAGCTACAAAAGTTGCTCAGGGGGTTTGTCAACTGGTAATTTTTATATGTTATTTTAAACTGGGCATCAAAGCTACTGAAGTTGCTCAGAGGATTTGTCAAGTGGTAATTTTCATATGTTATTTTAAACTGGGCATCAAAACTACTGAAGTTGCTCTGAGGATTTGTTAAGTGGTAATTTTTATATGTTATCTTACACTGGCCATCAAAGCTACTGAAATTGCTCAGGGGATTTGTCAAGTGGAAAGGAAATGAAACTATCTGTACTGCTCAAAAGTGGTTGAGGCAATTTAAGAGTGGTGACATTTACATTGAAATAAAGCCTCAAAATAGACAATTATCAGATGCTGATTATAATGTTTAAAATGCAACCAACAGGAGAACATGGTCAGCTGCACTCAGAAATTTTCAGAACTGGGATTACTAAAAGAGACAATATGTTGAACATAGTATAAAATTTATAAACCATAGCGGAGCTCTTTAGAGATTTGCGATGAACTCCTTATTTATTAAGAGTTCATGGTAAATCTCTAATTAAGAAAATGAAAATATGTTTGATATATTTTAATACTTACTACAATCTCAAATATTATGTCTTAAGTTATTCAACAAAGAAAGAAAAGGAGAAAGTGATACAGTGTAAGATTAGCACTAAAAGAGCAGGGGGGAGAGAAAGAGAAGAGTAAAAGTAAAATTAAAAGAGCAGTTGGGAGATAAAGGGAAGAGTTAGAGTAGCACTAAAAGAGGAGGAGAGAGAGATCAAGAGAAGAGTAAGAGTAACACTAAAAGAGAAGGAGGGAAACAAAAGGAAGAGTAAGAGTAAAAAAAAAAAGAAGAGGAGGGAGACCAAGGGAAGAGTATCACTAAAAGAGCAGGAGGGAGACAAAAAAATGAGTAAGTGTAACACTAAAACAGATGGAAAGAGACAAAGAAAAGAGTAAGAGAATCACTAAAAGAAAAAGAAAGAGACAAAGAGAAGAATAAAAGTATCACTAAAAGATGAGGAGGGAGACCAAGGGAAGAGTAAGAGTATCACTAAAAGAGGAGGAGGGAGACCAAGGAAAGAGTAAGAGTATCACTAAAAGAGCAGGAGAGAGACAAACAAAAGAGTAAGTGTAACACTAAAATAGAAAGAGGGAGTCAAAGAAATGGGAAGAGAAGAATAACTAACAGTAAAAAAAAAAAAAAAATTGAAGCTAAATTGAGAAAAATAGTTTATTTGTCTAACCTTAAAATTTGGCACATTTTTTTTCCATTAAAGATTTATTAAGGCTTTTCATTGAGTTCCTTTAAATTATTCCATCTTCAAAGAAATGAGTCTCCTTTTAAAAAGGTCCACTCACTTTTTAGCATTTTAGAAATTTTCTTCTTTTATTTTCCTTCCAAAATAAGGGAAAAAAAAATTTTTGCAATTATTAGTTTATACTATTAGAAGTTTCTTGTAGTTAGTCTTTTACTTCATAACTAAATGCCTTTAAGTTGAACTTATGGCCCAGTTCTATAAAAGAGAACACACTGATTTTCCTTTTTAGATTTCATCTGTTAGACCCATGAAACAACTGTAACAGTGACACCTGATGCTGGTGATGCTAATTAGCGTTTCATTTGTTGATAATGATATTGGTACTTCTATTTTGGAAGAAATGAAGAATGATGATGAGCATTTTATAGTTAACTGGGATCCATGATGATATAATTGCTTCTATTTTGGAAAGAGTAAAGGATTCTTATTTGCTTTTTATAGTTAACTGGGGTCGATGATGATATTAATGCTACTTTTTTGGAAGGAGCGAAGGATACTGATAAGCAGTTTTTAGTAAACTTGGGTCCATGATGATATTAATGCTTCAATTCAGGAAGGGAGGAAGAATAATTAGCATTTTATAGTTAACTGGGGTCCATGATGATATTGATGCTTCAATTTAGGAAGGGAGGAAGGATAATTAGCATTTTATTGTTAACTGGAGTCCATGATGATATTGATGCTTCAATTTAGGAAGGGAGGAAGAATAATTAGCATTTTATTGTTAACTGGGGTCCAAGATGATATTGATGCTTCAATTTAGGAAGGGAGAAAGCATAATTAGCATCTTATAGTTAACTGGAGTCCATGATGATATTGATGCTTTAATTTAGGAAGGGAGAAAGGATAATTAGCATTTTATAGTTAACTGAGGTCCATGATGATATTGATGCTTCAATTTAATAAGGAAGGAAGGATAATTAGCATTTTATAGTTAACTGGGATCCATGATGATATTGATGCTTCTATTCAGGAAAAGGTGAAGGATATTGATCATCCATTCTTTTCAGTAAATTGGGGTCCATGATGATACTGATGCTTTTCTTTACCAGTAATCTATAATAGTATTGATGCTTTGATTTAGGAAGAATGGTTTGGTTTGGTTTTATGACATATCAACTATTATTGGTTATGTAATGCCAAATCCTGTTTATACCTATATATCAAATATATGATTTGTAAACACATTTTGTAGATATGCACAGTTAAATAATCAAACAGTTCTATTTCTATAAATTCAATTTAGCATGAGTCAGCAAAGTTGAATAGTTCCAAGTATTGCTATGTATAACTAACAATTCAATTAAACATCAGTCATTTGTTTACACACAGTGAAATTAAGAAACAGTTCTATTTCTAACAATTCAATTTAGCATAAGTCATTTGTTTGCACACGGTTTAAATGTCAAACAGTTCTATTTGCCTCATAGATAGGACCATTTAGGTGCTACTACTCCAGATCAGAGTGGACCTGGGTGCGATGACAATGAAGGGGTATTCTGCATTCCCAAAAGCACCAACATTACTGGAGCCTAACCTTGTTTAGTGTCATATCCTGGACACTCATTGGTGGGGGGTTTACTACTCTGCAGAGATACAATCAGTGTATTCTATTGTCCCAGCCGACTGGAGTGGATTTAGGAAAGGGTCAAGGATTCTAATTTGATTTTTTATAATTGCCTTCATGTTATCAAGTATTTGGATGATCTGCATGATGGGGCATGCAAAATTATTATTCAGGTGCAAATTGGATAGAAATTGCTTATTCTGTTATCTAAAGAATTTTAAGTGTATTGCTATGATAAAAAATCATTATGATTTGCATTTTTGCTGACACTTTTCCAGAGAAAATGGTATATTCTCAGCTCCATTAACAGAGCAGTATATATATATATATATATATAGTTGGCTGACTGTAGTCGAGGGCGACACAAAGGCTCCCTTTTCAATAGCTATTACACTGAGTTGTTGAAGAGTATTACTCATTTCCCTGGATTGCTCCACTTATCCTTCTGTACCTTATAATACTGAACATTAAGCAAAGAGGCATCAAGTACCATTTTTTGAGTCTTCGGTATGACTCAACCTGGGACTGGACCCCAGTCTCCTGGACCATTGGCAAACACTCCAGGAAAAGAGGATATGAATTGTTTTTTGATTTTTAAGTTGATAAGTTGATATCAAGAAACAAGTCAAAGATTGAATTTGAATTCACTTAATGTGTTCTTGCAGTCAAGCACATTAGCCACTATGCTATGGACACTTACCTCGCTTTGAAGACATAGTGCAGAAGAAAGATAAATGGAGGATGTATTCAAACATATTTTTATAGTTTTTTTTTTTTACATATGAAACTAATCCATGTTTGTATACCTGTTATATAAAAAAAAAACATGGATTGACCAGGAAGCTTAGAAGGAATAAAAGAGACAATGCGAAAATAGAGGTATAGCATTTGAGAAGAGCAGAGGCATGTGATAATGGATAATTTTAGTTATCAACATCTGGGGAATTTCAACAAGTTCAGCTACTTAGGAGATAAAAATGAAAATCTCAAAAATCATCCAAGTGCTTCGTATTTGAAATTTCATTGTTTTTATCAGAGTAAAAAACAAATCCAGAAAGCATTCATACTCAGTCATATCAATTGTATGACCTTAAATGTTCTTGTTTATGCCTTTTGTAAGTTTATCAGAGAAAAGCTATTTAGTAAGTGAAAATAGAAGTCTTAATTATTAATTAACTTTTTCATATTCAAAATTTACAACTTTAGTCAAATTAAAAATAATCAGAATAGATTTAGTTTAATTTGGTTTCTTTGTTTAATGACATATCTACCGATGTGAGTTATTTAAAGTCAAAGCCATATGTGTAGAAGAAAAACAGTGATACTATGTAAACTACCTCTGGGGGTATAGAGGGATACCGGTGGTGTAATGGTTATCGTCGCAGTATATGGACACGGCAACACGAGTTCAAATCCTGGACCTGACTGATTGCATTTCACATCGCACTAATACCCTTGGGAAAGGTATGAATCCAACTATTCTCTCTCCAGCTATGGGTAAATAGTGGGGCAGACTAGGTTCTTCAGCCTTGGTGAGGCAACTAGTCTAGGAGAAGGAAAACTCTGAATTCAAACCTGTTAAACTCCGCTTAAAAATTGACCTTGTGTCATATCCTGCCCGAGCAGAGGGGTTGGGTAAATATGATAGAGGGATACATATCTTTACGAAGGGTATTAGTCTAAAAGGGAATACACTTGAGCAACTGGAGTTTGAACTCACTTATTTCAAAGCAGCACAGATTATCATTACTAAAACTATAGCTAATACCATCACTACCATCACCATCTCTGTCACTACTGGAACTATCTGTATCACAACCCTCCATTACAACCACTTCCCCAATGACCATCACCATGACAATGTGAAGTATAACACCCCCACCCCCAACATTGCCATTCTGGTCCATCATAAAATCTAAATTCACTCGTGGACAGAAGATAGTTTCTGTGGCCTGATAATCTTTGTTATTTTCTTTTTCAAATTGAATACCCCCCACCCAGCTTTGCCAATTCCTCAGTGGCATTAGACTGACTGACCAACAATGTAGCAAGATGGACTTCTCCAATAAATTAAGCTCCGGAAAAAGAAGTCTGTGCCATTTTAATCTCTCTCTTCTCACACCCACACCATACATACCTTTTCATTCTTACCTCCCCTGCTCTGCCAATGGAATGCCATCATCTGCACCCTCCTTTCTCACCCCCCACCCCGTATTGCTTTTCTGCCTCACTACCTACCTACACAACTCACACCACATAAGCAACTTGAGATCAATTTCACATTCTCTGTTAGCATATTGACCAATGAAAGCAAACAAAATCTTTCAGCCAAATGCAAGACCATTGGTCCAACATGAATGTGTCTTTCTGTCTTTCGGTCAGTCTCCAATGAAGAACTCTCCCTCTGTCTTTGCTAAGGAACCCTCCTCACAGTCACCAACACTGAAGATTCAACTCCAGTCTTGACCAAATCTACCCAACTCTACCACCTGACCACTATTCATGCAGTTTCAATCATGAGCAATCCACTAGAGTGTGGAAAGTGTTGGATTTCAAGCCTTTGTCAATGTCCACCTAAATGCTATATCCGAAGGTGTTGGGCTGGACTACAGGGGAAATTACAAAGAATAAAACATTGGACATTTGTTAAAAGATTGTAAAGATACCAAATAATATTGAGAGAAAGAGGAAATTATGGATTTTGATTGCTGCTAGTTGATAAATGGTCTATGAATAGCCCTGAGGAGTGCTTTCTTCTACTAATCAACAATCAAACCAAAATTATAATGATGAATCAATTTTTGCTTTTCATGAAAAAATGTTTTTGGTTTACTATAATTGATTAGTTGATTGATTTTTAACAGCATGTCAACACATCTGGGGTTATTTTATGCCTAGAGATAAGAGAATAGATGGGACCCTAACAGGTACTACCACTTTTAGTCAGAGAGGACCTGGGAGTAATGGCAACAAAAAGATACTCCACACTCCCAAGAGATTCAGAACTGGTGCCTCACCACTGGATGCAGTTTTGTTTCATAGCCAGGACACTAATTTTGCGGGTTGGTATTTTATTCCTCTGTTGGTGATACAGTCAGTGTATTTAAAGACCTGCCAACAGGACTGTTTGAGAGTCCGACAGAAAGAACCCAAACCTATCTTTAGCTCCACCTTCCTGTATAGAATGTCCAAATATTTTGTATACATTCAGTTTGAATGTACAAAAAAAAAAACGTATTTGTGATATACTTATGAAGTATGATGAAGACTTAATTCAAATTATTTTTTTTTTAATTTGAAATTTAAAAGTAGACATCTGGACAGCTGAGCAACTTACCAAGCAAAGTGATGTTATCTAGACATTTAGATAAGTGAGTGCCAATTCTTGATACTTTGATCTGCAATTTTAGGTGAAATGCAGGATTGTGCGAGTGCTACACACTCTATAAACACTAGATCTAACTCTGTGCAAGATTTTGGTGTTTCTTAAACTGAAAATTCATCTCAAGGGTAAGAACGGATGGTTTGGTTTGGTGGGTTTTATGGCATATCAACCTTTGTAGGTTATCTAATGCCAAATCCATTTTTATGTAAATGATCTGTTCTATTTAAAACAATTCAGTTTAGCATAAGTACACAGTTTAGAAAAAAACATTTCTATTTCAAACTAGTCAAGCAGTTATATGTAACAATTCAGTTAAGTGTAAATACAGTTTTAATGTCAAAAAACAGTTCTATTTGAAATAATTCAGTTAAGCATAAGCACGCAGTTTAAATGTAAGTACGGTTTAATTGTCAAAAACATTTCTATTTCAAGCTATTCATTTTAGTCAAACAATTCAGTTTAGCATAAGTATGCTGTTAGTTCTATTTAACCCATATATAGCACCCTAACCGGGACATTGGCCCAGCGGTTAGAGTGTTCGCCAATGGCCCGGGAGACCTGGGTTCAATCCCAAGTCGAGTCATACCAAAGACTTTAAAAATGGTACTTGATACCACCTTGCTTAACACTCAGCATTATAAGGTACGGTTCAAGGGTAAAGTGGAGCAATCCTGGGAATGGAGTAGCGCCCTCCCCTACACCTTGGTGTAGTAGCTATCGAAAAGGGACCCTTCGGGTCACCCTCGACTATGGTCGCTAACTTTTATAAGGTGCTACCACTCCGGGCCAGAGTAGACCTGGGAGTGATGGCAATGAAGGGGTATTCCACATTCCCCAAGCTCCAGCATTGCTGGAACCTCACCATCAGATTGTTTAGTGTCTTATGTAGGACACTCATGGGGGGGGTCTTACCCCTCTGCAGAGAAGCTCTCCGTGTAGTCTACAGCCCCAACTGACTGGGCAAGGTAAGAACGGAGGTTTCTTCGTTTAATGGCATGTTATCTTTCTTGGGTTATTTAAAGCCAAAGCTAACCTTATAAAAGAACTGAAGTGGTAGCATTTAATTAATAGCTGGGAGTATAAGAAGGTTCATACGTTTTCCTAGGGTATTAGTTCGAATGTGAGTGTAATTGCACAACTTGTGTTTGAACTTGTTTACGACAATGTCGCAGTTCAACACATTAGCTTCTACGTCACAGGGACTTCATTCTGAGGACATGGAAGACACTAACAGAAATATGATGGTACAGCATCACACCTTATTAACAGACAGCTTTCAAAGCTGTTACAAATAAGGAAAAACGTACTGAATAAGTATATTAAATGCCAAGTGGATTATTTCAAAGAATATTAATATTTTATTCATGATTGATTTCTTTTTTTGTAAACACAATTTTGTTGTATAGCCATGATACAACTATACGTATACATATATATGCGGAAACATTATCAACAATGATGACGAATGAACACACTTCTTTAGAAAAATATACCTCTCACACTTTATTCTCGAAAGGGTTGTGTGTGAGAGGTGAGTTGGAGACCGAAGAGACTGCAACATATTGACCCCAAGTTCCTCTGACTATAGCAGCACTTCTTTCTCATTTTGTTGGGCTGCTCAACAGGACTTCCTGAGGGCCCAAGCTCTCTGTTGGGAGCTTGTTCTCACTACCTCGAACTGCAACTTGAACTCCAACAAACTGATTCCAACTAACTCGAACGGTCTGCGGCACCGGGTTATATAATTGTTTGGAATCCACCCGCTTCCCGTGGGCGTCGCAATTGCACTGAATTCAATCCGTCCACAGGTCAAGGCTATATCTTGATGTCTTCGACCGGATGCACCTGTTTCTCGATTGATGGCTGGGTCGAAGGTCAGTATGTTACAATTTCAGTTTTGATACTTTTGAACTGCCTTCATATTTGCACACATATGAAAAATATACTTGTAGAGTTCCCTAATAAAATTAAAAAATTTTCTGGACACTATATGCTCTACTACTCACAAGTATTTTGAACAAATTGACAATTTGCTTTAGATTACTCACGGCCAACGAGTAAATACAGCCCTGCATGTTACATTATCAGGCCGATGTAATGTAAACAAAGAAATTAAATAAAATAAATGCCCACATACGAAATTAACCTAAAAAGAAATCAACTTTAAAGATTGAACAGAGAAAATAATATAATGATGTTGATAAAATATATCTGACATTATTTTAATTCCTTTCAACGTTAAAATGCATATTCACTCTTTGTGTTTTACTAATCCCCGAATTATTATTGGCCGTGAGTTCCCTTACTTTTATGATTTTTAATCGCTTATACGGCTTGTTTTGTTTATAGACACGAAATATTTTTTTTCTTTTTCTTCAGAGACGTAATAATCATTTTAAACAAGCAAAAAATGTTATTTTTTGTTTACATTACATCGGCCTGTTAGAAATCAGCCTCTTAATGTTACATGCAGGGCCGTATTTACTAGTTGGCCGTAGATTATTTGGTATTAAGAGTTAAAAAAAGATAGTTTTGGAAAAGTTGTCGAGTCACTGTAGATGTGCTCCGGCTATCTTATAAAATAAAAAACTGATTTTGTGCTAACTCAAAAACCTATAACCAGTACTTAGTGACGAGCATTTCTCTATAGAAATTACTGGTCATAAGTATTTGAATATGGATAAAATCTGTGGGGTACATTTACGATTAAGTGCAAGGGAATTCAGATTAAATTAGTACTTTAGAAACTCTTACAAATAACAGAGTGAATTCATGTTTTCAGTCTCCTTGATCCATTTAAAACAGAATTTTTGAAAGATAAAAAAAAAAAACTGCAGGATTATATCAATATGTATCAGCAGTTTTGCTCGGGGTAGTATCTGTACTTAAGCAAATCCCGCACATATTTTTTAAATGCTTATATGGAATAAGCTTTGAAGTAATGGTCTGTAAAAAAATGGTACACCCTCATATAAATAATAATGATATTACTAATATTAAGGACTCAAAGTCACTTCTTTCTTTATATGTGTACATGAAATAAACTTTGGTAAAAAAGGTCTGTAAAAAAAAAACAAAGAATATTTCCATTTATTTTAGATGAAGCTCCATCAATCATTATTAATAATTTTGAGCGATGTTATTTTTCACCTTTTTAATTCTAGTTGCTTTTCATTAGAAGTAACTCTGGTTGTCACTTCTAAGACAGTGAGGAACAGTACTCATTGGAAACAAGAAGGATGAAGATGACATTACTAGTCAAATATTATTAATAATAATGATTGAGAGATCATCATCTTAAAGAAAAATAAGAATTAATAAAAATGCCCTGTTAATACTGTAAGTGAACGGAGCAAAAGCAACAAATGAGCTGAACGTGAGTTAAACGATTGCAACAAATGGACAGCAAATGAACAGAACAATAGCAACAAATGCACGCCAAATGAATACAATAATAGCAACAAATGGACGGCAAATTAACACAACAATGGCAACAAATGGACAGCAAAGGAACAAAACAATAGCAATAAATAGACTGCAAATGAACAGAACAATAGCAACAAATGGACAGCAAATGCATAGAACAATAGCAACAAATGGACAACAAATGAACAGAACAATAGCAACAAATGGACTGCAAATGAACAGAACAATAGCAACAAATGGACTGCAAATGAACAGAACAATAGCAACAAATGGACTGTAAATGAACAGAACAATAGCAACAAATGGACAGCAAATGAACGCAACAATAGCAACAAATGGACAGCAAATGAACAGAACAATAGCAACAAATGCACGCCAAATGAATACAATAATAGCAACAAATGGACGGCAAATTAACACAACAATGGCAACAAATGGACAGCAAAGGAACAAATCAATAGCAACAAATAGACTGCAAATGAACAGAACAATAGCAACAAATGGACAGCAAATGAATAGAACAATAGCAACAAATGGACAACAAATGAACAGAACAATAGCAACAAATGGACTGCAAATGAACAAAACAATAGCAACAAATGGACTGCAAATGAACAGAACAATAGCAACAAATGGACTGTAAATGAACAGAACAATAGCAACAAATGGACAGCAAATGAACGCAACAATAGCAACAAATGGACAGCAAAGGAACAGAACAATAGCAACAAATGGTAGCTAATGAGCATGTGGGGTTTGAGGCAGAAGGTCACGGGTAAAGGGCAAGGCTGTGTTGCCGTTGATATCTGACTCCATATTTTGGTTATTTTATTTTTTCCCCACGTTGGCTAGTCGGTGTAAGGCCTTGCCTAAGAAAGTCCCAAAAGAATTATGCAAAAGAAAAGACAGCAACTGATAAGAGACGAAGACGTTTCTTTTATACTTTCCTTTATTTACTGGGATCAACAACCATTCCATGGATGAGGGAGTTTTTTTTAATACATTGAAATGGTTGAATCCCCCAGTTAAGGTGTCAAAAATACGTTAATCGTTTCATGCATGTGTTTGTCCTCATTTGGTATATCAGGCTTCCATAAGGTTTAGTTTTCTTTTGGAAGTTTGTCAAAGTCCGGTAAGGATTAGTTTGTAGTTCATTTGTGGGTCTTTTATATTTCAGCATAATCCTGGCCGAGAGAGAGCTGCTACTGGGGGAAAGGGACTAACCAACGTCTAGTCCAAAGACGTATGGCGTGGCGCCCAGACATCCATCAGCAACGATGTTGTCAAATCTCTGGTCACCGCCTGAGAGAGAAAGAAAATCTGTTCCTCTTTGTCAAGAGGTTGCCTTTTTTCTTTACGCATGCGTCATCCTTTTTTCCCGTCAGGGACCTCTGGGAGTATCTGCAAATTTAAGTTTTCTTTTTTTATATTTAAATTTAAATTTTTATTTATTTATTTATTTATTCGTTTCCCTACAAGCAGTACAATTGTGGCAACAAATGAACTGTTAGTCAGCAGAACAATAATACTAACAAACTGATTGTTAACGAGGAGAACAATTGCATTAAATAGGCTGCTAGTTGACTAAACCATTAAAGCAACAAATTAGGTACCAATGGGCTAAACAATTACAAATATTGGTCTGATGGTGGACTAAACAATAGCAACAAATAGTCTGCCAGTGAGCAGAACAATTGCAATGACTGAACTGCTTGTGGGTTAAACAATGATAGCAACAAAATGGGCTGTTAGTGAGCAGAGCAATAATAGTAAAAAATATGTTGCTAACCCATATGAGATAGGGTTATTGGATGGTTTTATAGATGTTATTTGGACTTCTATGGTATCCATCTTCTTTTAGCAGCAGAAGAGGAGTTTTAATTTTCATCAGAAGGCATGTTCTTTATTCTCGTTTCCGATGTATACAGCTCCTTGAAGTGACCAAACGAGTGAGTTGCTGTAAAAAGCAACTCATATTAAGAGGATCAAGGATAGTACCAGTTAAAATTATTAATAATATTAATGACGGACAGAGTTTCATCAAAAGAAAAAAAAAAACAAAGAAATATTTTCGTTATTATTATGATTTTTTTTTTCTTTTCACAGACCTTTGCTTTTATGAACATATTCCAAAGGTGACTATCTATGAGACTACTATATTAAATGAAAATCAAAATACTCTTAGTCGTATTATTTCATGTTGTAAATTTTTTGTCGGTATGTTTTCTTATTTTAACGTCTTACTCTGTCTACCTCAGCTTGATGTTGTTTCTCTCTTCCTTCTCTTTCTCTTTTCATTTTCCTCTCTAATTTCACTTTCTCCAATTTCTGCTTCTTTTGCTTTCTTCATCCTTCGCCACCCCCAACCACCTTCCGGACAGATTTCATCAATCTCTCTCATTAATTGCCCCCTCGAACATCAATCTGTCTCTCTTTCTCTCTCTCTCTCTCTCTCTCTCTCTCTCACACACACACACACACATATACACACACACACTCACACACACACTTTCTACTTATAATTGCTGACCTACAGAATTTCATTGGCATACTTTTTTCAAGCTTTAAATAGGTCAGAAAACTTGTATGTTAAATAAATAGGCTGGAAGAAGTAAAAAAAAAGTTTATTTATTCTTTTTTTAGTTTTTCTTTTATAAGGGAAGAAAGAGGAATGTTGAAAGGGAAGAGACATATATCTATTCACCCCCTCCTATACCTCTGAAGGGGGAAAATGCTGAAGAAGTCTCCCACACATTTTTTCTATTCTTAAAATAGTTGTTAAAATTTAGAATCAAACAAATGTGTAAAGAATTAAAATTGCAAGCAGGAAATTAAAAAAGTTATTTCGATGTTAACAGACAGCCGTATTAACGAGTGGAACTACCATGATTATTTCATGAATAGTGGAGCATTCTTCTTCTTCTTCTTCTTCTTCTTATTATTATTATTATTATTATTATTATTATTCACAGTAGTCTTACTAGATGTTGTGATGATGATGATGATGATGATGATATTAATAATGTGACAGTAGTGTTCGCCAGTGGCTCGGGAGACTGGATTCAATCTCAGGTCGAGTCATACCAAAGACTCAAAAAATGGTACTTGATGCATTATCCTATTTATCAACCCCTCCGCTCGGGCAGGATATGACACAAGGTCAATTTTTAAGCGGAGTTTAACAGGTTTGAATTCAGAGTTTTCCTTTTCCAGTTGCCTCACCAAGGCTGAAGAACCCAGTCTGTCCTACTATTTACCCATAGCTGGAGGGAGAATAATTGGATTCATACTTTTCCCAAGGGTATTAGTGCTATGTGAAATGCAATTAGTCTCGTCTAGGATTTGAACTCGAGTCGCCGTGTCCATTTTCTACGACGATAACCATTACACCACGGGCACCTCCTTAGCATTATAAGGTACAGATCATGGGTAAAGTGGAGCAATCCAGAGAAAGGAGTTGTGCCATCCCCGACACCTCGGTGTAGTAGCTATTGAAAGAGGAGCCTTCAGGTCGCCTTCGACTACGGTTGCCAACTTTACTTTACTTACTTAATACCAATAATTGTTGGAACCCTTGAAATAGTCCTTAAGAACATAGAAACGAGAGAGAGAGAGTGAACTGGAGATAGGATGAAAAAAATTGGTATAATCCAGATCACATCATTGTAAAATTCAACTAGGATACTTAAAAGAATCGTGGAGATCTGAGGAAACTTGCTGATACCCAGGCTTCCGTGAAATGACAGAATACATGGATCTTTCCAGAAAGCTGAAAAACTGTGCAACATGAAGCCAGATGTGATGCTAATCAGTGATGGAGCCCTTGAAACAGTCCCAAAGAGACAGGGAGAAGTGGAGAGCAGAGAAAGCATTGATACCATTCAGAGCATTGAACTCCCGAGATCAATTTAAAGACTAGGAAGAGTCCGACAAACCAGAAAAGACTTGCAGTCACTCAGATTTAAGTGAGAAACCACCAGATACAACTGGTGTGAAAAAAATTACTGAGTATATTATCATTATTGTTATCATTAATGATGATAACAACAACAACAACAATAATAATGATAATAATAAAGAAAAAGAAGAAGAAGAAGAAGAAGAAGAAGAAGAAGAAGAAGAAGAAGAAGAAGAAGAAGAAGAAGAAGAAGAAGAAGAAGAAAATGGGCCATGCTGACAAATGGTACATACACAAACCAGAATCTGTCCTGAGACACTGAAAATTATTTGGGACTTTAAAATACAAGCAGATCACCCAACTCATTGCGGCCCACTCGGCTGCGGCTGTAGAATGCACCGACTGTATCTCTTCAGAGGAGTAATAACATCTCCAACGAGTGTCCTAGATATAATACAAAATAATCTGATCGTGAGGCTCCAGTCATGGAGCTATGGAGAATATGAAATAACCCTTCATTGTCATTACTCCCAGGTCCACTCCGATCCGGAGTGATAGTACCTGACAGAGTCCTACTTAGGGGTCAAATAAAACACTTTGACATTAAAACTGTGTGCAAACAAATGACTTATGTTAGATTGAATTGTTAGAAACAGAACCTTTTGACCATTTAACCATTGTGTAAACAAATGACTGTCTGATTGAATTGTTCGTGATACATAACAGTACTTGTAATCACTTAACTGTCTGCAAACAAATGATTGATACTGAATAGAATTATTAGTGCCAAATAGCATTAATTGAAACCATTTACTGTG
This sequence comes from Sepioteuthis lessoniana, assembly GCA_963585895.1. Classification (NCBI taxonomy): domain Eukaryota; kingdom Metazoa; phylum Mollusca; class Cephalopoda; order Myopsida; family Loliginidae; genus Sepioteuthis; species Sepioteuthis lessoniana. The sequence continues at coordinate 78,481,987 of OY757914.1, forward strand.
CGGGACACTGCAGGAGAAATAAGGACGAATTCATTAGCGATTTACTCCTGTGGAGCCCTTCACATGGTCGAGAAAAGGCATGACGACCTACTAGAACCTATATAAAACAGCTCTGTGCCAATACAGGATATAGCCTTGATGATTTCCCGAGAGCGATGGACGGTAGAGAAGGGTGGTGAGAGAGGGTCAGGGAGATTCGTGTTGGCAGCGCAACATGATGTTGATGAACTGTGTAGAAACAATATCAATACAAGTGTGCAAACAATTTAGTTCTAACTTATTTAAAAATTAAATTACCTACAAATTATTCACTTACAAATCATATATCCATTTAGATCTGTGCAAACAAATGACTGATGTTAAATTGTTACTGTTACAGAGCAATGCCTGAGACCATTTAGATTTGTGCAAACAAATAATTAATAGTAAATAGAATTATTCGTATGATAAAGAAATACTTGAAACCATTTAACTGTGTGCAAAATAACGAGCTTTGGCTCGTTTAAATATGTTATTAACAAAATGCGTTTACAAATCGAATATATTTAATGTATATGTATAAAAAAGATGTAGCATGAAATTACTTACAATGTTTGTAGCCCAGTCAGCTGGGGCTGTAAAATACACCGACAGCATCTCTACAGAGGGATAAGATACCTCCAAGAACAAGTATCCTGACAGTAAACCATCGGATAACGAGGCTCCAGCATCGGAGATTTGGAGAATGCGATGTACACTTTCATTTTCGTTGCTCCCAGTTCCATTCTGACCTGGAGTGGTAGCACCTGATAGGATCCTATCAATAGATCAAATAGAACAATGTGAGCAAATAAATGACTGATGTTAAATTGTGACTGTTATATAGCATTACTTGAACCTATTTAACTGTGTGCAAAAAAGAGCTCAGGTTCGTAAACGAATGTTATCTACAAAACGTGTTTACAAATCATATATACATTTATATATCTGTATAAAGAAGATTTGGCATTAAATAGACTACGAGGGTTCATATGCCAACCCCACCCAAAAAAAAACAACCAAACAAAATCATATACATTTGATATATATGTATAAAGTGGATTTGGCATTAAATAGCCTACTTGGTTTCATATGCCATAAAACCCAACCAGACCAAATTATACATATCATATATAAATATATAAAGAGGATTTGGCATTAAATAACCTACAATGGTCGGTTTGACATAAAACCCAAACGAAACCTAACTCAGATAGAAAACAAGACCTATGTTAACAAGAAGAAAAGAGCTTGTGAAATTTGCCATTCTAATTGACCATAGAGTAAAAATAAAAGAAAGCAAAAAGCCAAACAGAGAACTGAAAAATTCTGGAACATGAAGGTGGCTGTGATACAAATCATTTAAACTTGGAGCAGTTCCAAAGAACATGGTAAATCGACTGAAAGAATTGAATATCAGAGGAAGAATTGATAACGTCCAGAACACACAACTACTGAAATCAGTTAAAATACAAAGAAGAGTCCTGAAGACCTTACGAAAATTGCTGTCCCTCAGACTTCAGTGAAAAACGATCAGTTACAACTGGTGGAAAAACCTCATAAAGAGTATAAAATCTAGAAAATAAAAATAGGAAGAAATATAACTGTATAGATACTTCAAGTGGCAAACTAGAAAAAATTGCTCTTAAGGTGATACGGTTAAAAAGGGGAGACCTCAAGAGAGAAACAGTATCTCTCTTTATAGCAGCTGAAAATAATGCCATAAGGACCAATTATATTAAAGCGAATATTGATACATCGAAGAACAGCAAGTGTAGATCATACAGTAACAGTGATGAAACAGTTAATCACATAATAAGCAAATACAGCAAACTGGCACAAAAGTAATTCAAGAGTAAGCATGACTGGGTGGGAAAGATGATCCAATGGGAACTGTGCAAGATATAAAAATCTGGCCATCCTGACTAATGGTAAAAATAAAACCAGAATCTGTTCTAGGAAATGGAATGCATAAAATTTTGGGGGAATTTGAGAAACAAACAGCCAAAAGATCTAGCCTAGTGTTAACAAACAAGAAAAGAACTTGTTTTCTATTGAATTTTCTATTCCAGCAGACCATGCTTTGAAAATAAAAGAATGTAAAAAGATAGATAAATACTTGGATCTTGCCAGAGAGCTGAACAATTTGTGGAGCATAAAGATGACTGTGATACCAATTGTAGTTGAGCCCTTGGAATGGTCCCCAAAGCATTGAAAAGAAACTGAAGGAACCAGAGATCAGAGGAAGAATCTAGACCATACAGACAAAAGCACTGTTAAAATTGGCAAAAATATAAGATATATGAAGACCTGAGGAGACTTGGTGTCACTCAAATTTCAGGGAAAGACCACCAAACATTGAAACTGATATGAAAAACTCGCATAGAGTGGAAATAATAGAATTACATAAAAATGACGATGCTATCAAAAATAAGTAGTAACTGAAATAATTGTTTATTTTCAATGGAAAGACATAAAATGCAAAGCAAACCGAAAGACTGGCACAATCTAATATTCTTTTCTTCGCTTGATCTTAAAATAAAGTTCAGTATGTATGTATCTCCACACCCCACACAAGCAGGTTGTGACTCAAGGTCAATTTTGAACGGAGTTTAGCTGGTTCGAATTCAGAGTTTTCTTTCTCCTAGTCTAGTTACCATACCAACGTTAAAGATCCCAGTCTACCCTACTATTTATCCCTATCTAGAGAAAGAATAGTTTGATTCATATTTTTCCCAAGTGTGTAAGTGCAATAAAAATGCCATCAGCTTTGTCTAGGATTTGAACTCGATTCGCCGTGTCCATTTCCACCGACGATAACCATTACACTGCAAGCGTCTCCATGGAGTAAAGTTTGGTAAATATGACTTCCTGCTTGTACTAACAAACAAGCCTCTCAGATCATTGCTAATAAGTTAAGTTTTATCACTATATGTGCATCACGCTTGTGGCCTTGTGCCTCACTTAGACTTAATAAATAGAGGCAAGGCATGACAAATCTTCAGTCCCATTCCAAACACGCTGACACTTGTATTTACCAACCACTCTGCACGGACAGGATATGACACAAGGTCAACCTTTATGTGGAATTTAACATGTTTTACTTCAGAGTCTTTCGCCTCCTAGACTGGTTGACTCATCAAGGCTGAAGAACTCAGTCTACCCTACTATTTACTCATCGCTGGAGGGAGATTACTTGGATTAATTCCTTTCCCAAGAGTATTAGGTCAATGTGAAAAACCATCAGCTTCGTCCAGGATTTGAACTCGTGTCATCGTGTCCATTTCGTACGACGATAACCATTACACTACGGGCAGCTCAAAACATTCTGATACTGAATGGTTGAATCATCAGCTTCGTATTATGCAAAGTAATTTTCTATCAATTTCATTACGTGTTCACTGATAAAATGGTTGTGTTCATGATTAGACAGATCATCTTTTCATTGTTTATGATGACTATACCTAATCTCTTGATTTTGAGAAGGTGCCCGGCTTGTATTTAAGGGGCGTAGTCGCTTAAATAGCGGATTGCGGCCTTCAAGTCAGCAAGTTTGAACTCCAATGATTCTATTACGTTCACTTTTGGACTTATACGCTCACGAAAAGTATGGACCCCCTTATCCCCTCAGCTATGAGTTAAATAGTCTCACTGCTGTTCTTCTACAAGGATTGCTTTGGCATTAAATGACCTACAAATGTTAATATGCCATTATAAAAAGAAATCAAACCAAATCACTTTAATTTCTATATCCTGTATTTGAAACTAAACTGTATCCAGTGGCTCCTATTCTGTGATTTTGAGGAGTGTGGAGTGTCTCTTTGTTGGCATTCTCCTGGAATAGCAGTACCAATTACTGATAGGGTCCCATCAATGGATCAAATAGATCTATTTGAAAATCATTGGTATTAGGAATAATGGAAACCGTATAACTGTAAAAATTGTTTGCATTCAGAGCAGTTACTTAAAGACCGGCTCATTGGCCTAGCGGGTAGAGTGTTCTCAATGGGCCGGGAGACCTGCATTCAATCCCAGGTCGCGTCATACCAAAGACTTTAAAAATGGTACTGGATACATCCTTGCTTAACACTCAGCAATATAAGGTACGTATCAAGGGTAAAGTGGAGCAATCCAAGGAAAAGAGTTGCACCCTCCCCTACACCTTGGTGTAGTAGCTATTGAAAAGGGAGCCTTCAGGTCGTCCTCGACTACGGTCGCCAACTTTACTCACTTACTTATGATGAAAAGAAAATTTTGAGCAATTTCTATGAAAGCTTCATCCTAACATTGTGTATAGACAGAAAAAAAATCAGTGAAGAATGTTAAATAAACCTCGGTGTAGTAGCTATTGAAAAGGGAGCCTTCTGGTCACCCTCGACTACAGTCGCCAACTTTACTATAATTGCTTGTAAATGATTATTCGTCGAAACTATATGATTGCTGGCAAAAAGACTGTTCAGGGTTAAATAACCCATAAGGGTTGATATGCCATAAAACCAACCAACAATCATTTTGAAATTTCCAGGCACAAATGATAATATATTTTCTGCTGAGTACTTATGCTAATTGACAGCATAGAGCACTTCATATGGTGTTATGGTTAACGAGCAAGATTAGCCGACAATTACTGACGTGTTTGATTCTCACTGAGTATTTAATAACGTTGGACTAGTGTCAAATCCAAGCCCTGCTTAGATTGGAGAGGGGCACACTGAATGGTCTAATAGTAAGCAAGTTAGCGAGAAATCCATTACTAAAAAGTTTGATTCTCATTGATTTCCCATATTTCATTCCACAATTAAGCCGAGCTCTTCAGTATTTAATGATCTAGACAAGCATATCCTTATTAGTGAGTTTGATTCTCACTGGATGCCTCATACAATCCCCAAAAGCTTGGTAAGGACGCCAGAAGAGTTGGAAATCGGAAGATAAGCAGAGATCATCCAAACTCCAGCATTATTAAGATTGGCATAAATACTGTGGAAAGTCCTGAAAACCCGTGGAGACTTGCTGTCACTCAGGCTCCGATGAAAGACCATTAGCCACTGCAGGTGTGAAAAACTCGCAAGGAGTAAAATAATTGCAACAATAATGATAATAATAAAAAATTTGACCATGCAAACAAGTGGTATATGCACAACTCGGAATCTGTTCTGAAGAATAAAACGCACAAAATTCTCTGGGATTTTGTGATACAAACAGATCACCTAATATAGGCCATATGACCAGACTTAGTGATAGTCAACAAAAAACAGAGAACCTGCCAAATCGTTGTCTTTGCTGTCCCGGCAGACAATAGAGTAACAATGCAGGAAGGCCAAAAGAGAGATAAGTATCAGGACCTCCCTAGAAGACACAAAAATCTATATAACATGAAAGTGAAGGTGATACCAATTGTACAGTCACTAAAGGATTGGTAAAGTGACCCAAAGAATTAGAAATAAGAACACGAGCCTTGACCATCCAAATGACAGCACCATTAAGATCGACCAGAATACTGAGAAGAGTCGATGAGACTTGCTGTCACTTAAACTCCAGTGGAAGACCATCAGCTAATACTGGTGTGAAAAACTCTCAAAGGATTAAAATAAAAGGGAATATGATAAAGATGAGAAATGGTTGAGAAAATGTGCGCTAAAAATGATTTTTTCTTTTTTTACTCACAGGAGAGAGAGAGAGAGAGAGAGAGATTTAATTTTTTTTCTCATATTTCCTTTATCATGAATCTGAAAAGAGGGCAGTGGAACCTGTTTTTAAAAATAGTTTGTCTAAGTTTATTCAAAACACCAAGTTTACATATCTATCGGATAGTTATCTTTTAACCTCATTAAATCTATATTTATGTATATTCACTTAGGCATTACCAATTATATCTATATCGAAGTAAATACATTTACTGACACACACACACACACACACACACACACACACACACATATATATATATATATATATATATATATATCACAATTTGATGGCATACATACATACATACATACGTATATGCCGTATATGCATAAAACATATCTAACAATATACATTGTTAGATATGTTTTGAGTGTGTATGTTACATATCTAACCATATATATGTATGAATGAATACCACTAAATTGTGATTTATATATATTTATATATATATATATATATATATTTATATATATATATATATATATATATATATATATATAGTGATATACAGGCATAAAACACATCTAACCGTGTATATATAACAAATTAGTGGCATACATGCATATATACATACATAGAAATATAGGAAGACTAAAAAGGATTACTCACTTTCTGGTAACTGAAATTTTTATGAGAAGCACAATCACCAGACAGGACTTAGTTTTTATGTTGTTCTCTTTGTAAGCAACTTAGCAATTTAATTTATTGCTGTTGTTTTTTTTTTTCAGATTACTTTTTACTGTTGATATATATATATATATATATATATATATATATATATATATATATCTACTCCATTGATAAATTGGGGTGGTGTTGTGTGGCAGATAGACCCCTCTACATTAGGTTTCACTTGAAACAAACACAGCAAATTATATATGTAAGAACTGATTTCCATGCTTATATATATATATATATATATATATAGTCATCTGCAGACAGACTGTTTCGTTGTATCACAACTCTTCAGTGTGGCTAGACACGCGAGACGCTCGAAGCCGTGATCAAAACCTGCCTAACTTTACATTAGGCTGATGACATACCCCTCGGCCAAGTCTGCGACTCAACGTCAGGTCGGTAATTTACACATATGTATAAAATTTCGTTTGTTTATATTTTTCTTTACATTATATATATATATATATATATATATATATATATATGAGAACTGATTTCCATATTAATATATATATGTAAACTGAAATCCATACTAAAAAGATATCAAATTTTGTGCAAAATTAGGCTCCAGAAGCTGTAATTTTTATATCTTTATTTTGGCACTTACCAACCAATGGGTGCATTCGCGCTAGTTTTTACATTTCGAGATAATTCGCAGACGACAATGTTTGACTTGCCGTGAAAAATTTAAAGGATCAAAACTCAAACCAAGTTTTAAAATCTTTTCCTTTCTGGCCAATTAAAAATGCAATTTTTTAGCAAATTTCGAGCCGACGTATATCGTAAAAATAAGCAAAGAAATAAGTATTTCTTAAGTAAGTGTGGATTTATGTCTTGGTTACTAATCCTTTCGATTTATTTCTTTTGGGTCAAGATCAACATAATTATGATTAGAAGTATAAAAGGGCAATGTGTGTGTGTGTGTGTGTGTGTGTGTGTGTGTGAATGTTTACCCAACCCTTTCGCCTTTGGCAGAAAGTTGGTTGCTTGGTTGTTTGGGTTTTATGGCATGTCAACCTTTGTAGTTTATTTAATGCCAAATCTATTTTTATCCAAATAATCAGTTCTATTTCAAACCAATCAGTTTAGCAAGAGTAGATAGTTTAAGTGTCAAAAACATTTCTATTTCATGCTAATCAGTTTAGTCGAACGATTCTTATTCAAACAATTCAGTTTACCATAAGTACAGTTTCTATGTCAAATATAGTTCTATTACAAACAATTTAGTTTAGCATAAGTACGCAGTTTAAATATCAAAACAGTTCTATTTCAAGTAATTTACTTTAGCATAAATAGGTAGATTAGTTCTATTTAATCCATAGATAGGACCCCATCAGGTGAAGGAGTGTTCCACATTCTCCAAACCTCCAGCATTACTGGAACCTCACCATCAGATTGTTTAGCATCATATCAGGACACTCGTTAGGGGGTCTTACCCTTCTGCAGAGATGCAGTCGGTGTATTCTACAACCCTAGCCAACAGGGCAATTAGGCAGAAAGTGATACAAGGTCAATTTTTAAGAATAAACCTGGTTTGAATACTGTGTTTTCCTTCTAAACTGGTTGGCATACAAATGCTAAAGTAATTCTCTATGACGAAAGGAGAAGAGGCGGAATCATGTCTTCCCCAAAGGCATTAACAAGAAATAAAGTGCAAATAGACTTGTTCAGGATTAGAACTTGGCTCCCTGAATCCATTTCCTCTGACAACCACTCTTATAACATGAACAGTTCCGCTCTCAATTTGTGTGTGTTTGTGTGTGTGTGTGTGTGTGTGTGTACATGAGTATGTATGTACATGAGTGTGTGTGTATGTATGAGTGTGTGTGGGGAAACTGAGACCAGCGGGAGAATCAATACCATCAAGAATACTGAGGAGAGTCCTTGAGACTAGAAGAGACTTGTTGTCACTCAGATTTCGGTTCAAACCCACCTGTTAAAACTGGGGTGAAAAATATGAAAAGAGTAAAATAATAATCAGAATCTGTCCTGGAGAATGAGACACAAAAAATGATCTTAGGGTCTTAGATAAAATCCTGGCTAGAAGACCATATATAGTTTTTTTGTTAACAAAAAGAAGAAAACCTGTCAGCTAGTAGATTTTACCATCCCAGCAGGTTATTGAATAAAAGTAAACGAAAGTTAAAAAAAAAACAAAAAAAAAACGGAATAAATAACCCGACTTTAGCAGAGAGAGGCAAAAGTAATGGAATATGAAATTGACAGTGACACCAATTATAATTGGAGTCCACGGAACAACTGCAAATGAATTAGAAAAGAAGGTGACGGAACTAGAAATCCAAAGAAAAAATTAAAACTGTCTAGACCACAGCACTGTTAAGATCAGCTTGGAGATTTGCTGTCACTTAGGCCTCAGAGAAAAACATCATTGAATACTACGAGGATAATAATGATGATAGCGGTGATACCAATAGTAATTAGAACGCTCGGAACAATCCACAAAGACTCAGTAAAGGGACTGAAAGATATAGAAGTCAGTGGACAAGTGGAGACCATACAGGATTGGTCAAAATACCGATCAGCGTCCTGGAGGATTGAGAAGACTTGCTGTCACTCAAACTTCAGTAAAGACCGTCGGCTAACTCTGATGTGAAAAAATTGCGACGTGTATAATAATGATAATAATAATAATAATAATCAGAAGACAAGATCTAGTAATAATTAACGAGAAGAAAAAGCTTGTTATAGCGTGGATTTTGCTATTTCAATTAGCCATTGGGTAAAAATAAAAGGACGGGAAAAGATAAAGAAATATCTGAATCTTTCCACAGAATCATAAGACTGAACGAAGTTTTAACAGGTAGAGAACGAACCGTTTTTCTATAATGTCTCAGGTCTGGTAAAATGTGTGTCGCTGCAGAGGACCGAACGACTACGTCTGCCGCTTCTGAAGTCCTATACGTAAAAGAGCGGGATTCCCAGGTTCGCCTCGTAACGAGACCAAAAAGGACTCGTAACGTGAGAGAGTTCCTCAACCACTGTGATAAGGGAGACCACTCCATTTAGTCTCTCAACAGAACTAAAAAACCGTGGATCTTGAGATTAATGGTGTTACCAATGTTATATAATTACAGATTGATTTTTTTATATTAATCATTTTGCGTTAATTATATTTTATCATTCAGTTTGGTTGGGCTTTGAACTATTCGGCTCTTAGTTCAGGTGCACAGACATTGGGTACAGTTTACGCTTTCGCGCAGAGGATATGACAATCACAATTGTCATAATAAACCCCAGATAGGAAATGGGAGTGGAGTGTGAATGACGTCATGCCCGGAAGCGATGGGCTGAGAATTTGGGTATTTTGAAAAACAGTCGAGTTGGGTACTCGACTGTAGGCGGAGAGAAATAAATACTCAGGTTTTCAGTGAACCGACCTCTTTTTTGGGTAGTGACGTCGAACCGACAACACCGATTTTGCTGTCTGGTGTTTTGGGCACCACGCTACGTCCCAAGACGTAGTGTTGGTTAGTCCATTCACCAAGTAAATAAAGGAAAGTATGGAAGAAATGTTTTCTTCTCTTATCTGTTTCCATCTTTTCTTTTTGTATATTTCTTTTGGACTTTCTTTGGACAAGGCATTGCGCCGGCCAGTCAACGTGGGGTAAAATAATATAACCAAAATATGGAGTCAGATATCTTACGGCAACACAGTCTTGCCCTTAGCCCCTGACCTCCTAAATGCCTTCAAACACCACATTGGTGACCTCAACGCGAAAAAACATTTAAAAAACCCACACCATCTTCCTCGCTAAATTAACAACAAACTTTCTCTCGCAAAACACAAACCAACTTCTACAAAAAACTCAGGCTAAAAATGTTTCCCCCTCGCTAAACAATAATAACCATTTCACCGATGGCTAAAGAGTATTTGAATTTTTAGTACCGTTGGATGGAGATATCTTTATGGATGGTTGGATTGATATAGATACGATTATGATTATCGTGATTTTCATACGTATACTGATAGCTATACAACACCAATTGTAGTTGATGCACTTGGAACAATCCCCGAAGGTTCTCGAATAGAGGCTGGAGAAAATGGAGATCATAGGAAGAATCTAAACCATCCAGACCACAGCACTGTGAAAATTAGCTAAAATATTTAAGAGAGTCCTGGATATCTGCGGAGGCTTGTCCTTCAGACTTCAAAGAAAAACTACTTGTAAAAACTGGTGAAAAACTTGAAAGGAGCTAAATAATAATAGTAATGGACTCATAAAATATTTTTATATGTGTATATGAAAAAGGCTTTAGAGTAAGGATTGGTAAAAATGAAAATATTTTTGATACACCCAAATAAAAATGTCAGAAATACTTTTGTAATATTTTTATATGGAGAGAAAGAAAGCAAAAACATTTTTTTTAATTATAAGAAGAAAAAAGGAGAAAACAAAAGAAGAAGAAGAAACAAAGAAAGAGCTTTTAAGAATTAGAAAGTACATTAAAACATAAATTAAATGCCTGAAAAGTCATAAGGAGAAAGAAAGATAAATCATTCTATTTTAAATGATAGAGACGGAAAAAGGGAAAAAAGATAATGTATAAAGGAAAGGTCAAAGAAAAGGAAAAGATATGAAAGACGAATAAAGAGGAAAGGAATGGAAAGGAAAAGATAAAAAAAAAAAAAAAAAAGAAAGTATCAAAAAATAGATAAATAAATAAATAAAAGAGAAGTAAATAAAGGAAAATACAGTATGCAAAATTCTTAAAGAAAAATTAAACAAAGAGAAGGAGCCTAGTCTAGCAGAAAGCAGTTGTTGATTAACACACGGTAGGGCCACCAGGCTTTGAACTTGGGCCCTTCAACATCCTTTTATTTCTTTTTAAATAATCTTATACAATTTTGGTGGGCTTTTGCTCTTGGTGGGCCTCTGGCCTAATCAGCCTTACAGATAATGTAAAACTGGTAGAAAACTAGAAACGTGGAGCACCTAGTAAGAATCCAACTCACTGATATTAGTCAGCTAGAAGAGCCCTTTTGTCATTACAACGTGTGAGGCGCCTAAAGAGAGAAGTTCATAAAATATTATGATTAGAATAAGAAAAATGTAAAGGAATGAAAGAAAAAAAAAGATAAAAAGAAAAAACCAAAAGAGGAAACAAATTGAAAAAAAGGAAAACATTGAGAAAAATATAAAAAGAGTAGACAAAAGAATTTTGGAATAATAACGATCAAAGAGAAAAAGGCAAAAGTTGGTTGAATGAAGTTGAAGAAGAAAAAAAGCGACAGAAAAAAAAGAAAGAAAAATAGTAAAATAAAAATAAAAAAAATAGATGAAAATAAAAAGAAAGAATGATTTTTTGTCAATGGAGAAAGATTTTAAAAAGTCAGCAAATGAGTCGGTAGGAAAAGAAAGACAGATAAAATGAAAGGAGAAAGGAGGAAAAATCAAAAAGAAGGGAGAATTCTTTAAAAAAAAAAATAGTTGGATGATAAAAAGAAAATGAAAGGGATAAAAAAAGAGAAGAAAAGGAAAGAGAGAAGGAGAAAAAATAAAGAGAGGAGGAAAAAAAAGAAAGAAAGAAAAAGAGGAAAGGTAAAAAAGAAAAGAACAATGAAAAGAAAGGATAAAAAGAATAGGGTCAGTTTGGTTTCTTTGTTTAATAACATATCAACCTTTGTGGGTTATGTAATACCAAAGCAATCTTTGTTGAAGACCAGCAATGATACTATTTAACTCACTGGGGAAAAAGGGGGTTCATGCCTTTCCCAAGGTATTAGTTTTAAAGTTAAGGTAATAGCGCAGGTAGTTATCAAACTTCGAGTCCGCGGTCCAACATTTTAGCCACTACTCTCCCAGGTTTGTTTTGGTTTCCTCCTTTTTATGGCATGTCAACCTTTGTGGGTTATTAAATGGCTAAGCCATCCTTGTAGAAGAACTATAGTGGTACTATTTAACCCACAGCTAATATACCATAGCCAGATACAGCCCAGTGTGAAATGGACATATAATGTTCATATATATATAGCATAGAACAAAGGGATCGCGAAACACCAAAAACACTTACGACTTCTCAGTTCAGGTACGAAAATTTTTATTACCTTTGAGTTTAAAGATTTTTCTACATAAGGAGAGAGAGGCACAATCTTTCTATTCTAGCTTTTTCATCTGCCCCCCATCTCGTGCGACACCTGACCAAGGCCTCCGCGAGTAAGCGAAAGTCAACCCTTCTCGTCCGGTGTCTAGTCTTAACTCTACTAACTTTCTTCAAATTTCCCAAATCCTCCGTGCGCTTCCGGTGCGTGACGTCATTCGCACTTGCTAGCCCCGTTTCCCATCTCGGGCTATAGTGACATCTCTGAGTGACGCGTTCGCTCCACCTGCGTGCATGCACGTGAACACCTGCGTTAATGTTGCACCTAAGTAACCCATTTGCTGAGCCGAAAGGTTCTCAGCCTAACTAAACCCCAAGGCATAAAACGAAATCCCTCGGTCATTATATTACACTAAGAGGATCAGGTAATTTATACCTATCCCAAGAATATTAGTTCCAAGTTAAACGTTATCCCGTGACTTGAGTTCGAACTCGCTTATTACGATATCACAGTCTAGCACATGAGCCACAACGCTACAGAGACAACTCCAAAAAGGAGAAGGAGAAAAAGGATGAGAATCAAAAGAAAGGATAAACTATAAAATGGAAAACTAGAAAACGAAAGGGAGAATGATAAAAGAAATTGAGATCGATAAAAAAGAAAGGCAAAGGAAAAGGAAAAATCAAAAGATAGAATTTAAAAAAAAACTAAAAACAAAAAAAGAGGGAAGCCGAATGAAAGAGAAGCTATAAGAATGAGAAAGTCATTTAAAGAAGAAAACGATAGTAATATAGCACTAAGAGAAGGAAGAAAGAAAAAAAATTAAGGTGCGCAAGAAGCATCAGAAAACACACACACACACACACACATATATATATATATATATATACTAACTCCTCAAGAGCAGGATGTGACGCGAGGTCAGTTTTAAAGCGGGGTTTAACAGATTTGAAGTCAGAGTTTTCCTTCTCCCAGACCGGTTTCCACATCAAGGTTAAAGTGCCTGTCTGCCTATTTATATATCCATAGCTGGAGAGAAAATAGTTGGATGCATACCTTGCCCAAGATATTAGCGCTAAGTGAAATGCCAACAACCTCGACAATGATTTGAACTCGGGTCACCGTGTCCATTTCCTATGACGATAACCAGTACACCACGAGTGCCTCCATAAAATGAAACTGATTATAAGAAAGAAAGACTTTCAAATTCTTCACTTCTTTTTTCTCTCTTTATTTTAAACGCGATCATCTACCTTACACCCAGTTACTTTAATATGACTGGAATTTGGAATTTTTCACATTGCATTAAATCCAGGCAAGGTTGTAGGATCATCTTAAACACCTTGTGACCCTTACCCCGACACCATCAAATGCGTGGAATTCATTCTACACCTATCTTCAAAGTCTGCATTCCCTCACCCGCCTCCACAATTTCTCTTCAGTTTGTTGGCCACTTTTCTTCTCATCTGCTACTCACCTTATTCATCTCAAGACTATTGTCTCTTTTCATTTTTTATTTCCTGACATTTTTTTTCTGAATTCCTGACAGTCTTATCTCCAAATTGGGTCTATCTTATGATAAGATTTTTTTTAAATGGCGCTATTTATGTGTATGTGTGTGTGTGTGTGTGTGTGTGTGTGTGTGTGTGTGTGTAATGCAATGTATATATGTATATATATATACAGAGAGAGAGAGAGAGCTAGGTTAGAATAATGTAAATACACAGTGGTACATGGTGACTGTCAGTTTCTTGCTTATGTGATCATCAGACTAAGAAGTTCACTCGAGGTAGGTAACTTATTTACCTATTTACTAATTATTTTACTCATTTGGGAGTTTTTCACACCGGCATTAGCTGATGGTTTTTCACTGGAGTCTGAGTGACAGCAAGTCTCCTCAAGTCTTCCGGACTCTTCTCAGTATTCTGGCCGATCTCAGCAATGCTGTAGTTTGGATGGTCTCCACTTGCCCTCTTATTTCTAAGCCCTCCTGTCCCTGTACCAATCCTGTGGTGACTGTACCAAACGCACCAATTACAATTGGTATCACCATCACTTTCATATTCCATAGTTTTTTTCAGTTCTCTAGCAAGGTCTCTTTTTGCTTTCCTTTATTTGGTGAAGTTTGTTTTGTTCTGGATATGTGATTACTTGCCGTTCACGCTGACCACAGTATTTTACCCTGAGGTCAGCATGAACAACAAAGTCCACTATTTGGCAGGTTCTCTTTTTTTATGCGACTATCACTAGGTCTAGTCGTTTGGGCGAGATTAGATGATCCGTTTGTATCGCGAAATCCCAAAGAACTTTGTGTGTCTCATTTTCTAAAGCGGATTTTCGGTTGTGCATATACCATTTGTTCGTATTATTATGATCACAGAAAAATCTTTGTGTAATATAAAAGCCGAGGGTTTTCGGTTCATGCCTTTAGGTTTAGTTAGGCTGAGAACTTTTCGACTCAGCACATGGGTTAGTTAGGTGCAACCTTGATGCAGGCGGAAACGCACGTTCGTGCGCGGGCGGACGTGTCACTCAGAGATGTCACAATAGCCCAAGACGAAACGGGATGACAGGGTGCGAATGACGTCACGCACCGGATGCGCGCGGAGGTTGTTGGGTTTTCGAAGAAAGTTAGAGAGTTGAAACTAGATGCCGAACGAGGAGGTTCTACTTTTGGGGCTCGCTGAGGCGAGACGAATTTGCGCGCCATGGGTGCCGCACGAGACAGGGCCCAAATGAATAAGTCGGCATAACGAGATTGTGTTTCTCCTCCTTATGTCGAAACCTTTAACTCAAAGTTAATAAAAAGGTTTCGTACCAGCACAAGAAGTCGTTTCGAGATTCCTATGTTCTTTATATGTTCTATCGTTATGAACATTCGATGTCCATTTCACCCATTTCGCACATGGCTTTATCTAGCGTTAATTGTGAATATCGTACATTTGCCTAAAAGAAAAAAATAGCCATAATCACATACCCAGAACAAAACAAACTTAAAAATGAATTATGAGTACTTATATCCAAATGTAGGCAAGAAAACAAATACCAAAAACCCAACCTGAAAACTAATAACTCGAAAGACTAATTATAAAAAGGTGAATAAATGAATAATAACAATTGTAATATTAATAATAATAACTCCTTTAGGATTTTGAGACACAAACGGATCGCCTAATCCCGGCCAGACATCCAGACTTAGTGATAATCAACAAAAAAAAAAGGAAGAAAAAAAGAGAACTTGCCGAATTGTGGATTTTGCCGCCCCAACAGACCACAGAATAAACTTAAAAGAAAGCGTAAAGAGAGATGGGTATCTAGAGAATAAAAAAATTATGAAACATGAAAGTGACGGTGATACCAATTGTAATTGGTGCACTTGGAACAATCTCCAAATGGTTGGTAATGGGTCTGGAAGACTTGGAAATAAGAGGACAGATGGAGATCATCCAGACTACAGCATTATAAAGATCGGCCAGAATACTGAAGGGGGTGTCCTCATGGTGTAATGGCTAAAGCGATGGACTGCGGAATCGTAGTAAGCGAGTTTGTACTCCAGTCGCGCTATTACGTTCACTTTCGGGCAAATACTATTGGGAAAGGTATGAACCCCATTATCCTCCCAGCTATGGGTTAAATAGTACCACTACTGTTCTTGTAGGAGAATGGCTTTGGCATTAAATAACCTACAAAGGTTGATATGCCGTTAAACAAAGAAATCAAACCAAATCAGAATACTGAGAAGAGTCCTGGGGACTTGAGGAGACTTGCCGTCACTTAAACCCCATTGAGTAACCATAGGGTAACGCTGGTGTGAAAAAATCTTAAAAGAGGAAAATAATAAATACAAGAATAAAAACTCTTCAAGATAATAGATTCAATCAAAGAACAACTCACTGATTTAATGTAATATAGCCACATAAATAACTACGCAGTATTAACTAAATTGCTTTTTCTCATCATGCCCCAAACAACAGTATATAAAGGGATATTCACCACATGGGAACCTCTGGTTCTGATGATTACATAGTCGAGAAACTAACAGTCACCAGGCGCCGTTGACTTAGTGTCTACGCTATCTTAACTGAGATCTATATATATCACCTCTATTGAACACTCTTTACTTATAAATATAAAAAAACTGCATTATTCATATATATATATATATATATATATAGCGTGCTTGAAAAGCAAGGACAAAGTCATAAGTAATGTTCTCTTATGGATTCCTTCACATGGACATGCCAGTGTTGGACGACCAACAAGAACTTACCTACCACAGCTCTGTGTGGACACAGGATGTAGTCTGGAAAACCTGCCAGAGGTGATAGGGACAGATGGTGAAAGAGAGAGAGAGAGAAAGAAAAGGAAACCTGTGCTAGCAGCGTGACTTTATGATGTGATGACATATATATATATATATATATATATGCAGAGTGATATATATTTGTATATATATATATATATATATATATATAAAATTGGTTGGTGGGTTGGTTGGTTGGTTGGTTTTACATCATGTTAATACTTCTTCGGTTATTTAATGTCGAATACAATTTATTTATTTATTTATTTTATTTTTGCTTACAGTTATTTAGTTTCCAGGTACCAATAATAATAATCCTATGTAAGCAACGAGTAACTATTCTTAATATTAAAAGTTTGCACACGCTTGGCCTAGTGGTTAGAGTGTTCACCAAGGGTCCCGGAGACCCGAGCTCAATCCCAGGTCGCGTCATATTAAAGACTTTAAAAATGGTACTTGATACCTCCTTGCTTAACAGCATTATAAGGTATGTATCAAGGGTAAAGAGGAGCAATCCAAGGAATGGAGTAACGCCCTCCTCTACACCTCGGTAGTGTAGCTATTGAAAAGGGAGCCTTCTGGTCCCCCTCGACTACAGTCGCCAACTTTACTTACTTTATATGGATTCAAGTATTTCTATCCGATATTAATCATTTTCAAACAGATCAATTTGACCCATAGATTAGACCTTAACAAGTACAGAAATGATGGCAATGAAGTGGAAACTATAATGAGGCTACAGTTTTGAAGCTCCCCAAAGCTCAAGAACTGTAACCTCACGATCCAAATGTAGTTTAGTGTTATACCCATTCACTCCTTTTTAGAGAGTGTTCTGTATGGCAGGAATCAGAATCTTCTAAGCCCCACTGACAGAACGAACAAAATGATAAAGACAAACAGATATAATATTTCTTAGTTTTTACAAATAAATTTTAAAGTCTTCACAACTAATTTTGACTTTAGGTCATCATCAAGAAAAACTTGTTTCTAGTTTTCCCATGCGTTTAAGATTGCGTTTTTGAGTTCAAAAATTGCTGAGTACTGTCGACCCCCTTCATAAACTTTTGCTACAATCAATCCCCACAAATTTTCTATTGGATTGAGGTCTGGAAAGCACGCTGGGTTGTCATGAAGTCTTTTTTTTTTTTTTGTTCAAGCGACTACTTCTTTGTTATTGATGCATTGTGGATAGCAGCATTATCATACTGAAAAATCCATTCTTCTCCACATTGAAGACGACCTTCTTGTGCGAGAAATAAATAATTTTGACTTTAGGTCATCATCAAGAAAACCTTTTCTGATGAGTTTTTAAAAGAAGTGACATACCACAAAAGTTGCTTAAAAGAATTAACAAGTAACACAGCTATTAGCTAAGTAAAGATGATTTTTCAAATATCCAAGTGCTTTGTCCTGACCCTTATATGATCTTGGCTTACCACCTGACTGTCGAAGGCCACAAGTAGAAGGCAACAAGCAGAAGGCAATTCCTTAAGTGTAGCCAGGAATTGGTTTCAGATTAGCTGTTTCAATGAAATTTTTAATACAGATGTTTGTTCATTTAGTTGTTTATGTGGCAACTCTTCTATTCATTCTATTTCAAAGTGGTATTTTCAGGATGGTTTAATGTTAAAGTAATTTGGGGGTCAGGGTTTGGATACTTTTACATCTATCTTTGTGTATATTTGAAATTGTTTTAATACTATCCAATGTATTTTTTCAATCGTTTCTATGATCAGAATATTGCATCTCTGATAAAGTCATTGTCTTCTGAGCAGAAATATTTCCTCATAAGTATTTTATTATTATCTATATATTTGTTTCTGCGGCAGTAGTTATCAAATGAAAATTGAATTGGCTATTCTAACTTTCAATACACACACACACACACACACATATATATATATATATATATATATATATATAATACTAAGGGTAAATTGTATAATTGAGTGTGCTGACTTGCCAATCCGATTGGTCTAGTGGTAGAGTATTCACCCATGGCCCGAGAGACCGAGGTTCATTCCCTGGTCGGTTCATACCAAAGACTCAAAAACAGTATCTGATTTGTTAAACATTCAGCATTATAAGGTATGTATCAAGGGTAAAATGGAGCAATCCAGGAAAAGGAATAGCGTCCTTCCCTACACCTCGATATAGTTGCTATTGAAAAGGGAGCCTTCGGGTTGCCCTTAACTACGGTCACCAACTTCACTTTTATATGGTGCTTTAGGTAAATCGTAAAATTGGCGATTCTGACTTTCCTATATGTATATACATACCCCTGGATAAAAGTATAAGACCACCCTCAAGAATAAAGAAAACGATATTGTTCGAAATTTTTTAATTATGAAAATAGATATATGAAAGATTAGGTATAAAGACAATTAAATTAAAAATATGAAGAAATTTCAATTCATTCTGAATATGTATATTAGCATTTATGCTTAATTCTAAAATTTTGTTTTGAAATAAAATCTAAGACCAATGAGCAGAGATATAGAATATAAAAGCAAATTTTTAATTCAATATTTTGTAGATCTGCCGTTAGCTTTGATAACCTCAAAAATTCGGCGAGGCATACTATCAACTAGTTTACCCATGCGTTTAAGACTGTGTTTTTGAGTTCAGAAATTGCTGAGTACTGTTGACCTCCTTCATAAACTTTTGCAACAATCAATCTCCACAAATTTTCTATAGGATTGAGGTCTGGAAAGCACGCTGGGTTGTCATGAAATCTTTTTTTTTATTCAAGCAAGTACTTCTTTGTTATTGACGCATTGTGGATAGCTGCATTGTCTTACTGAAAAATCCATTCTTCTCCACATAGAAGACGCCTTTCTTGTGCGAGAGATAAATCATTTAGCATCTTCACATAATCTGCTTCTTTCTGTCGACCACTGACAAATTGAAGTTTAAGTTTTCCTGATTATGAGAAGGCTCCCCAGATCATAAGAGATTCCTCCCCACTATGTTGAGTAAATCTCTTCTGGGCAATTTTTTGCGTGTCATTACTTCTGAAAGCCATCTGGACCGTCTAAATTGAATTTCTTTTCGTCTATGAAAACAACTTTTCGCCATTCTTTAGCACTCATGGCTTGATATTGACAAGCATATTCCAATCGTTTCTCTTTGTACTTCATAGTTAACCTAGGACGATGAATTATTTTCTTATGCTTTGTTTAAATGCCTTCTAATTGTTCTTGTACTGCAAGGAGCATCCACTAGAGATTTCATTATTTTTGATGTTGACGAAGTTTTCTTTTTACTTCACGAACAATTCTTCTCTTGAATTTTAGTGTTAATTTTTTCTGGACTGACTGTCAATTTTCTTGTTTAATACTTATTTGGACTTTACAAGTAATTGCAAAATACGGTTTTACTGCATCTTAAAGCCTTCGAAATTTCTCTCTGAGATTTTCCGACTCTTCAGAGCGTGGAGCCTTATGCGTGGCGACGCGTTTATACATTTTGTATGTGGCAGCCGACGAGTCAACATCCGGTTGGGAGTTTTATTGTTAATTCCTAAATCCCCACAAGATCACTAATACACACACACACACACACACACATATATATATATATATATATATATATATATATCATCAAGTCACGCTGACAGCACAAAATCCCTTGTCTCTTGGTTGCCATGCATCCCTATTGGCAATCGCTCTTGATAGGTCCACAAGACGGCATCTAGTGTCCTCACAGAACTGATGAATATGCCTTTGCTAGTAAGTCAACAATGTGTTGGGTCCATGTATAGAAGTCGAGAGGAGAAAGTCAGTTATGTGTTCATCCTAGCTTCTCCAGCAGTGCTCAGCATGTTTTGTTCGTCTTACTCGGATGGTTTGTGAGATGGGAGATAAGTGGCCGTATAACTGCTTTTATTCTCTCTGTTTTTTTTTAGTGAGAGGTAGATTCCTTGATTTATTCAAAACTCTACGTAGCATCCTTGTGTAGTTCCCATTTAGCTTTTATTCTCAAGTTTAAGTCCAAGTGGTGCTACAGTTTCAAAGAATTCTCATTTTATTTTATAAGAGAGATTAGATATTCATATGGTCAATAAGCTCATGCTTTTCCTATGCATATGTTGTCATTGCTGTTAGAGATATTGCTACAGATGTATGTGAAAAGCTCTTCTAATTCCGGAGACATGTCATGGTCGGGATGAAAACATTTTGGTTAAAACACATTAACTTTATTTTATTTGAGTTCACATAGAGGCCAATACCTCTTGTTGCTGGTTCTCGGCTATGCAAAAATTAATATATATATATATATATATATATACGAATGCATACTGAGTCAGAAGTAATCTACCTAGGTTTCACTAAACCGGATCATTAGAATAAGTCTGTCTGTCTGTCTGTCTTTGCTTATAACTCTATTTCATATAGAAATAGACACCTTTATGTGTGCATAGATATGTATCAATTACATACAGATGAATATACAATTATTCCTGGTTAAAAGCGTGGTAAGGACAACTCGAAATCGAACTGATTTAGACCTTATTTTCCTGATATAAGTATCATTGGGGAAGAAGAAAAGTTTTGATAAACGGGCTACGCTTTGGTCTTTTTGCCAAAACCTTTCTTTTTGTTACCTATACTGTACTTTTAACCCGAATAAAGGTGTGATCAAAATGTATTGAGACTGAAGATTTAAATATTCTAATTCATAAGTTTTAAACCAAAATGAAGACGTGTAAAGCTGAGACTTCTGAAAGAAAAATCTCTATAATAACCTCTACACCAATGAAATTTTCTAGCTGAAAAATAATAGTACGTGAGCTTAATGTAAAGTAATTATCAGAAAAGTAGAAAAAAATAATGTCAATTAAATATGACAGAACATAATTAATATACTTCATATTGTCAGAGTGGATACGACAGAGTTTGGTCATAAATTTTAATTTGTTTGTTGGGGCTTTATGGCTTATCAATCTTTGTAGGTTATTTAATGCCAAATCCAGTTTAATACAAATGAACAGTTCTATTTCAAACAATTCAGTTTAGCATAAGTACACAGTTTAATTGTCAAAAACATTTCTGTTTCAAGCTATTCAGTTTAGTCAAACAGTTCTAATTCAAACAATTTAGATTAGTATAAATATAGTTTTTGTCCACACACAGTTGAATGTCAAAAAGGTCCTATTCAAATAATTCAGTTTAGCGAAAGAACAGTTTCAATTTCAAAACATGTCTATCTAAAAAAATTCGGCTTTGCATAAGTATTCAGTTTACATGTCAAAACAGTTCTATTTCAAGCAGTTCAGTTTAGCATAAGTACGCAGTTTAAATATCTAAACAGTTCTGATTCAAGTAATTCAGTTTAACGTAAGTAAGCGTTTTAGTTCTATTTGACCCATAGATAGGACCCTATCAAGTGCTACATCTCCGGGCCACAGTGGACCGGGGAACGATGGTAATGAACGGGTACTCTGCATTCCCCAAAGCTCCAGCATTACTGGAACCTCACCATCAGATTGTTTAATGTCCTATCCGGGACACTCGTTGGGGGTTCTTATCCCGTTGCAGAGATGGAGTCGGTGTATTCTACAGTCCCAGCCAACTGGACAATACACAGAGTAAAATGTAAAAGCAGTTTTATATTAGATGATTCAGTATAGAATAAATACGCAGTTTAAATGTCAAAGCAGTTTTATTTTGAACAATTCAGTTTAACATAAGAAAGCAGTTTAAATGCAAAAAGCAATAAACTATCGAAACCACGGTTCAGTTCTATTTGATCCATAGATAGAACCCTATATATATATATATACGAAGATCATTAAATAAGTTTCCAGACTTGTTTCCTATGGGCACTTTTATTGATAGTACACGCATGAAACTCTAGTCCCCTTCGAAGTAATCTCCTCCGGCTGCAATGCACTTGCTGTACCGTTCCAACAACTTCTGGAAGGCCCCATGGAAGTCCTCTTGTGTGAGCCGTTCAATGACCTTCGTCACAGCCTCTTCCATCTCCTCAATTGTCTCATAACGACAGCCTCTGAGCTTAGGGAATAACCAAAAGTCACAGGGACCAAGGTCTGGACTATAGGGAGGCTGAGGAACTGTCTTGATGCCCATCTTGGTCAGTCTATGACAAGGATGGAGTCGTAGACTAATGGAAATGCCACTGACCCGATTTGAAGAGTGCTGGCCTCTTCCGACAGAATCTTTTCCTGAACTCCCTTAAAACCTCAACATAGTAAGCCTAACCCTTTGGCCAATCAATTCTGGTGTATTGACTTCCTTACTCCTCCCACACCTCTCATCATCCCTCACAGACTCTGTGCTTTCCTTGAATCTCTTATGCTACTCTACAACTGATGTTCGATTCATGCAAGATGGTCGAAAAGCAGTCTGAAGCATTCCATACGTTTCTGTGGAATTTTTTCCAAGTTTAAAACAGAATTTTATTGCATATCGTTCTTCCTCACGTCCAGATTGCATTTTTGAAATTCACCAGCTGTGACAATCAGGCTTTAGTAGGGTGTATTCCAATTCCTGCTGTAGCTGTTCATTTGAATCATAAAAATTGGTCAGTCATCTCATAAGATGTATAGCAATAAGATAGTGAATTTTCAAGAGTCTATGACAATTTTAAATGCCTGTACAAAAATGGCTGGAAACTTATTGAAGGCATCTCACACACACACACACACACACATATATATATATATATATATATATATATATATATAAGACGTACGGTTAGTGCATTGGTTATTGTGGTAAGAAATGGACATCGTGACCTGGGTTCAAATTCTGGTTGAAGTTGTTTGGGTTTCACTTCATACTAATGCCGTTTGGAATTGAATGAATCAGTGTTCGTTCTCTCCAACTATGGATAAATTGTAGGGCAGACTGCATTCTTTATGCAACCAGTCGAGGAGAAAAACCCGTCTGAATTCAAACCAGCTGTATCCAACTAAAAATTGACATTGTGTAGCATCCTGTTCACCGCAGAAGAGTTGGGTAAATACACACACACACACACACACACACACACATGTGTGTGTGTGTTGCATCTGAAGATTGTATTTTTTTCTCAAATACATAAACCTTTTAGTAATGAGACTGACAAGAGGATGCGAGAAAACATTTTTTTAGGTTTTATGCTGCTCTTCTGGTCAGTATTTGAGCACTTTTCTGATTAAAAAAACGGTTTTATAAGGGTTTGTTCGATTCTTTATATAATACTAATTCATTTTCAATTATTTTTCAGTTTTTTTCCATGAATAAATAAGATTTCTTGAAACAGATGTTTATTCGTTCAAATTATTATTAGCAATCATTTTAGAAAAATGAATATTACAAGAGTTGTATGTATATATGAATAATGTGGGTCACCCATTATAGTTAGAAGGCTAATCTAGAAAGCTATCCATACACGAATTGCCCAGAGGGGTAAGACAACCCCCAACGACTGCCCAGGATATGACTCTAAACAATCTGATGGTGAGGTTCCAGTAATGCTGGAGCTTTGGGGAATGTGGAGTTCCCCTTTATTGCCATCGCTCCCAGGTTTACTCTTGCCCGGAGTGGTAGTACTTGATAGGGTCCTATCTATGAGTCAAATAAAACTAAATAGCGTACTTATGTTAAACTGAATTGCTTGAAATAGAGCTGTTTTGATATTTTACTAAACTGAATTGTTTGAAATAGAACTGATTATTTTCATAAAAGTGGATTTGACATTAAATAACCTACAAAGGTTGATATGCCATAAAGCTCAACCAACCAACCGTACAACGAAACTATTCTTGCAACCTTGTGCCAGACTAAGCAAAATTTAGAAAATGTCTATCCAGTGAGTGACTATTTTTTCAACTTTTAATATGTGATCAAAGAGTTACTGATGTTTGTTGGATAAAAAAGATTCTGGCACATGGCTGGGCATCTCGAGTGGTGTAATGGTTAGCTCGGTAAATTAGCAAACCAGTTTGAGTGAGTCTGATTCTCACTGGGTGATGCATAATTCTGGCTTTGAGCCTAACGAGTCTCAGTTTAGTAAAAGAAAATTTTGGTACATAATTGCATTTATGAAGCATTGTATCAGGAGAAAACCCTGTTCATTAGTTCTGCTTTATCTATGGGGTATATATTTCAACAATCTTCGGAACTATGAATGCAACCAAAGCTTGCATATATGTTGTTTCTTTGCTTATTCATACATAACAATGAAGAAGTTTTATTCTTGAATTAGGCACAATTGTGAATTTAGATCAACAATGATAAAAAAAAATGTAACAATTATAACAATATGCATTTTTAGTGTTCGCCAATGGCCCGAGAGACCTGGGTTCAATCCCAGGTCACGTCATACCAAAGACTCAAAAAATGGTACTTGATGCCTCCTAGCTTAACTCTCAGCATTATAAGGTACGGATCAAGAGTAAAGTGGAGCAATCTAGGGAAATGAGTAGCGCCCTCCCCTACACCTTGGTGTAGTAGCTATCGAAAAGAGAGCCTTCGGGTCACCCTCGACTAACGTCGCCAACTTTACTTACTACTTGTCAACTTACGTTTTTGACTTTCCCGATAAAATCAAGAACTTTCGATTTTCCACTTAAAGGGAAGACTTTATAGCTTCTTTTTGTCCTATCTAAATTACCAGCATCATTCCATTTGCCTTTAGGGACCATTATTTAGTAAAACTCATGAATTTTATATTTCTGGAATTGACCAAAGGTTAGTGAAACTGAGAATAAAGCGCAGGTTCCTGTATTAACAGTATTCTAACCATTGATCAGTGTCAGAATGCAATTCACCAATGACGTTTTAGCTTTAAAATGATCTGAAGAAAATGTGTTACGACACTAGTACTTGTCATATAGCAATGGTGTGCTGTTCTCACATGCTATTGATAGTGAATTCGTTCCCCACAAGGTGCTCACAGAGTGTAACTTGTTTAATCAAACTAATGTCTATGGATATTACTGTAAATCTTGGAAACTTCAGTTTTTGATTTTCCTTGCTAAGAGCTTTAATCTTTTCCTGTAGAAGAATATGAAGATAAAAGGCAGGCCAGTGTATTCTAACCACTGATCTCTGTGAAAATGCAATTTATCAATGTTTTTTTTTTGTTTTAAAATGACCTAGAGCACAATTTATTTACACTTTTCACATAGTAATGGGTAGTATACAATTCAAAAAGCTATCACTGAGTGTTGCTCCGTCAGATGGAGCTGTACAATACACCGACTGCTTCCCTGCAGAAGTGTAAGACGCCCTCAACGAGTGTCCTAGATACACGAAGTAAACACACACACACACACACACACACACACACACACACACACAACATCTTTCCCAGTCGGCTGAGGCTGTAAAATACACCAACTGCTTCTTTGCCCAGGGGTAAGAGCCCCCACCCAACGAGTGTCCTGGTATGACACTAAGCAATCTGATGGTGAGGTTCCTGTAATGCTGGAGCTTAGGGAAATGCGGAGTACACCTTAATTACAATCGCTGCCAAGTCCACTCTGGCCCGGAGTTGTAGCACCTGATAGGGTACTATGGGTCAAATAGAGCTAAACTGTGTACTTATGCTAAACTGAATTCTTGAAATAGAACTGTTTTGACATTTATCCGTGTGTAAACAAAAATCTGTACTTATACTAAACTAAATTGTTTGAAACGTTTATCAAAAGGACTTAATTCGGCGTTAAATGACGCCCAAAACGTTTGTAATATATGTACTTGGGTAATGTTATTTGAGATAATAAATGAGAAGTACAAATATTAACTTTAAAAGAGGAATTTTATTCTTCGTATACAACGCCACGTGTTGGCTAGAAAATGTCCGGCGGTCAACACGTGTGTTTAGTGTTTGGAATCTCTTCAGCAACTGCCTCCTCTTCTGTCTTGGGTCGTCTTCGGCAACTGCTACTATCTCTGCTGATTGGCCAGAGGGAGAGGGAAAGCGAGAGAGAAAAGGAGAGAGAAGGGAAGAGAGAAGAGTGAGAGGCGATGGATTCTGGGATAGCATTCCTTGGCCGAGGTGGAAGTAAGGACCAAGATTTCTGTTAAGGTAGTATTGACTGCCCATTTACTGACCTTAGTAAGGGAGGTGATACTACAATACTCCCCTACCAGTAAACGGAGTTTTTGTTTTTTTTGGGGGGGGGCGGGGTTACTTTTGTTTTCGTTTTAATAATAAATATACTCGTTATCCTTTTTCCATGTAACCGTTCTACCTGAAGTTCTTGTTTTCATTTTATGTTCCTGCACTTTTTCAGGAGGTAAACTTTTTAGACTTTTTATTTGTATTGGTAGTTGCATTTTGTGTACATTTTTGTTTGTTTTCACTGTAAGGTTTTAAACGGTCTATTGAAACTTGTGTATGCGTATTTGAGTTAGTTTCTATTAGGAAATATTTTGGTGTTCGTTCGAGTACCATGTAAGGACCTGAATAGGGTGCTTATAGCGGTTTTCGAACGCGGTCTATCCTAATCCAAACTTTTTCACAAGTTTGAAGTTGATCTGGCACGTATGATGTTCTTGTTGATTTTTCCCTGTTTGAAAAGTCTGTCAGATCGAATTTTGCCATAGTTTTGTGCAGTTCTCTTGTAAAATTCTGTGTAACTGTTTCTGTATTTTCCGTATTTATCATTAGTTGTGGCAATAACATTTGTGCACCTGTGACCGCATAAAAAGGGGGAAAATTGGAGCAGTTGGGCATACTTCGGATTCCCATGAGAACTATTGGTAGGGCTGAAATCCAAGATTCTTTTCGGGCCATAATAGCTGCTTTTAAGGTTCTGTGGGCTCTTTCTATAAGTCCATTGCATTGTGGATGATAGGATGTTGTACGTAGCCTATAAGGGAGGTGATACTACACGTTCATACACTGTAAAAACCAACCAACCAACCAACCAACCAACCAACTATCACTAAGTTTAATTTGTACCAAAGCTATTGTAAAGGCGTAATTTTGTATCATTGCAGCTAGTAGAAAACGCAAGGTGCCATTCAGAAATAAATATTTATTTACAGAATATACACAGGTTTATATCTAAGAAGGGATAAAAATTTACTAAGCTTTAGCCTTCGGTGTGGCGCAAGGCCGAATGAATGGTGCACTTAATAAAATTCGAACTCACTCGTGGAGTTGTAGTAATCTAGCTTGCGAAATATTTCACCACCTGAAGTGCCTGCAGGTAAAAATAGAGGACAAGGCCCAGTGCGTAAGATACTCTATTAGACAGTGGACGAGTCCAAAATAAAGTTCACGGAGGTAAGATGAGATCAACCCTGCTCCACTGTTCAATAAAAACTCACAAATGTCTACAGCTATTCAAACTCATATCTATTTTCTAATCAAAAACTACCATTTTGCCACTAACCTCTTTATCCTCTGCAAAACGAAATATACAGCTACATTTTAAGATTTTGTACCAAACCATAAACCTTTTAATACTTTAATGCCGAAGATTCTATAAATATACGATCAACTGTTGAGAAACGAAAAGGTTTTCTTGTCTTTTGCATTTATCTATCTTTTATTATTAGTTATCATTAATGAACCCATCAGCTTATCAACAGAGTCTAACCTATAGATCTGATATACTTGAGAGTTGTACTTTAGCAATGAACTGAAACCAGAGGTGAATTATACTTAGACTGAAGACCAAATAAGGTCGGATCTGGTGAAATACATTCAAGCTATTTTTTCTTCAGAAACCTGCCACACCCCAGACACAACATCTAAGAACAGATCTTGCTAATCATTTACTCAGTATTGACACCCTGCCCTACTCTACAAGCATACATACCTTCAGACCCACCCATTTAACTAGACCTATAAAAATAAGTAAATAAATAAAAAAAGAACATCACTCAGCCTTACCAAGTATACGTAAACATTGAAATGGATAAAATGTTATATAAAAGCTAAATCAGATGTTAAGACAAAGTGTGAACAGATCCAAAAGTTGGCTGGAGTGAGTTTAAGTATTTACAGTTTATGAAAATAAATAACAAGAGATATCAGGATGTATTCATCTTAATATATAAAGCCATGATGGTATATGTTACTGCTGGCTGGTGTGGTTTATGAATAGATTTTACATAAAAGTCTTGTGATGTCAATAATTTGTAATGCCAAAGTTTAAAAAATGTCATTGTTTTAGTAAAGGTTTGGGAAATATCAATGTCTTAGTAATAGTTTGGGGAATGCTATTGTTTTAGTAATAGTTTCGGATATGTCCTTATTTTAGTAAAGGTTTCAGAAATATCAATGTCTCAGTGATAGTTTTGGAAATGCCATTATTTTAGTAAAGGTTCGAGGAATGCCATAATTGTAGTAAAGGTTTGGGAAATATCAATGTCTTAGTAGAAGTTTTGGAAATGCTATTATTTCAGTAATAGCTTCGGATATGTCCTTATTTTAGTAAAGTTTTGGGAAATGTCATTATTTTAGTAAAGGTTTAGGGAATGCCATTATATTCATAAAGGTTTTGGAAATGTGATTATTGTAGTTAAGCTTTGGGAAATATCAATATTTTAGTAATAATTTGGAACATGTCATTGTTTTAGTAAAGGTTTTGGAAATGCCATTATTTTAGTAAAGAGTTACAAATGTCAATATCTTATTAAAAGCTTGAAAAATATTAATATCTTAGTAAAGGGTTTGGAAATTTCAATATCTTTAATAAAAGCCTTGAAAATCTGTGTTTTTAGAAACGTTTGAGAAATGTCAATGACATGGTAAAAAAAAAACAAACAAAAACAGGAAATGTCATTGTTTTAATCAAGACTTGCTGAGTAAAAGCTTAGAAAATGTCAATGCCTTAATAAAGGCTTAGGAATTTCAATATCTTAGTAAAGGTTTAGGAAATTTCCGTTTCTTAGAAGCCATAATGATGCTCTATAAAAACACGAAAGTAAAAGTTCGCTCACCTGATAGAGACACAGACTTCTTTGACATTGTTGCAGGTGTGCTGCAAGGGAACACATTAGCACTATACCTGTTCATAATCTGCCAAGACTTCGGGAGTAGTTTGATTTAATGGAAAAAATGGCTTTACGCTCGAAAAGGCCAGAAGCTGACGATACCCTGCACAAATTATTACGGAACTGAACAACGCTGATAACATAGGGCTTCTGGCAAATACCCACTGAATCCTGCTGGAGCGGACAGCAGGTGGCATAGGCCTCCACGCGAGCGCAGACAAAACGGAGTACTTGTGCGATATCTTCAGACTACATGGTGGTTCTCTAAAACTAGTGGATAAGCATCTTATCTACGGAAAATGACATCAATACACGACTAGCGAAGGCATGGACAGTTATCGATAGGTTATCGGTCAAATGGAAGTCAAATCTATGCGATAAAATAAAACGCAATTTTTTCCCATCTGCGGTCGTGTCCATACTACTATATGGATGCACTACTTGAACGCTGACAAAGCGTATAGAGAAAAAAACTCGATGACAATTGCACAAGGATGCCACGAGCTATATTAAACAAATCCTGGAAGCAACATCCTACAAAAGAGCTGCTGTACAGTCACCAACCTCCCATCTCACAGACCATCCAAATTAGACGAACGAGACATGCGGAACACAGCTAGAGGAGCAAGGACGAACTCATGAACCCCTTTTACATGGACGTGCAAGTGTAGGACGATCAGCGAGAACTTATCTACAGTAGTTCTGTACGGTCACAAGATGTAACCTGGAAGACCTACCAGAAGCGATGGATGGTAGAGTCTGGGAAATCCATGCTAGCAGCATGACATGATATATATGTATAGAGAGAGAGAGGTGGGGACGAGGCATACGTAGAGTAGTGATTATTGTTGTAGGAAAGAAACAATGTGAACCGATTTCAAATCCTGGATGAGGTTGTTTGTATGTCAGTTAGCGCTAATACCCTTGGGAAAGATAAGATCTAACTATTCTCCCAACATATTTTGGTAAATAGAAGGGCAGACTGTGCTCTTTAAACTTTGTTCGGCAACTGGTCTAAGAGAAGAAAACTCAAAATTCAAACCTGTTAAAGTCCGCATAAAAGAATCGGCTTTCAGCTGAATTCTGCTCGTTGTAGGGTTAGTACATTCTACCCACCAAAGAGTAGTGACAATGGATGAGTACTATATACTCTTTAGATCCGGAGCTTCATGTCATACCCAGAATACCTCATTTTTGTATGTAAAGGGACCTTACTCCTCTGCCGAGGACACAGCGTATTCTAAGGAAAAAAGATGTTACATATTTTTTAAACTACTATGGAAAGCTATTCCATTATCAGTGAACACTGCTTGAAGTTATATTAGAAGAGCCCTATAAGAAAATTATAATTCTGATGTTTTCTGCATTTCTCTTTCTGCCTCAGGAATCTTAAGAAAAAGAAAACACACACACACACACACACATACACAAAAAAAAATTTTCTCCCCAAATCCTAAAATATAACCCCACCTCTCAAAATAATCCCCAGCAAATAACCTACCTGGTTTAATAATTACATAGGATAGAGAAATGAAGTTAGAGTAATCTGAAGTGAAAGAGGAGGAGGAGGAGGTGGAAAAGAATTTTGTTGGCAGTGAAGTGGCTGAGAGGGTGAAGGGAAGTTATGGTCTAGGGTGGGAGGTCAGTAAGTACTAAACACTGGTATGGGATATGATATTTCTAAAACAACAAAGAACAAAATCATCTTGAAGGTTAAGTTTCATCTCTACTGTTTAATTAACAAAAAATATTTTCTCCTCTCTCCTCTCTCTTTTCATAGGCAGTGCACTCAGTTCTTGTTCCACATCATATTAGAATCTAGTTTATTTAGTCAAGATAGCCAGTAATTTTTTTAAAATTCCTTCATCATCTTTGAACTCTTATTACCTTAACCGGTTCTTTAACAATTTGGTTATATTTTTAATTACTAATTGACTATAAGACCCGGTTATGTTCTTCGGGTATTGGTCATAAGAATTCTTAGGTTGGACAGTTATACATAACATATGTCCTTTGTACTATTATACTTCATGTCTGACCACGGCCAACTAGTAAATACGGCCACCGCCCGTTACATTAACTGGCTGAGTTTTAACAGTCCGATGTTATGTAAACAAAAACAAAAAAAAATCTATAAAATAAAAATAATCCATTCATGGCCACATATGAAATCAACCTAAAAAGAGAATTAACTTAAAAAATTGACCAGAGAAAATAATATAATCATTTTGGAAGAATTTATCCGATGTTATTCTAATTCCTTTCAACATTAAAATGCATATTCACTCTTTGTGTTTTACTGATCCACGAAATATAAATGGTTGTGAGTTCCCTTGCTTTTATGAATTTTAATCGCCTATACTACTTGTTTTGTTTGTTTTGTTTTTTTGTTTTTGTGTGATAATAAAATATTGTAAACAAACAATGTTATTTTTTGTTTACATTACATCAGCCTGTTAGAAGTCAACCTGTTAATGATACCTGCGGGACCGTATTTACTAGTTTGCCGTGGTATGGCATAGTTTTTTGTCCTTTTATTTACCAACTTACGAGTACAGTTTGTTTAGTAATTTTAGTTGATTTAAAAGTTTATCACTTTTTGTCATTAGGTAAAGTTATCGTCTTGTTATTGTGAATCAAATAAGTTTTGGTATCGACCACTTGAAGATTGGTCTTCGCGTATTTGTCGTGCCTGAATACCAAAACTCACCACCACAATCATTGGAGAGTGAAAAAACAAAATTCGGAGAGTGGTAGCAGAGGAAATGTATGATAGTTTAACATTTCCTCGTGCCAAACAATATAAAACAATTCACGACTATTTAAACATATTTACCAACCCCTCCGCTCGGGCAGGATATGACACAAGGTCAATTTTTAAGCGGGGTTTAACAGGTTTGAATTCAGAGTTTTCCTTCTCCTTGGCAAGTTGCCTCACCAAGGCTGAAGAACCTAGTCTGCCCTACTATTTATCCATAGCTGGAGAGAGAATAATTGGATTCATACCTTTCCCAAGGGTATTAGTGCTATGTGAAATGCAATCATTCTCGTCCAGGATTTGAACTCGTGTCGCCGTGTCCATTTCCTACGACGATAACCATTACACCACAGGCACCTCCACGACGATTCACGGTGATTTAACAACAGTATATTCATTGTCTGAGCCAAATTAATCGAAAGGATGCAGGAATTAAAAGAAATACAAAGAGTATATCATAGAGAAAGTTATGATGTAAAGACCTACGTCAAAGAATAGTAGTGTGCGTGGTATGATAGCTTTGTTGAGGGAAGAGCCTGTTTCCCCTGTTCGTAGACGCACACACTCGAGTGTCTTTCTTGTCTGTATGGATCTGACTTATAAGAATATTAAGAGTTATCCTCTAGACGACTGTGTAACCGGATGTAAAAAGGGAGAAGGCAGGACGGGAGTGACTTGAGCACGAGACTTGGGCTCGAAGACAGACAGAAGCGACTAGTGTCTCCACGAGGAGACGTAGCTAAAGACAACCTGGAAAGAAAAGGGTGTTAGCTGACCACCCAACTCCATAAAAAGAACCCAGAGGACAATTTTGAGCCCTATGAAACCTGACGTCCATAGCCCCCTTAAAACAATCTTATACACAACCAGAAAATATTTTTAAAAAGACAACAGGACATTCACCAACCACAGATAAGTGTATTATAATTTTAACTTTGTTCTTTTAAAGACTATTGGCCGCTAAAGGAATATGCTTTAACAAAATATGGGAAATTAACGACACCCCCATATGGGTCGTAAAAAAGAATAAGCAACGTGGTAAGACGTTTAAATATGTTGATATAAGAAGTGCGAAAGAGAACAAAGGGTACACCACCGTCTCGAGGATAACTCCTAATTCTTCAATAGACTTCCCACCAAGCCAGGATACGACACAACGCCAGTTTATGGTGGTGACTACGCACGAATCAAGACTGATGTGCAGCAGGTTAAAAATACTTGGTCCAGTCAGCATTCCCCCTGTGAGACGTATCAGGCGCCGAGTAATCAACTCAACCCGGCAAAGCAGGTAAAACCGGGAGGAATGCCCCCCCCCCGCCGAGATCAAGAGTTCAACAGACTTCCATCCACCCGGCAAGAATGCTAAGAAGTCTGGCAGACGTAAATGAAAAGAAGTCCTTCCGGGCATTTTATAACGCTACTTTAGTCACGTCACCTAGCGGCCATTAGAAGTACTACTTTGAAAAGCAAGAGATGTAATCCATACAATGTTTTACTCATATGAGTTCAATCACATTTTCTATTGTAGATATGACAGGGTTAGCTGCTGATTTAAACATTTAAGAGGTAGCACTTGGTCATCAATGGATAGAGGGAAATCCACATGGCGTAGTGGTTAACGTGCTGGTTTGGTTTCTTTCTTTAATTGTATATCAACCTTTGTGGGTTATTTAATGTCAAAGTCATTCTGGGAGAAGAACAGCAGTGATACTATTTAATTCATAGCTGAAGTGATAAGGGGGGTTCATACCTTTCCCAAGGGTATTAATTTGAAAGTGAATATAACAGTGCGACTGGAGTTTGAACTCGCTCACTTCGAGACCGCATTCCAGAACTTTAGCTATTACGCTATGAGAACTCTCCTAATGTGCGACATCGCAGTGAGCAAGCTGGAACTTTGGCCGCGCTATTACGTTCACTTTCGGTCTAATAACCTTAGGAAAGACATGAACCATTCTATCTTCCCAGCCATGGGTTAAATTGTACCACTACTGTCCTTCTACAAAGATTGCTTTGGCATTAAATAACCCACGTAGATTGATATGCCATTAAACAAAGAAACTAAGCCAAACTAAACCTTAGTCATCGATGTTACTTAGGCTCATATCGATAACATAATTTATTATATGTATCATTTAGAATATAAGAAGGATTTTAGCATCCTACTACATTTTTTTTTCTAAATACAACTCTCTGTTCCTGGGTAGATTTGCACTGTTGATACTTGACAACGGAACATTCTGCAAATGCCAAAATGATATTTTCTCTTTTATCTGTAGTATTTTTTTTAGTATTTTGACTCAGGCTAAGCACCCGTAGAATCTTTGATGTTAAACCCTCAATATCTGGGTCAGCAGATAAAATAAAATACCCCCCCACACACACACTCGCAAAAAAACGAAAACAAATTGTAAATTTAATAAGTATCTGTAATCTGTGTTTAAGCATCAACTTGACCTTTCTGTCTGAAGAAAGCAGCCTGCCTAAAAGTAAAAAACGAAAGACAGAAAATATTGCAGGAACAATGTCTAACAAACTATATAAACTCTTTTGGGGGTTGTATGTAATTTGGTTATTTCAGTAGATGTGCGTCCGTAATTTACGGGTATTGCTCTCTAAATTATTTCCACCACAAATACAACACAAAATTTTATAACCGCGTGAAAGAAATGGAATAGAACACAACTAACATTAAACAACAAACAATTTAATATGTATATAACAAAATATAAAAACAAATAAAATACATGATGTGTAAATGGCCTTTTGGAAAATAAAGTTTGGCAAGAAGAAAATAAATTTGTTTAAAGATGTGTGTATGTTAACGGAGTCCTTAAATAAGTCGTTCTTACTTACATTAAGTTCATGTCTTGTTTTATGATTGTGGCGACAGCGTGTCGCGTTGATGAAAGAAAGTTTGTCGGGTTTTTCTTTTGAATGTGATTTGCGGCCATCTGAAGTTAAGTCATGAACTTTAGTTGAGGAAGGAAAGGAATTTGTCGGACATAGTATCGGCTACTGCATTACTGGCTTAGTTGCTTGTGGCGTTGTCTTAGTCTTCGTGTTCGTTAATGGCTCCCTAACTCTGTGTTATTTATGTCCTACAAGTGGATCAAAGAATCGTCCTAAAATTTTGGCGCGTATATATTTATTGACCAATCAGATTTGTATTTTACTATTTTATTTTCGAGCCTAAATATTTTCTTTTAGTTGACTTCCGATCCTATTTTTCTAGAATGTTTTATTCTATGTTTTTAGCTGATTGGTTGAAAAATATAAAAATGTAACTTAAATGCTAATACGGTTTTGATCCTAAATTTCTAGAATGTTCTTAAGTATGTTTTTATTGCTTATTTTAAGACTAGAAAAAATGTGTATCCTATACTCTAACGAGAAAAACTTCAAACATCTATAAACGTAAATATGTATGGTAAATCTTTTTTAAAAAATCAAGCATATTGATTCTCTAAGATGATAAAAAGAAAGGTGTAGGTGAGAAAAGACATAGAATGGCCTTGAAACTCATGGAGACTATCTGCCTATCCTGGAAGAATATTAGTTATTTCCATTCCTTCCTCCCAGGTGAGAAAGCCAATGACACACAATGATACATCAGGTGTTAAACTGTCTCTCTCCCTATCCAATAAAGATTTCTCGACAATATCCTTGATGACTGAAAAGTCAAAATGACTTGATTAATCATATCATTTCTGGTGTGTGAATGTACTGGATTAATTTATTCATGATAACTGTCCGCTTTTGTTTCATCTTATCGTACAAATATATTGATATCGTTGTGACATTATACAGATGAAAATTACGGACACAAATCTAATATATATATATATGTGTGTGTGTGTGTGTGTGTGTGTGTGTGTGTATAAGAGTTGCCTTGCTGTTAAGTTAATTTCGAATCATCCACTGCCTGAAATCGATTATGATCCCTACAATTATGGGCAATAAAAAACAGATTTTTCTACTTGTTCAATTACTTATGAGCAGTACATTCTATTGCCCTTATGAGTATAAAGAGTCTACAATCTTTTGTTGTGGAGGTGTAATGGTTATCGTAAAGCGTGGTGTAATGGTTATCGTCGTAGGATATGGACACGACGACACGAGTTCAAACCCTGGACCAGGCTAATTACATTTCACATAGCACTAATACCCTTGGGAAAGGTATGAATCCAATTATTCTCCCTCCAGCTATGGGTAAATAGTAGGGCAGACTAGGTTCTACAGCCTTGGAAAGGCAACTAGTCTAGAAGGAAAACTCTGAATTCAAACCTGTTAAACTCCGCTTAAAAATTGACCTTGTGTCATATTCTGCCCGAGCGGAGGGGTTGGTAAATAGGATTCTTTGCGTCTAAAAAAAAAGTTGGGATTAAAAATTTATTTTATATATAAAATTTTTCATTGAGGTGCACTTATTTTGGACAGCTACAGATTCATATTTTTTGTTATAAAGTTTCAATGCTGTAGAGTTTGGCAATAGATAATACCTAATGATATCCCTTATGATTGTATGATGTTAAACTGGAAATAATAAAATCCTGGTTCAGAAAATTAAGATTTTATAAGAAACTGTATACTTATTCATCGGTGATTCTCTCTCTCTCTCTCTACAGTATCACACACATATACATATGGAGGGGTACTGAGCGTAATGTTTACTGTCGTCGGAAATGGAATCGTCAACCCAAGTTCAAATACTGTACCAAAGTGTTTGTGTTTCATAAAAGGCTAATGTCCTTGGGAAAGGCATGAAACCACCCTTTTTCCCCAGCTATGGTTCTTTAGCATTTATAAGGCAACTAGTCGAGAAGGAAAACTTTAATTTCCAACCAGCGGTATTCTACTTAAAGATTGACCTTGTGTCACACCCTGCCTGTGCTAGAGAGGCTTGGTACTTACAGATACACACATACACACACACTCACACACATAAATACATGCATTTAGGTATGTATGTATATATGGGGGCATGTACGTATGTCTATAATGTATATTTAAGAAACAATTTCTCTTTTATCTATGTTTCAATTAATACGTTACTCAAGGGTTGTCGATTCAATTTTTTCAATTTACATTTTCCTCATACATATAAAGATTGAATAAAAACTGTATGATGTTTTGTTTGTTTGTTTGAGTTTTATGGCATATCAACTTTTGTAGGTTATTTGATGCCTAATCCATTTTTATACAAAAAAACAGTTCTATTTCAAACAATTCTGTTTAGCATAAGAACTCAGTTTAATTGTCAAAAACATTTCTATTTCTAGCTATACAGTTTTGTCAAACTGCTATAATTCAAACAATTCAGTTTAATATAAGTATAGTTTTTTTCTTTACACACAGTTAGATGTCAAAACAGTTCTATTTCAAACAATTCAGTTTAGCATAAATATTCACTTTAAATTTCTAAACAGTCCTATTTCAAGCAATTCAGTTTAGCATAAGGACACAGTTTAGAACTATCTGGGCCATAGATAGCCCCCGCCTAACAGGTGCTACCACTCCAGGCCAGAGTGGACCGGGGAGCGATGGCAGTGAAGGGATACACCGCATTTCCCAAAGCTCCTGTATTACTGGAACCTCACCATCAGATTCTTTCGTGTCATACCAGGACACTCGTTGGGTGGGGGCTCTTACCCCTCGGCAAAGAAGCAGTTGGTGTATTTTACAGCCCCAGCCGACTGGGAAAGATGTTGTGTGTGTGTGTGTGTGTGTGTTTATTTCGTGTATTTTCAATCATCATTGATCATTATCAAGAATGGAATTTGTCATTGTGTTATGTTTGAAATCTAAAAAATAGTATTGTTCACTAGGGATATTGTAAATTTTTAAATGAACAATTTTTATTATGCATTAGTCATGTACAAATGTTTTAAAACTGCAATGCTGCTGAATTGACAAACTGCATTTCTGCATTTTGAATCCCTCATCTGCCTACATACACCACGTGTCTACACAAAAAAAAAAAAAAAAAAATGGTGTGTACAGGTTGAAATTTACACAGCTAATAAGAGTAAACGTATAAATATATTTTTCCCAGAATGTAGACGCTTGGCTACCGGATCTAATGAGCTGGAATGGATAAAAAATAATAGATAAGAAATTTCCGAGCCAACACCCCGACCAAAAAAAATGAACTCAACCAATTAGCAATCATGGCTCGATCTACGTCTGTGCATATTTTATAAAGTGATCTGAATACATGTTCAAATTGACTCGGATATATGTTTTGACTCCTTCTATTATTAGTGTCATACCACGTCAATGCAACATAAAAGCTTGCTTTTTTGGAGACACGCATGGTGTAACGGTTATCATCATATTAAATGGACACGACGACTCGAGTTCAGATTCTGGACGAAGCAGTTTGCATTTCGTTTTGCGCTTATACTCTTGGAAATGGTTTGGATCCAACTATTCTCCCTCCAGCTATTGGTAAATAGTAGGGTAGACTTAAAGTTAAAGAACCTTCGTATGGCAACGGGTCTAGGTAAAGAAAATTGACTTTGTGTCACATCCTGCTCATGTGGAGGGGTTGGGTGAATACATATAACAGCTCATTTGATATTTCTTCTCAGTAGCTTCATTTCTGGCCTCGTACATCAATAACATTGTCTCCAAAATGACAATTCGAGAGAATCCTGATAAAAAGCAATTAGAATTGGAAAGATTAAGGATTTTACCACTCAAAAGTGCCGTATATACACGCGTGCCATCAAATACTATCCAGGACTATTTGTTGACTTATGTGTCAGGAAATTGTAGACATACAAGTTGGCATAGCCCTAACCTTGGCCAACTATTCACACACATATAGTTTGTATCTCCCATATGGTACGACTCACTTATATAAGGTAAAAATTTAGGTCTCAGAAAGTCACATGATACGCGATTCCACTCTAGGCATACTGCCTATGTTAAATGTATTGCCGTGTCTGTTTTATGTGTATTTTACCGCCATATCAGGACTCTCACAATCTCACAATAGTAAGCCTTCTTCACATGTCTTTTAATGTCTTTTTCTTTTCTTTTCGGAGTTACACACCTTCCAGACTCTTCTTTCTGTTTGACCCACTGACTGACATTTCTAGTTTTCTGTTTCGGCACAATGACATCCATTTGCCGTGGTATTTGATTGCTACATTGCTTAACATTGCCTGAGGATAGATTTACGTGTAAACGTTTTGTTCTTGTCTCTTAAAATTCTTTGTAAATATAAACATTCCTATTTAAAGTGTCAACTTGTCAATCAAGTAACATGCCTTTTCTCTGTCATAAACGCACATTAACCAAACCAGTTGATGATTAAATTATATAATACGAAACAGAGCGCGCAGACACTATAGGATCCCAGGCATAAATGTTATGAATAATTCGATAATGCAAGTATTTATAATAATCTTCAGTAAATTGGTCATTTAATTGACCTTAATTGCATGTCAACCAATCTAAGGTTATTTTATGTCTCGAGTTTTGGGGATTGCGTTCATATTTACCTGTTTTGTGCAGGCAGTTGTTTCTTAAGAGGTTTCGCTCACAGTCTTATGATTTCATGTGTTCTTCTTTAATATAATTTATACACTGATATATTGTTTGATGTATTCCTATTCAATTCTTATCATTATATAGTTTCAAGTAATTATGTGTATTTAACAATAATCACTTCATCATGATCATCATGTCGTGCTGGTAGCACGGATATCCCTGACCCTCTCTCGCCACTTTTCCCTATCGTTCATCGCCTCTGGCAGGTCTTCTGGACTACATCCCGTATCCTCACATAGTTGCTGAATGTATGTTCGTGCTGGTCGTCCTGCTTTTGCTCGGCCATGTGTGGGGGTCCATAAGAGTACATAACTTATGAGTTCGTCCCTGCTTCTCCAGCAGTGTCCTGCATGTCTGGTTCGTCTAACTTGAATAGTTTTCGTGATGAGGCAGGTGGCCTTACAGTTGATGTCTTGTGGGGTGTTGCCGCCAGGACTTGTTCAAGATTGCTCTCAGCATTCTTGTGTAATTGCCGTCTCCGGGTGACATCTCCATTCTAGACGGAACCCCTCTTAAACTAGTAGACAAATTCACTTACCTAGGAAGCAGCGTCGCATCAACCGAAAAGGACATCGACACGAGGTTAACGAAGGCATGGACAGCTATCAATAGGCTATCGATTATATAGAAATCAGACCTAACCGATAAAATGAAACGCAGTTTCTTCCCGGCAGCGGTCGCATCGATACTGCTATATGGATGCACTACATGGACTCTAACAAAACGGCTGGAGAAGAAGCTAGACGGCAATTACACAAGAATGCTGCGAGCAATCTTGAACAAGAAGAAGAAGAAGAATCACTTATTAGCCCACAATTATATGATAACTAGGAGGTGCCCGTGGTGTAATGGTTATCGTCGCAGGAATTGGACACAGCGACACGAGTTCAAATCCTGGACTGAATGCATTTCACATTGCACTAATACCCTTGGGAAAGGTATGAATCCAATTATTCTCCCTCCAGCTATTGGTAAATAGTAGGGCAGACTAGGTTCTTTAGCCTTGGTGCGGCAACTAGTCTAGGAGAAGGAAAACTCTGAATTCAAACCTGTTAAACTCCGCTTAAAAAATTGACCTTGTGTCATATCCTGCCCGAGCGGAGGGGTTGGGTAAATATGATTATATGATAACTAGTAAATAATAGTAATCCTTAAAAAGCACATTCTAAGCTCCACCGACTGAGCTGAATCTGCAATAGAAACATAAACAGCCATATCAATAGATTTTAAATAATAAAAATAATAATAATAAAAATAATAATGGTACGCACAGCTAGATAATAACTGCCACAAAATATACAAGATATTAGATGAAGTCATAAACTCTATCGAGAATACCATGAAAACCTGGGGAGTGGTATTGACAGCAGGAGAGAAAAGCTTAGCTGAAGCGATGATCCAAAGAGGTATATTCCAAGGATATGCACTATCATCATAACTATTTGTAATAGCGATGATGCCACTCAACCAAATAGTCACAGCCGTATACAATCTTAGTAAATAGAATCACTTAATGCACATGGATGACATCAAACTGTTTGCAAAAAATGAAAAAGAATTAGAAACTCTAATGCACGCAGTGAGAGTATATAGTCAGGACATAGGAATAGAATTCAGCATAGAAAATGCGCCATGCTAGTAATGAAAAGCGGCAAACGATACCTTATGGACAAAATGGCACTACCAAATCAAGAAAAAATTAGAATGCACTAACAAATACTCGTGGATATGGGAAGCTGACACCATCAAACAAGTGGAGATGAAAGAAAAAGAGTATCACAAGAGAACCAGAAAACTTCTCGAGATAAAACTATATAGGGGGAACCTTATCCATATTTACCAACCCCTCTGCTCGGGCAGGATATGACACAAGGTCAATTTTTAAGCGGAGTTTAACAGGTTTGAATTCAGAGTTTTCCTTCTCCTAGACTAGTTGCCTCACCAAGGCTGAAGAACCTAGTCTGCCCTACTATTTACCCATAGCTGGAGGGAGAATTATTGGAGTCATATCTTTCCCAAGGGTATGTGAAATGCAATCAGTCTCGTCGAGGATTTGAACTCATGTCGTTGTGTCCATTTCCTACGACGATAACCATTACACTACGGGAATCTCCAGGGGGAACCTTATCAAAGGGATAAATACCTTGGCTGTCCCCACGTCAGATATTCGGGACCATTTTTGCAGTGGACCAGAGAAGAACTTAAACAAATGGATCAAAGAACAAGAAAACTAATGACCATGCATAAAGCATTACATCCCAGAGATGACGTTTGCAGACTATGTGTCAAGAAAAGAAGGAGAAGAGGACTTGCCAGCATTGAAGACAGCGTCGATGTATCGATACAACGACTCGAAGACAACATAGAAAACACGTAGAAAGACTGATTACAGCCACCAGAAATAATACTGACAATACGAGGGTCAACAGAACGGAATTAACTGGAAAACAAAAATGGGAAGAAAAACAATTCTACGGACGTTTTAAGCGACTAATAAGCGACATCTCACACGAAAAAACCTGGACGTGGCTAAGAAAGGGAAACCTTAACAGAGAAACTGAATCTCTTCTAATGACAGCACAAAATAACGCCATAAGGACCAATCACACCAAAGCAAGAATAGATAAGACGCAACAAAATAGCAGATGTAGCTTATGTGATGATAGAGACGAAATGATCAATCATATAATAAGCGAATGTAGCAAATTGGCACAGAAAGAGTATAAGACTAGACATGACTGAGTGGGCAAGGTGATCCACTGGGGGATGTGCAAGAAATTTAAATTTGACCATACTAACAAATGGTATATGCACAACCCAGCATCTGTCCTAAAAATGACACACATAAACTCCTATGGTACTTTGACATACAAACAGATCATCTAATCTCGGCTAGAAGACCAGCCCTTATAATAATCAACAACAACAACAACAGCAACAAACAAAAAAACAAAAAAAAGAGAATTTGTCAAATTGTGGCCTTAGCTGTCCCGGCTGACCACAGAATAAAACTGAAAGAATATGAAAAGAAGAATAAGTACCTGGACCTTGCTAGGGAATTGAAAAAAACTATGGAACATGACAGTGACAATTATACCAATTGTGATTGGTGCTTTCGATACAGTAACGGGAGACTTGGAAGTTGGAGGACGAGTAGAGACCATCCAAACTACAGTATTATTGAGAACGGCCATAATACTGAGAAGAGTCATGGAGACTTGCGGAGACTTGCTGTCACTCAGACTCTAGTGAAAGACCATCAGCTAACGCTGATGTGGAAAACTCAAGGAGTAATAATAATAATAACAACAGCTGAAATAATAGCAAATATAATGATTGGAAATAACAACAATTTACAATAAATTGTCATGATAATGATGATAACTCTAATAAAATTAATCTAATAATAATGAAAAAAAATAATTAGAAGGACTACCAGACATTAATAATCGTACCAATAATAATAAGTGTATTAACAATGAAAATATTTAAAAAAGAATGAAAAACAATAAGAATAGTAACAATTTTTAAAAAAGAAAAGAAAAGAGAACAATAGCAATAATAATAATGGACTGTCATGTTCTTTCTGAAATATATTGGATTTAAAATCTTAATTATGATGAATTGAATTTTGAAGCAGACACAAGGAAACTTCAATCCTGACATATTGTCAACTTACGTCAATTAGAATTTGGCTAAAAAGAAAATTAAAAAGACGAAAATAAAAGCCAGACATAATCAAATAAATTTCAGTCGATTCTTTCCTTGATTTTTTTTTGTATTCATAATCACGTCGTCTTATATATTTGTTAAGTCAATGCTAGCAACGTTGATGCATTGTCAACCATGTCAGTTAATTTTCATAATCTTTTTTCTTTTTCCTCGTTTCAAAAGAATCTATTGAGAAGGGCATTTCCCGTAGCTTTATATCGATTGAGAAAACCTGTGGGTTGCAATAATCTGTGCAAATTAATTCATGGAAGTCCTTTTAATTTATCAGCGTATTTTTCTTACAATTTTTATACACACCAAAACATTGTTTTTTGATCAACTAATACTAAATTCCAAAAAAGAAGCCGACGCTGCTTCTCATAAAAATAAAGAATGGGCAAGGTGGCGGGGAAACTATCTGTTTGCTGCTGTTGATTATTTTTTGACAGTTCAGAATATTGTAATCAAAAGCAGTTTACCCAGTAAAAAATTTTACAAAAATATTTTTCATTATTTTATATATTTTGTCAAAAATAATATGGAATACATATATATATATATATGAGAGAGAGAGACGGCATTTACCTGGTGTGGGTTTGTGGGGATTAAAAAGAAATTAAAAAGACAATCACATAAAAATAAAAT
Source organism: Sepioteuthis lessoniana (assembly GCA_963585895.1). NCBI lineage: Eukaryota > Metazoa > Mollusca > Cephalopoda > Myopsida > Loliginidae > Sepioteuthis > Sepioteuthis lessoniana. The sequence continues at coordinate 78,526,374 of OY757914.1, forward strand.
GCCAAAGTTACAGTTTTCCAGGAGACCTCTGACAGGAAGTGCAATCTGCGCATCCCTAAAAAAAGATGGGCCTCCTGGCGCCAAAGAGAAACTCTTTCTCATAAGCTTTTATCACCTCGGCTGAGACAGAAGGACTTTTTCTCTCGTTTGCTAGTAGGGCTGGCTGAGTTTCGGGATCTTGCAGCGGGCTGCACCTCCTCCTACTAGCAGCGAGACACACGGTGGACCCTCAAACTAATAAGTAGCTGAAGATGAGCCCATAATATACTTCCATGCCTTGTCTGGGGGATCCCGACTTTTTCAACTGGTTCAGGAAAACATTCCACACCACAAAATAGTGGTAAACCTCCAAAATAAAATTTAAGTCTAAACGTATCTTTGTTTTCTTTCTTCCGTCATTAATTCCCTTACAGCTTCAACGAACAAAAGAGACTATAACAAGTGAATGGGGTCAGAAGAAAAGAAGTCAGTTTACAAATCTCAGAACTTCCCCAAAATATACCATAACCACAAAAAAAAAATAAACAAAAAAACCTTTCATATGCTCCATAGGTTAACAAGGTTTTACTCATTGATGAGTGATGTTTCTCTGGTATTGATGTCCGAAAGTGGTACACAAGCACATTGGGACAAATAGTTTGAATTCTTTTCCTTCTCATATGCTGGTTGCTATACCAAGATAAAAGTATCCAGTGTGCTCTACAATTCTACCCTTAACTGGGATGAGAATGCCGTAAATTGCGGCATTCAAGTAGACCTTTTTAAGCCTTTAAAAATCTCTACAAAACTAGGAGTCGGCTTATACGGCAAGGCTAAAATCCAAATTTTTACCACAGAGTGGTCAACTAGGGGAACAGTATTCCAGACAATTGATATACACTACTTAAAGTAACTCCAGCAGACTGCCTTAAACATTCTCGACTTAAACTTGCGTTTGGTGAACATATTTTACGAATTAACACAGAGATTAATATAAAAGGATAAAACTTAATAGAAATTAGAACATAGAAATTAATTATTAACGCTATATCACATGTCATTTCCAACAGTTGATGCACTGACTGTAAACACGAACCGGAATGTCATAGTAGCCTACTGCATATCTATTTTTTTAAGGGGGCGACCTATACCGCAGATTTAGGTCTAACCCAGAATTTTGAGCTAAAAATCTTGAGGTCGACTCGCAAGTCGACTCATTGGCTGCAATTTACAGCAGTTGGATGGATGTATTTGCCAAGATTATTAGCGCTACGTGTAACGCAAACAGCCTCTTCCAGGTTTTGAACTCAGGTCTCCGGGTCCACTTTTTACGACAACAACCACTACACTATGTGTGCCTCCAATAAGACAAATGCCAGTGCAATTAATCTATATATGAAAACCAATGGTTTAAAGATTTTTTGTATCAGTTTGGTTATAATAGTCGCTTTGACGTTGTCTTACACACAAATTAAACAGAAATATTTCTTCAACATAAGACCCTTGTTTATTTGTTTAATGGTTATTTAGAAAATTACCTTAGTTTGGCACAGGGTGAAAAGTAGAGGGCCAACACTTCGATTGTCTACTTGATCCATAACTTTAGAAATATTATCAACCGTCTCTCTGTTATATAATAGCCGAGGGATTTCGGTTCATGCCTTTGAGTTTTGTTAGGCTGAGAACCTTTCGGCTCAGCACATAGGTTAGTTAGGTGCAACATTGAGGCAGGAGTTAACGCGGACCCGCGCGGGTGGATGAAGGTGTCACTCAGATGTCATAATAGTCCGAGACGAAACGCGGTGACAGGGTGCGGGTGACGTCACGCACCGGAAGCGCGCGGAGGTTTGTGTGAGATTTGAAGAAAGTGAGAGTTGGGTACTAGACGCAAAACGCGAAGGATCGACTTTTGGAGCTCGCAGACGCGAGGCGAACGTGCGCCCTATGGGGGCCGCTCGAGTTGGGGGCCAAATGAATAAGACAGCATAGAAGATTGTGTCTCTCCTCCTTACGTCGAAACCTTTAACTCAAAGTTAATAAAAAGGTTTCGTACCTGAACAAGAAGTCGTTAAGTGTTTTCGAATTTTGAGATTCCTATGTTCTTTATTTATTCTATTGTTATGAACATTATATGTCCATTTCGCACATAGCGTTAATTGTGAATATGGTACATCTCCTCATTGGTCTATGGTCTTTCTCATTTGGCCTGCGTCTATCCTGTTCCACCGTGAAACTTTTTTTGGCGTTCCGCACCACAGAATAAAGTTATGACTACTTTCTAGATTCTATCAAAAGTTGGCCTAGTGGGTAGAGTGTTCGCCAATGGTCCGGGAGACCGGGGTTCATTCCCGGGTCGAGTCATACTAAAGACTTAAAAATATGGTACTTGATACCTCCTTTCTTAGCACTCAGCATTATAAAGTACATATCAAGGGTAAAGTGGAGCAATTCAGGGAAAGGAGTTGCGCCCTTCCCTACACCTCGGTGTTGTAGTTATTGAAAAGGGAGCCTTTGGGTCGCCCTGGACGGCAGTCGCCAACTTTACTTACTTTTACATTCTACAGTAAACAGTTCTTATTCTTGCAGCCCTGCGCATCTTCAACAGGCTATATTACCCTCGCTAGCTGCAACGAACAGTCACCGATAATACTCAGGACATATCTTTTTGAGACCAAGTCATCTTACTTCACATAAGCATGAAAAATAGCTCAAAAAGTTATCCATGAACTTCCCGGGAACTTAACTATCATAAAACCGACATTGAACAATTTAGGATCTTCTAAAATGACATAAGGAAAAGGAACACTCATCGTCATCATCATGTCACGCCATCAGGACGGATCTCCCTGGCCCTCTCCCGTCACCCTTCTCTATCGTCCATCGCTCCCGGTTGGTCTTCAAGTCTACATCCTATATCGGCACAGAGCTGTTGTGTGTAGGTTCTTGCTGGTCGTCCTGCCTTTGTTCGTCCATGTGAGGGGGTCCACAGGAGTATGTCGCTTATGAGTTCTCATACATATCTATATATAGATTTCACCTCATCTGTTGGTTGTATTGCAGTTTCTTACTATTTCTGGTAAAAGAACTTAGTATGACACTCCTGATTAGCAAGGGGGTGTCCTCGTGGTGTAATGGTTAAAGCGATGGACTGCGGAATCCTAGTAAGCGAATTCGTACTCCAGTTGCGCTATTACGTTCACTTTCGGGCAAATACCTTTGGGAAAGGTATGAACCCCCTTATCCTCCCAGCTATTGGGTTAGATAGTACCACTACTGTTCTTCTAAGAGAGTAGCTTTGGCATTAAATAACCTACAATGGTTGATATGCCATTAAACAAAGAAATCAAACCATCCTGATTAGCAAGACTTCTCTCTCTCTCTCTCTCTCTCTCTCCTTCTTCTTCTTCTTCTTCTTCTTCTTCTTCTTCTTCTTCTTCTTCTTCTTCTTCTTCTTCTTCTCTGCATTACCATACACGAATAAAACATACTACAGTAAGCAAACTGTAAAGATTATAATACAGACTTCTATCCTGCTACTTCCTGAAACTAAATTTCTAAACCAAATATTTGTGTTTGACCTCAAGCTGACATGACAAAATTGACTGAAAATATTTAGATTTGAAACACCTATGACACCGAGAAACTGCTTTCAAATCTAAACAAAAGATTATAATAATGAAGACCAAATAAACCAAAATCTCACCATATTAAATCATCGTCTTCATCCTGTAAAAGTGATGTTTTCCCATCGTCCTCATCATCAAGGCGTTGTGACAGAACGGGTTCCCTTGACTTTCTCTAGCCCTCCATCCCAATTAGCAATCGCTCTTGGTAAGTCCTCTAACCGGCATCCACCATCAGCACAGAGCTAATGAAAATAATTTTACTGTGCCGGCAACACTGGTGTGTCCACGTGTAGTAGTCCACTGAAGACCGTCGCTTATGAGTTTGTCCTTACTTCTCTAGTACACATTAGGGCATTTATTCACTCACACTCTACATGTACACTTTGTCATTCTTATATTCATTCGTCGTGAATTCTTCTCATATTTATTTTCTACGAGGAAACAATATTCAATCAATTATCATTCCTCAACAAGCAGTCCGTATTATTTCCTTCTCATTCTTTTTTCTGTTAGGGCGAATTATGGTACTCAACCTTGTCGTTGGTACTCAAACTCCAGCTCCAAACTCCTTCAGGCAAAGCAAGGAACACAATGGAAATGTTCTGTTTGAAATTGGTCGAGTCGAGTACAGCATCATCAAAAAAGCGCTGCAGATTAATAAACATAACGGATGCACCGTATATATTCGTATAATGAACGACCCTTACTTTTTAGTCCCAAAAGGTGTTTTTATCATCTATAGCGGAAAATGAACGACACCTGCTTTTAGCTTTACTAGTCTACAAAAATATTTCTTCAACATCCAATGATATAAAGTGAAAACGTTTAAACACTTATACTTTCAAAACTAATGTAATAAAATCAAAATCAATATAGGGATGTAAAAAAGTTAACCCACCAAAAGTCTTAACGAAAGCTTTTATGATAATAAAGTTCTTATGTAACTCCGTTTATTATTTTTTTAATAATAGTACATATTATCGGCACAGATATGATAAACAGAGTACAATATAAAGTAAAACTTGATTATCTCAACTAAATAGTCTTTTCTTGGGTATAGGCTATGCAGGAACACTAGATCGAAATTACGGCAAGGTTACGTCAAGAAACAACGTAAGCTTTGACATTTTAAAAACATATCTCGTGTAATGAATGCCTCCTCGTTTTTTATGTAAAAATTTGGTCCTGAAAAGTCCTTCATTACCCGAGTATAAACAGTCCTACCTTCTCAGAATAATACTTGACTGAATATTTGATGGAGACTCAGGGTTTTGGGTCATACGAATTTTACAACTGATAGACTGAATGACTGACTGACCTGGAAAATATCATCATCATTATCATCAAGTCGCATTGGCAGCTCGGATTTTCCTGACTCTCTCTCTCTCTCTCTCTCTCTCTCTCCATCGGTCCCTATCATCCATTGCTCCCGGCAGGTCTTCCAAACTACATCATTGTGTCTGCACAGAGCTGATGTAAATAAGTTCTTGCTGGTCAACCTGCACTGAAATGTCCATGTGTAGGGGCTGATAGAAGAACGTCATTTATGAGTTTGTCTTTGCTTCTCCAGTTGGGTTCTGGATGTCTTGTTCATCTTACTTGAATGATTTTTTGTGATGGGAGTTAAGTGGCCGTACAGTTGTTGTTTCGTGGTTTTTTTACCTCCAGGATTTGTTCAAGATAGCTCGGAGCATTCTTGCGTAGTTCCTGTCTGGCCTTTTCTGCCCATAAATAAGTAAACCCCTTACAACTTTATAGGTTTTTTTTTCAGAACGAAAGATGCCAGTTAATAAGTTTGGTTGGTATCTTTGTATAATGGCATACCGACAGCATTTATACTGTTTAACCCATAGCTAAAGGAATAAGGGAGTTTATGCCTTTCCCAAGATTATTAGCCCGAAAATGAACGTAATCGCGTGACTGGAGTACAAACTAGTTTTCTTCAAGGCCTCAATCCAACATTTTAGCCATTACGCAACGGGTAGTGTGTAGTATCCTTTCATTGTCATAATACCCAGATCCACTCAGACCTGAAGTGTTAGTACATGTTAGGGTCCAATCTATGAGTTAAAAAGATGTTTAAAAATTATTTGTATTAGAAAGGAATTCTTAATACTTTATGATTGTATGTAAATTATTTATAATCATATAAGTTACTTGAAGCGATAATTTTTTTTGAAAAGGGTTATTATTTGTTATTTGAAAACATTGAACTGTGTCCAAAGAAATCACTATTATTATGTAGATTGGTTTGGTTTGGTATATATAAATATACGCGGAAACATAATGAAGCATAAATGACGAACTTCAATGATCTAACGAACACACTACTTTGTAAAAAATATGTACCTCTCACACTTTATTCTCGAAAGGCTTGATGTTTGTGTTGTGTGTGAGAGATGGGTGGAGACAGGGAAAGACTGCTATATTGACCCAACTTTTTCTCTTGACCATTGCAGCACTTCTTCCGCATCTTGGGTGGGATTGCTCAAACGGGGGTCGCTGAGGGCCACAGCCCTCTGTCTGCTAGCTGGCCCTGACTCTGGCCTTCCTGTCGCCAACTAACTCACCTGCCGCCGGTATCTGCCTATATTCTTTCATAATGCCCACTTGCTTCCGCTTCTTCTTCCACTTATTTACACAGGTGAATCTCTGATTGACGCCTCGGGCAAGGTTCAATATACAACATTGTGGCGTATCAACCATTTTAGGCTAGTTAGTGCCAAATCCATTTTTATAAATATAAACAGTTCTATTTCAAACAATTCAGTTTAGCATAAGTACACAGTTGAATGTAAAAACAGTCTTATTTGAAAATATTCATTTTAGCATAAGTACGCAGTGTAAAAGTCAAAAACAGTTCTCTTTCAAACAATTCAGTTTTGCTTAAGTACACAGTTTAGTTCTATTTGACCTATTGATAGGACCCTATCAGGTGCTACCACTCCGGGCCTAAGAGGACCTAGGAGCAATGGCAATGAAAGAGTACTCCACATTCCCCAAAGCTTCAGCCTTACTGGAGCCTCACCATCAGATTGTTTATTGTCATATCTAGGACACTCATTAGAGGAGAAATGCAGTCGGTGTATTCTGCAGCTCCAGCCAACTGGGCCATTATTAGATGAAATAATCATTGGAAACCATATAATTATTACTATAAGATAAGAATACTTAAAACCATACAACAGTTTCATTAGATAGGAATACTTGGTATCATACAAATGTCCCAAAAACTCTTAATAAATAACTACACAAAAATTTAAATCATCAACTTGCACTGTACATGATTCCCTAATATCTAAGAATAAAATAACCCTAGACAAGTTGACATGCTGTTAAACTCACTCAATCAAAAATGAGGCATTAGTTTCTTGGACCTCTTGAGCACTGCCTGGATGACTGACCACTCAGTTCAAACTTGTTTTACTTATAAAAACACTCTTCATACATTTATTTTTATCTTACCTCCTGAAAAATAATGGAGGTGCCCGTGGTGTAGTCGTTATCGCCGTAGGAAATGAACACGGCGACTCGAGTTCAAATCCTGGACGAGACTGATTGCATTTCACATAGCACTAATACCCTTGGGAAAGGTATGAATCCAATTATTCTCCCTCCAGCTATGGGTAAATAGTAGGACAGACTAGGTTCTTCAGCCTTGGTTAGGCAACTAGTCTAGGAGAAGGAAAACTCTGAATTCAAACCTGTTAAACTCCGCTTAAAAATTGACCTTGTGTCATATCCTGCCCGAGCGGAGGGGTTGGATAAATAGTACCTCCTGAAAAATAAAAACTTAAGCAAACAAACAAAATATCTAATCTGGACAAAATTCATCATAAGCTTTAAAGGATTACAACATCTGAATTTAAATTGAGGAAAACATCAAACAGCAAAAGATTTTACATTTAATAACACATTCTATTTGATGACTGATTATATATAAATAAATATGCATGAATTTTTTTTTTTTTTAATGTATGGATTTCTTTCTTATTGAACACAATTTTGTATGCAAATAATAATTTGATTTCTAAACCACAATGTCAGTGGCAACAAAAAGAAGAAAAATTTAAATATAAGATTCTACATTCAAATAATAAAGAAAAATTGCAAAAGCACAAATAAAAAACAACAACAAAAAAAAAACACAAAGCAAACAAACCAAAAAAACTTAGCTTTACAGAAAAAAAGGAACAAAGAGTCAAATAGAATAAATAAATTGATAAAAATCTTAATTTGAAAAAATAAAAAAAAGAAGGACATTGTAAGAAAAAGTGAAACTAACAGAAATCTATGCATCATATACAGAAACTTTATTGATTTCTTTTTTCTAGTGAGTGACTTATGGCTTTGCTCTCTGAAAGGGCACCCCTTAAATTTCAACATTTGAATATTTTAAGCAAAAATAATCATATTTAGCTGTCTTCCAAAAGTATATAGATCAGCGTCCATTGAATGAAGACACTGTATGATGACCTGTTTTGGAGCAATTTATTGAAGAAATAATTTTAAGAAAGAAAAATAATGAAGTGAGTAAAAGTATGAACTATGACATAGTGTAAATCTTTAAGATCTCTTATTTTTCAAAACTATATATATATATATACACTGATGTATATGCAAAAAGATTTAATCTTGCATTATAAAATTCTATAACTAAAAATAATTTGAAAAAAGGGCAACAAAGTCCAAGCAGTTATAAATCACACGTGCACACACACACATTTGTGTATATATGTATTATTAAATATTATAAGCGGTATATTTTTTATTTGAAGGTGCAGGTGCCTTAACAATTATCATTGTTGAGAATGGACTTGTCAATCCTAGTTCAAATCTTGAACCAGACTGTTTGAATTTCTTTTCATGCAAATGAATTTGGGAAAAGCAAGAATCCTTTTCTTTGCCTTCCAGCAATAAGTAATTAATAGTGTAAACTGAGTTTCCATGTCTAGTTGATTGGCAAATTAGACTAAGAGAAGAAAAAAAAAATTGAATTCAAAACCAAGAGGTGTAGAGCTAAAAACTCCGCCCATAAAAAAAAACCTATTTGCAACTGAAACCACAGCTCTATCACTGATTTCCTGTGTTCTATAATGGAAGTATTGAATGAAAAAATGCCACAGCACATAATGTTTTTGAAGTCAAACATAAATAAGTATTAAAAGAAAAATCTAAACAGAAAGAAATAAAACAAAAAGAAAGAATATGATGAAGAGGAAAAATAAAAAGATACAAAAACAGGAAAGAAATGAGTAAGCAGAGAAAAGACAGGAAAGAAAAAAGTGTAAAAAAAAAAAAAGAAAAAAAAAAGCAAGAAAAATAGAAAGAATACCATAGAGCAAAATGAAAGTGAAAGTACAAATTTTTTCACTTGTTGAGTTGACCATTTTGCTGTATAGTTCGCCAATTAGTCAGCCCATCATGCTATAAGAAAAAATGCCAATGAAATTTGATGTTCGAAATGGATAAATAAAAATGTACAAATATCTGAATATTTTTGGCTAAAATTTTTCCGAAAATTTTAATATTCACTTTCTGTAAAGGTGTTTTGCACGTGCATCGTTATGTATAAAAACAATTTCTAATAGCAACAATCACTAATTATGAATCCTTTGAATTCCATCTTCATCATCAATGTGAGCAGACAGTGCAGATCCTCCTGACTTTCTCTCACCATCTGTCCCTATGAGTCATTGCTTTTGGCTAGTCCTTAAAATGGCATACAGGGTCTGCACAGAGCTGATGAACGTTTTTTGCTGGTCGGCCCACACTGGCATGTCCATGTGCAGGAGTCCATAAAAGAACATCGTTTATGAGTTTCTCCTTGCTTCTCCAGCAGTGCCCTGTGTATCTTGTTCATCTTACTAGGATGGTTTATTAGATGAGTGGTGAGTAGTTATACAGCTGTTGTTTTGTGGGGTGCTGGTTCCAGAATTTTTTCTAAACAGCACTTGAGTAGTTCCAATCTAGTTTTTTCCCCAATTGCTTTGATAAAGTTCAAGTGGTGCAGCAATACAATAGTACTGACATGGCTACTGCTAGAAAGAATTCCAGTTTTATTTGATCAGTGAAATTGGATTTCCATATGATTGAATCTGTCACAAGATCAGTCTGTGCCTTTCCTATGCCTATGCTGACATTGCTTTCTGTAGTTGAGATATTGCTACCAACAGTCTACTTATTTGAGAGGCTTGCCATTTAGTGTAAAAATGGTATGATCTTGTTTAAAACACATAAACTCTATTGTATTTATTCATGAAGTGGTCAATTCCTCTTTTTGCCTGTTCCAGACTATGTAATAGAAATTTAGCTTGAGCAGGTGTATTTGGGAGAAGTGTTAGATCATCTGCATAATCTGCATCCATTATAGTTTCAGCTGGATATCATCTGCTTTGTGCTTTTGTTAGAGTGGAACCATTTTTTTTCATAAAGAATAAAGAAAGAAAGAAATGAAACCAAAGTCTCTGCCCAGTTATCAGGGTTTAGAATACACTGACTGTATCTCTTGCAAAGGGGTATAGTTTCCACACAGAAAGTGTGGTCTTAAGTATGACAATGAATTATATCTGATTGTGAGGTTCCAGTTATGGAGATCTGGGAAATATGCTGTACCCCTTCAATGCAATTACTTCCTGGTTCACTTTGATTCAGAGTGGTAATACCTGTTAGGATCTCATCTATGGGCCAAATCGGTCTATTTGCAAATTATTAATCTTAGGTAGGAATACCTGATATTATTCAACTGTGTGCAAAAATCTTCAGAGACTACACAAAAAATCTACATATAAATGTACAATGTATGCAATTCCCTAACCTCCAGGTATAGAATAACCCCAGGTGAGTTGACATACTGTTTAAGTAAATCAATCAACTCCAATACTCAAACATTTGTTTTTATATATATATTCACCCAAACCTTCTACATGGGCAGGATACTACACAAGGTCAATTTTTTGAACAGAGTTGAGTTCTGTGTTTTTTCTCCTAGACCAGTTGCCCTACCAAGGTTAAAGAGTTCAGTCTGACCTACTAGAAGGAGAATAATTGGATTCATACAGAGTATTAGTACTATGTAAAATGCAAACAGCTCAACATAGGATTTGAACTCGGGCTATTACATATATATTAAATATATGATTTGTAAACACATTTTGTAAATACACACAGTTAAATGATCAAACAGTTTCATTTCTAACAATTTAATTTTGAATAATTCAAAGTTGAATGGTTCCAACTATTGCTATCTATAACAAATAATTCAATTAAACATCAGTCATTCTCCAAAGCTCCAGCATCACTGTAGCCTCACCATCAGATTGTTCAATGTCATATCCAGGACACTCATTGGGTGTAGAAGAACAGTAGCAGTTTTATTTAACCTAAAGGTGATGGGTAAATAAGTGGGGGTATTCCTTTCTCAGAAGAATTAATCTGAAAGTGAATGTAATAGCCTGACTGAAGTTCGAACTCGTAAACTAAGATTTTACTCTCCAGTACATTAGCCACTACACCACCGAGAATCCCTTCTTTTAGATATGAAAAAAAAACATGGAGAGATAGATTTTGTGTATTAAATTCAATCTAATAGATGTATCAATCATAAATACTTGTGTAATGGATGACATTTTAAGACCAATTTTTTTACCTCAAAAACAAGGGGTTATTCATTACACAAGACGTAACGTACATTGTTTCTTGGTCAACCTTTGCTGTAACTTCAATTGAAAGAGTCACTGCATAACCTATACCTAAACTAAGACTATTAGTTAAGATAATAAAGTTTTTACGAAGCATTATCATATTATCAATGTTGCTGTGTATAGGTAGCAGAGTCTTAGTATGTTTGGAATATCCAAATAAACCCATTTGGCTACATGAAAATCTAGACTATATTGTTTATTTACAGTAGTGCATGGATTTTGATTGTATTACAATAGTTTTGAAAGAATATATAAGAGCTAGAATGTTTTCTCTGTATCTCATTTGATGTCAAAGATATTTTTGTAGGCTAGCATAGCCAAAAGTTAGGAGTCATTCAGAACATGCAATAATATGAAAACCTTTTCATGGCTAAAAATTAGAGGTTGATATTCAATAAAATCAAACGAAACCATGTTTTTATATTTAACTGTGAGTTCAAACTGCATACTTATGCTGAACTGAATTGTTTGAAATAAAACTCTTTTGGCATTTAACTGTGTGTAAACAAAAAACTGTACTTATGCTAAACTGAATTGTTTGAAATAGAAGTGTTTTTGACATTTAGACTCTGTACTTATTCTATGATTCATTATGATACCATTGCTTGATTATGTTCTGGTTATGGTTTCAAGAGTCTCTTCCTATTTAATCATAATCATTTGTTGGCACACAGTTGTATGGTTCAAGTATTCCTTTCTAATAGAAATAATAATTTTCAAACAGCTCTATCTAACCCATAAGTGGGACCCTTAAAAGTACTATCACTCGCCAAAGATCAAGAATTGGAGTCTCACTACTGGATATAGTTTGCTCTCTATAAGGTATGCAGCCAGTATATTATAAACCCTGCCAATAGAGCAAGTAAACAGGAATGAAAGACACAGGTTTTTCCTAATAACACAGTCAAGAGGAATTATGGTTCAACTAACCAAAAATTCTTTGCTACTTGGAACACTAAGAGAGCATGATAATGCAAATATATACAAATATTAGACAGCCAGAATTTTGCTGTCAGGATATACTTAAAAAAAAGTAAAGATACAACACTGACTCGTGAATCAGAGTTACTGTTAAAGTTATCTGTTTTTTGCAAATTTAAAGCAACCAGAGAAGATGCAGAAATATAGCCAACAATATGCAAGTCAGGATTTTGCTCAGATACAGCACAACCACATAGAGAACTGAAGTTAGGGTTACAGTAACTAGAGGTTCTTTACTGGTTGGAGGCAACCAGAAAACAGAAAAATACAAATCTATACAATCACCTAACCAGGATTTTGTTGATACATTTTTGGTAACCAAAAAAAAAAAACAACACCCAGACACAACATTCCCACATAAGGAACACAAGTTTCAGTTCAAGTAACCAGAGGTTCTTTACTGATTGGAAGCAACCAGAAAACCTAAGAATGCAAATATATACAACAATTGGCTCGCTAGGATTTTGCTGATATAATATAGACAACTAAAATAAAGAAACTTATAAGATAAAATTCTTTTAAATAAATAGCTGTTCCCTGTTAAGTTTTGTATCTCATAACCTTTCTTATTTTTCCCCCCATACTATCTAAACACTTTCTATTTGTTTTCTATACTCTTTTCTGTCTTATTCATTCATTCTCTTTAGATATATTGATTCTATCTTATCCCTTATTCAAACATTATGCCTTTCTTTTTGTCCGATTGTTCCTTACAATTCTTTTTTCTTTTACTTTTATTTTTCCATTGCTAATCTTCTCTCTACCCACTCCTCTCAGTTTCTAAGTCCCCCACTCTCTTTCTCTCTCTCTCTCTCTCTTGCATACTAATACATACATTCATGAGTACCTATTCTTTCACCTTGTTTCTCAAAGACACTTAATGTTTTTACATCCACTTCTTTTTTAAATCTCTCTCTCTCTTTCTTTCTCTCTCTCTCTCTCTCTCTCTCTCTCTCTCTATTGATCTATTACTTTCTTTCTCTGTCCGAAAATCCCTTTCACTTACCTCTTTCTCTTTATTACTTGAATTAAATATACCTTTTTTCTATCATGTGTCCTTCCTAAGAATTAAATCTCTCTCTCTCTCTCTGTCTTTCTCTCTTTATTAATCTCTTACTTTCCCTCTCAGTATGAAAATCCCTCTCACTTACCTCTTTCTCCAGTATTTGAATTAAATATACCTTTTTTCTATCATGTATCCTTCCTAAGAATTAACCCCCTCTTATTCTCTCTCTCTCTCTCTCTCTCCATTTATTGATCCCTTACTTTCTCTCTTTGTCCGAAAATCCTTCTTGCTTACCTCTTTCTCTCCATTACTTGAATTGAATATACCTTTTTTCTATCATGTATCCTTCCTAAGAATTAACCCCCTCTTATTCTCTCTCTCTCTCTCTCTCTCTCTCCATTTATTGATCCCTTACTTTCTCTTTCTGTCCGAAAATCCTTCTTGCTTACCTCTTTCTCTCCATTACTTGAATTGAATATACCTTTTTTCTATCAGGTAACCTTCCTAAGAATTACCCCCCCTCTTTCTCTCTTTCTCTCTCTCTCTCCCCATTTATTGATCTCTTACTTTCTCTCTCTGTCCAAAAATCCTTCTCGCTTACCTCTGTCTCTCCATTACTTGAATTAAATATACCTTTTTTTCTATCAGGTATCCTTTCTAAGAATTTACTCGCTCTCTCCCCGTTTATTGATCTCTTACTTTGTCTCTCTGTCAGAAAATCCCTCTCACTTACCTCTTTCTCTTTATTACTTGAATCATATATATCTTTTTTTTTATCATGTATCTTTCCTAAAAATTGTCAAGGCCATCCAACCACCCATATCCATTCCTTGAACTTACCATTCTATGTCACTCTTCCATTATACCTTCAACTCCTAACATCACTGACCCCTGTCCCCTGCCTTTCTTTTTGAACAGATGTTGTTGATTCAAGCAGAGATTAACACAGTATATTTCAAGACAAACAAATCATTCCTCTTCTTGTTGTATTTATTAAGACCATAGAACCAGCATACAATTATATATATATATATATATATGTGTGTGTGTGTGTGTGTGTGTGTGTGTGTGTGTGTGTGTGTGTGTGTGTGTGTGTGTGTGTGTGTGCATAGTCTGGATTTTTATCCCTCTAGCATCATTATAATGAATCATAGAAGAGATTAAAAAGAAAGCAAAATATGTAGACAGAAAAGAAGAAAAATCAAGATAGAGAAAAGGAACAAGAAGGAAAGTATAAAAGGAAAAATGAAGACAAGAGAACAATACTGTCAAAATAAAGTAAAACTCAAATCATTAAAATAAGGCAAACATTTGTCTGATTATAATAAAGAACATAAAAGAAAAAAAAATCAGAAGATGAGCAAAGTCTGTGAATGAAGAAAGAGAGAAAAGGCAAAAGTGAGATCAGGTTGACTGAGTGAAGGTGAGAGATAAAATGTTAAGAGAGTGAAATGGTAGAAACAGGGATGAAATTGAGAGTTTTTTTTTCTTTTGGAGGGAGGGTTATAGCATATTAACCATTATTGGTTACTTAATGCTAAATTCTGTTTTAGTGGAAACCTGTAGCTTGTACGTCAGTGTGAATGTGAGAAAGAGAATGAGAGTGAAAGAAGCTGAGGGTAAAACTTTTAATCCAGACTTGATGTTTGATATTCAAAAGATAAGAGAGGAAGAGAAAGAAAAAGAGAGTTATGGAAATAGTAACAGCCTGATGAGGGGAGAAAAAAAAAAGGATGTAAACAGAGAAAAAGACTGACAGACAGACAGAAATAGAGGACAGAAAATAAATTGAGAGTAAGTGAAAGAGAAATAGTGATAGCATGGTGAATAAGAGAGAAGTGTGATTTAGATAGAGGGGAAAGTGAATTGAGACAGAGAGAGAAATTGTAGCTTTATGGTGAGTGGCAGATATGAGAGAAATTTAACTCATAGAGAGAAAGAAAAATTAGTGATAATATGATGAGTGAGAGGGAAAAGTGTCATTTAGATAAAAGAAAAATGAACAGAGAGAAAGACATAGAGAGAGAGAGAGAGAGAGAGAGAGAGAGAGAAATAGTAAAGGTTGTGATTTAGGCAGAAAGAAAATGAACTGAGTGACAGAGAAACATCAGTAAAATGGGGAGTGAGAGGAAAGAGAAAAAATGAATTGAGAGAAAGAGAGAGTAAGTGAGAGAGAAATAGTGATAGCATGGAGACTAAGAGGGAAGAGTGAGATTTAGAAAAAGTTTTGAAAGAAAGAGAAATATTATGGTGAGTTAGAGGAAAGTTTGTAATTTAGGCAGAGAAAACGAATTGAGATATTGAGAAAGAAAGCGAGGGTAAGTGAGAGAGAAATAGTGATAGCATAATAAGAAAAAGAGAGAAAGAAGAACATAATTTAAGCAGTGTGTAAAAAAGAGAGAAAGAAAGAGAGGGAGAGAAATTGTAATAGTATGTTAATAGAAAACATCAATTTGAAAAAGAGAGTAAGAAAGAAAGGAATAATGACAGCTGGAAGAACAAGGGTTGGTTGGTTGTTTTGTTTTGTTTTACAGCATATCAAACCTTTTTGAGTCATTTAGTACTGAATTAAGTCATTTTGATAAAAGTTTTAAAAAATTCAGTTGAGTATATATATAAAGTAAAGTGATGGCCATTGGCCAAATGAGTAGAGTGTTCGCTAATAGTCCAGGAGACCAGGGTTCAATCCCATGTCGAGTCATACAAAAGACTAAAAAAAATGGTACTTGAAGCTGCCTTACATAACACTCAGCATTATAAGGTTACGATCAAGGGTAAAGTGGAGCAATTCAGGGAATGGAATAGTGCCCTCCCCTACACCTTGGTGTGATAGCTATTGAAAAGGGAGCTTTCGGACCACTCACAACTAAGGTCGCCAACTTTACTTTTACTTTACCATGTGTATAGTTTTTTTGTTTATACACAGATAAATGTCAAAAGAGTTCAATTTCAAACAATTCAGTTTAGAATAAGTATGCAGTTTAAACCATAGTTAAAAGTAAAAACAAGGTTTGGTTTGGTTTGGTTTGGTTTTATGAAATATAGACAATTTTAGTTTATTTAAAACCAAATCCATTTTTATACAGT
Organism: Sepioteuthis lessoniana; assembly: GCA_963585895.1. Classification (NCBI taxonomy): domain Eukaryota; kingdom Metazoa; phylum Mollusca; class Cephalopoda; order Myopsida; family Loliginidae; genus Sepioteuthis; species Sepioteuthis lessoniana. Next base: position 78,542,756 of record OY757914.1, read on the forward strand.
TCTATTTCAAGCAATTCAGTTTAGCATAAGTTCACAGTTTAAATATCAAAAACAGTTTTATTTCAAACTATTCAGTTTAGCCAACAAAGTTAAATGGTTCCAAGTATTTCTATGTGTCACTAACAATTCAATTAAACAATCATTTATTTACAGACAGGTAAAGGTAAAAACAGTTCAATTTCAAACATTTCAGTTTAGCAAAAGTACACTGTTTAGTTCTTTTTAACCAATAGATAGCGCCTTATCAGGAGCTACTACTCCAGGCCAGAGTGGACCTGGGAGTGATGGCAATGGATGGTTACTCTGCATTCCCCAAAGTTCCAGCATTACTGGAACCTCACCATCAGATTGTTTAGCATTATATCCAGGACACTCGTTTGGAGAGTCTTATCCCTTTGCAGAGAAGCAGTCTGTGTATTCTACAGACCTATTTGTCTGAGCCACTCATTGGGTGAGTCTTACCCCACTGCAGAGATACGTTCAGTGTATTCTGCAGCCCCAGCTCAGGAACGAGGGAGACATTGGAGAGTTTGAATTTGAAGGTATGAGAAAGAGATTGACAGAAAAAGGGTATAAAGTGTGTGAGGGAGAAGTCTGAGTAATGATAACATCTTTTGAGTAAAAAAAGTGACAAATATTTAATCTTGATTTTATATTCAAATCAAATTTTTGTCAGGACTTTAAGCTCAGCAATGAATCTTTTGTGACAATTCTTGTTTAGGTTACCACAGGATCTCTGCTAAAGATGTGAATGTGAAATGAAAAGGACAAGGAAAAGAAAAGGTGGTGGCACAAGTAATGTTAAAACAAATAAGAAATAATGAAGAGACTGAATCAGACAATCAGAGGATGGAAGAAAACAAGACATTTAATAAAATGCCAGAGAATCAGTACAAGACAAAGAAGATTTGGGTGATAAGCATTTTTGATTAATTTTCATAGAAATGAGTCAGAAGGATTTCAGTTTTTTTCTTTTTTCATCATTGGATTTTCTTTTTCTTTATATTATTTCATAATTGGTTGATCATTTTCTATGCATTGGAAAATATTTGTGTGGGATAAACACATTAAAGCAACAACAACATTTAGTAAACTTGTGTTGAAGGAGTACAAAAATAGACATGACAGGGTTGGAAGGATGATTTACTGGAAACTGTGCAAATAGCTAGCGTTTGATACAACAAGTCATACCTATTTTTTCGTTTTATGTACTTATCTTCTTTTTGTTATAGTTTCCCAATTCCTAAACTGATTTCCACCCATGCCTCTGATATCTCCAAATTGCTTGCTCTTTCTCAATCTTGTAGACAAATGCACTTGCACTTGCTTTTCTCTTTTCCTCTTACTTTTCATCACTTTATTTACTTCTTTGCTTTTTCTATCTATCCCAAAACACCCTATCTCTTTCTTTCTATTATTTGAATTATATATATATATATATATATATATATATTCTATCTTTTATCTTTCCTGAAAATGTAAATTATTTGTTTTTCACTTTACATACAATCATAATATTTTCAAATCTTTTGATTAAGAGCTTAAATAATGATAACTAGCACAATTTTAAATGTTTTTTCATTTTCCTTTTAATTACATTGCTATTCAAACCTCATACACAGTTGTAAGTTTCCCCAATTTTTTTTCTTGAAATTACAAGAATTTAAAAAAATCAATATTTGATGAAGATCATAAAGGGCAAAACGTCATAATAAACACATAAACACTCCACCAAATTAAATTTCACATATTCTTCAATTCCAGTATTCTTATGCCAGAATCAAAAGCTCTTATTACTTATAATATATATATAACTGAGGTACGTGGGTTGTCTGCCTTGGTTGGACCCACTTTCTAAAGGCTATGTATGATACGTTTTAAACTAACCAATCAATGGTCTGCATACATTGGCACCCAATATCAAAGATATGTCTTGGCCTTTTTTCCCAACCGAGGCCAGTAATGAGCAGATTTTAAAATCGTCTCTGCTACTATTCTAACAGTGAACTAGAGGCATGTGAAGTACATTAAACTTTGGAATATACGACACAGGACTTCAGGTAAGTGAACGATTATATGTTTATTTTTGTATAATATTAAAAAAAACTTCAAACAGAACAATATGTTTGCAACAATAATATAATACTATAAATCTTCCATTGTGTTCTTGTTTTTTCTTATACTAACTTTTTTCTGTTTTCAACTTTACAAACATATTTTAAGGTCACAAATTCTAATATTTTGCAAACAAACCTGCGATATACTTTATTGAAAGTTGTGGTCACTCGTGTTTCTGTGATATGCTATAACACTAAACATTCACTTTCAGATCATTTTTATGTTTGTTTTTTCTTTAAGTTTCTGGGTGTATTTTTTTTAGGATTTGTTTACAGGTTCTTGCCCAAATTTCTCTTTCAAATGTGCAATCCATTTTTGATTTTTTTGTTGATTATATTTTTGATTATTCTTTAGGTTTTTTTTTAATTTTATACAGGCTGTGATAGGTAAACTGTCATCTATATTACGCAAAAATGTAAATAACTTTGATATCACTTGATCAGACTATTTACCAAAATTACAAGAAAATATCTAAATACTAGCAAAGAAATAGCTACTGGCTTCAACTAGATGACTCTGGAATCTCCAGCAAGTTTTTCCAACAGTCACTTTGATTAAATTGGTAATGTTGACATTATCCTTGCTTTCAGTTCATCTTTGGTGTTGCACAGAGTTATTGGTTGTCTGTGTTGATTACAGTGTAAAATCTTATACTGAGATTGTATTTCAACTGAAGAGTTCCCCAAAATCCATGGGATTCCTTTGTTTATTCATAATCATAATTTATTCATAATTTATTTATAATCTTCATGTTGCACTGCTAGCACAGATTTCTCTGACTCTCTCTTGCCATTCATACATATCATTCCATGCTCTGAGCAAGACTTCTAGACTACATCTCATGTCCATACAGAGCTGTTGTGGGGTGTCCTCATGGTGTAATGGTTAAAGCAATGGACTGCGGAATCGTAGTAAGCGAGTTCAAACTCCAGTCGCTCTATTATGTTCACTTTCGGGCAAATATCCTTGAGAAAGGTATGAACCCCCTTTTCCTCCCAGCTATGCGTTAAATATTACTACTACTGTTCTTCTAGGAAAATAGATTTGGCATTAAATAACCTACAAAGGTTGATATGCCATTAAACAAACAAACATTAAACAGAGCTGTTGTAGGTAAATTCTTACTGGTCGGCCAACACTGCCACATCAGTGTGAAGGGGTCCATGGGAGAACGTCACTTATGAGTTCATCCTTGCTTGTCGAGCATGTCTTATTTGTTTTATTTGAATGGTTTTCTGAGATAGGAGGTAAGTGGACGTACAGCTGCTGTTTCGTGGGATGTTGCTTCTAGGATTTATTCAATAAAGCTTGTAGCATTCTTCTGCAGTTCCCTGATAGCTTTTTCTCTATACACTTAGTCAGTATCCATTTGGTGCATCCATATAGTAGAATTGACACAACTGCTGCTGGGAAGAAATTGGATTGTATTTTATTGGATGGTTCTGACTTCAATTTGATTGATAACCTATCAATAGTAGTCCATGTCATATAGAAATTAGTCATTTGAATTAGAAAGTATTGGAAATCTAGTTTTACTGCAATAATGAAATATTTGATCATTACTGGAACACAAAATATTTCTTGATTATAAAGTCAACATAACCAAATATGCAAAAGTGTTTGGTGTCTTTTTTAAATTTTAATTAAACTTTAAAGTGATTACGTATTCTTTTGCTAGTTAAATGAGAAAAAAGATATATAATGCAATGAAGTATTTGCCAAACACCTCCACAAGGGACAGGATGTGACGTAATGTCAATCTTTTAGCAGAGTAAAGCTGGTTTGAATTCAGTTTTCTCTCTCATGGATTGATTGCTTTGACCAATGCTAAAGAAACCATCTGCCCTACTACTTACCCATAGGTGGAGGAAGAAGTGATGGATTCATACCTTTCTTAAGGGTTTATGCACAAAGTGGAATGCAAAAATCCTCATCCAGGATTTGAACTCAGGTTGACTTTTTCATTTTCCACAATGCAAACCATTATACTAACTATGCCTCTTTATATGACACAAGGTGCCCATGGTGTAATGGTTATTGTTGTAGGAAATGGACATGGTGACATGAGTTCAAATCCTGGACCAGGCTAATTGCATTTCACATAGCACTAATACCCTTGGGAAAGGTATGAATCCAATTATTCTTCCTCCAGCTATGGGTAAATAGTAGGACAGACTAGGTTCTTCAACCTTGGTGAGGCAACTAGTCTAGGAGAAGGAAAACTCTGAATTCAAACCTGTTAAACTCAACTTAAAAATTGACCTTGTGTCATATCCTGCCAGAGTGGAGGGGTTGGTAAATATGTATATGACACAAAGTAACTGAACATTTTTTCACTTAATAATCTTAAACTTATTACCTAATATTTTGAAGATCGGAGCAATACAATCTTCCCAATAATATTGGAAAATATAATTATCTGCCCTTGGCAGTCGAGTGGGGCTAAATGGCACTCTGTCTGGAATTGGTGTCTATTTTGACTCCTTTTCAAAATTTCATCACTTGTAGTGCTGACAGGAAGACCGATAAGGCAATTTAAAATCCTTCCTGTTCAAGGTGGACCTCAGTATATATGTTTGGCAGCAAAGCCATAAAGTTTGCAAAGTTTGTATATTTCAAATATATATTTGTGCTATTATATTGTTTTGAGTTCTTCATCTGAATTGAAAGCTTAACTTTTAATGTGGGAAATTATATGGGGCCCAGCAAAAAAGATCATGATATTGTTCTATATTTAGGCAGACTTGTAAATATGCATCCATTTATGAATTCATGGCACAATCAAAATGGTCTGAGGCTGTTCCTGTCAAAAAGAAAGAATGGGACAGGTATGTACGCACAGTAGGAAGTGAGCTGTAATTGCCAACAGTTAGTGAGCAAACTTGATTTCCCACTGTGAATGTTCAAGCGTCTCACCTGCTCAATTTGTATTTTAGGATGGATTTCAAACACAAGCAAAGAGAAGACATCAAATTTTGAGTTAAACTTAAGAAATCAGTGATAGAAACCTCAGAATGTTGAAACAAGCCTACAGCAATAAAGCAATGAGCTGAGCGAGGAGTTTTGAGTGGCATTTGTGTTTTGGAAAAGCGATAAACATCACCAAAGGACAATAAAAGGACAAAGTGACCATCAGTGATCTCCACCTCTGAAAATATTGAAAAAAATTGGATAAATTTTATGCCAGAGTTCTGTTGTAACCATTCTGAGGTGCCTCAAAGAGAATATTCATTTCAAACAATCTGAATAATGACTCGAAGGGAACTTGATGCTCCAATATAATAATGCACCTGTTCATAGTGCATTGAAATGAATAAATTTTTGTGCTACACCAGCATGGTGTTGATCCATACCTGCCCTATCCCCAGTTTTGCCAAACTGCAACTTTTTCACTTCCCAGACATAAAGTTCAAGTCGTCATTTTTATATGGTGGAGGATTTGTTAGGTTTGGTTTGCTTTTATGGCATACCAAATATTGTAGGTTATTAACATCAAATCCATTTTTATACATATAAACACTTCTATTTCAAACAGTTCAGTTTTGCATAAGTACACAGTTTCAAAGTCAAAAAACAGTTCTATTTCAAACAGTTCAGTTTAGCATGAGAACACTGTTTTAGTGTCAAAAAACAGTTCTATTTCAAATGACTCAGTTTAGCATAAATACAGTTAAGTTCTATTTGACTCATACATAGGACCCTATCAGGTGCTACTACACTGGGCCAGAGTGGGCCTGGGAGCAATGGCAATGAAGGGGTATTTTGCATTCCCCAAAACTCCAGCATTACTGGAACCCCACCATCAGATTGTTTAGTGTCATATCCAAGACACTCGCTGGGGTTGGCGTCTTACCGTCTACAGAGAAGCAGTCAGTGTATTGTACAGTCCCAGCCAATTGGGTAAGATATGGTGAAGGAGATCTAATGTGAAACACATGATGCTTGATGTACTAAAAGAATAGAATATAGAGGTGGAATTCCAAGAGAGGCAGAAGTGATTTATTAAGTTACTTTATTTACCAAACTTTGTGGGTTATCAAATGCTAAAACAATACTTGTATAAGAATAGTTGTTTGTTTATGTTTGTTTGGGTTTATCACATATCAACCTTTGTAGGACGTCAAATCCATTTTCTATGAATAGGCAGTTCTATTTCAAACAATTCAGTTTAGAATAAGTTCACAGTTTGTCAAAAAATTTCCATTTAAAACTATTCAGTTGAGTCAAACAGATCTAATTCAAACAATTCAGTTTAGTATAAGAATAGTTTTTATTTACGCACAGTTAAATGTCAAAATAGTTCCATTTCAAACAATTCAGTTTAGTGTAAGTACAGTTTCAATATCAAAATCAGTTTTATTTCAAGCAATTCATTTTAGCATAAGTTCCCAGTTTAGTTCTATTTGACCCATAGAGAAGATTCTATCAGGTGCTACCACTCTGGGCCAAAGGAGACCTGGGAGCAATGGCAATGAAGGGGTACTCCACATTCCTCAAAGCTCGAGCATTACTTGGAACCCCACCATCAGATTTTTTAGTGTCCTATCCAGGACACCCATTGGGAGGGATCAGCAGAGATGCAGTCTATGTATTCTACAGCCCCAGCCAACTGGGCAATAAGAAAAGTAGTGGTACAATTAAACCCATATCTGGGGAAATAAGGGTGTGTATACCTTTCTCTAGGGTATTAGTCCCAAAGTAAACTCAATAGTGTGACTGGAGTTTGAACTTTCTTACCATGATGTCATAGTCTAACACATTAGCTGCTGCACCATTACAACATGAGGACTCCTCAGTGTCTGATTAGGTTTGTTTGTTTAAACTTGATTTGTTTACAAAAGTTTGGTTGTAATCATAACTTGTTATATTTTCAATTCTTTTTTTTGGTTGGTTTTAAAGCATATCAACCCTTCAAGATCATTTAATGCAAAATCCTGTTTATACATATAGGTATATATTGAATATCCGTAATTTGAAAATTGATAGTTTGTAGGTAACATTTTAAACAAGCCATCGCTTATTCATTTGCACACATTTAAATGATTTCAAATATTGCTATGTAACACAAATAATTCAATTTAACATCAGTCTTTTCTTAGCACACAGTTACATAGTTAAACAGTTCTTTTTTACCCATAGATGGGACCCTAACAGGTACTACCACTCCAAGTCAGAGTGAACCTGGGAGTAATGGCAATGAAGGAGTACTTCCCCTTTCACAAACTTTCATGACTAGAGCCTCATCATCAGATGGTTTAATGTCATGCCCAGGTGACTTGTTGAGGGGAAAAGTCTTACCTTTTTGCAGAGAGGCAATCAGAATATTCTACACCCCCAGCAAACAGGGCTAGCCTTTGTTTTTAAATTGCACTCTTTATTTGTCAATAAACATTTGTTTGCACACAGTACACTCCAACATTTGTTTACACATAATATACTCCCATCGAATATGAATAATTTTTAAATTTTTTGACCAATAGATGAGACACTAACGTATACTACCAATCTGTGTCAAAGTGGACCTGGGATTAATGGCAATGAAGGGATTTTCCATATTCCCAAGAGCTCCAGAACTGAAGTTCAATCATCAGATGCAGTTTAGTGTCATACCAAGGACATAATTAGATGTGTATGGGCATGATGTATCATAACAGTTGACTACTTTGAATAAGATGGTAACCAAATTTAAAGATTTTCTAATTGGGAGTTTTTGTTTGGTTTGGTTTTATGGTGTATCGACTGTTGCAGGTTATTCATTACCAAATCCTCTTTATACATCTATCTTAAATATATATATGATTGGTAAACACACTTTGTAGATAACATTCTTAAATGAGCATAAGGTCTTTTTTGCACAAAGTTAAATGGTTTCAAGTATTGCAATATCACAGTCACAATTTAACATGAGTCCTTTGTTTTCACACAGTTTGTTCTATTTCACCAATCAATTGGACCCTATTAGGTGCTACCATTCTGGGTCAAAGTGGACCTCGGAGCAATGACAATGAAGAGGTACTCCATATTCCCCCAAATCTCCAAAACTGGTGCCTCAACATCAGATTGTTAAATATCATATCCAGGACAATCATGAGGAGGTGGTTACCCTTTTGTAGAGATGTAGTTAGTGTATTCTATTGCCCCAGCCAACTGGACTTAAAGAAGTCTTGGATCTTTTTGATTGCCACATGTATATATATATATATATATATGTGTGAGTATGTGTATATAAAATAAAGAAGAAAAGTGATAAGATAATTAGGAATATCATTATGTAGTTTATTTTTTGATAGTTTTGACCTTAGGTCATTATCTGGAGAAAATGTTTTTGGGGAAAAAAGGAAGCATTTTTTAGAAAGTTCTTAGAAGAGTTGATATGCTATATGAAATGCACTATAAAATTTTGGTACAGCATATCCATCAGTCTGAAGAATATTGTCTGATCCAAGTGTGTCCTTTTGGTCTGTATATATATATATATATATATATATATATATGCCTCTCTCTTGTAAGAGCACCTGTTCTAATGTGTTTTTATTAGATTTGATGTGAGTATTTAAAATTAGCAGTGACTTGACTGGTTGATTTGTTCATGTGGATTTTTTCACAGTGTCCTTTTCAAGGGGTTGAGGGCCCTTCAAATCAGTAACAATTTGTTGTAAGGTCTATTTGTTTCCATTGGTGCATATGGTTGTTAAATCTTTATTCTTTCCAGGTCGGGTGATTAAGTTTCATATTAAATCCAAATAGCACTTATGCTTTTAAACATTTTATCTATTTGACTTCATTTTTTTCAATCATTGATTTCTTGTTTATATCTTTTACAGTTCTTTCTATGATTGTAAATTTTGCATTTTTCACCATTTGTGAGGATGTGTTCTTTCACTAACATTAGATTGTTCTGATTCATAGATTTAATCTTGTGTCTATAGTTATTTAATCTAAGATAAAATAGCCATCCTGACTTTCCAACATATTGTTTTTGGCAATGTGTGCTTTCCAATACACAAATTAAATTTTTGCTTCAACAACTTGAATCATGAGCATTTTGCAAGTCTTTTTGATTGTAAATATATATAATCATTATTAATAACAATATTAATTGAAGACATTAAAAAAAAATAATATAAAATACAAAATTAAGTCCAAATAAATATTATAATAATAATGATAAATAAAAACACAAGAAGATAATAAATTGAATAAATCACAAAAACTAATATATTTACATAAATAACCAAGCAGTAAAAACTAAACTAATAGGTCAACGTCTTTACCTTTTTGGTTGGGGTGAGAACTTTTTAACATTCCCATATATATATATATATATATATATATATATTGAAAGCTGATATATATAGATATGTATAGTCATGCAACATAAACATACATGACCACAGATATCAGTTTTATAGACAAAGGATGTAAAATATTATTTTATAAGTATACAGACATATACATCAAATATTGTAACTAAATATGTATAAATTAAAATATTTATACTTATATGGACACAGCTGTGGAGAGAAATTTAGTTTATGTGGACACACACACACACACACACACACACACATATATTCATACACACACATACATATGTATGCACACACACACACACACACACATATATATATATATATATATATATATATATATATAATAAAATTACATATCACTTTTGAAAATCAATTAAATGCTTTCAGTTTGATTAGATTTCATGAACATAATGGTGATAAACAATTTTTTTTCAAGAAGTAATTTAAAACTGTTCCACATGACTTTTGTAAAATTTGATTAAAAGTTACCAAACTTTTTTTTCAATTATATTTCTTTTGGCTTCCAAATTATATATCAGATGTTTTGATGTGATTTTCACAAAAGTCTCAAATCATCATTGAAGTTTTGTCTTCTCCACTATCACACTATCTTCCTCTTTTTTTTCTTCTTTTTTTTGCTTTATTCATTTTTAATTTCTTAAAGCTAATATCATTTGTGTCTGTTAAAATTTCAGTTATCTTTAGGTAATATCAAAGCTCTGGAGAAAAAAAAAGTCAGTCAGTAGTTTCTTATTTCAAACTCTTTAGAATACAAAGTTGGTAAAAATTTTATTCATTGACTTAATCAAAATTCAGCTTCATCTCATTTAAAATAGTTCCCTCTGAGAAGACACACCAATGAAGACATTGTTCCCGCTCCTGGACATCTTCAGTTTACACTATTTTCAGTTGCATGCACTCAACAGTTTATAAATAGTGACCATGGAGATGGGTTTGGATTTTTGGAGACAGAAAATAGTCACAATAACTCAAATCCTGAATGTCAAGAGACTGTGATATCACAGGAATATTCTGTATAGCCAAAACCTCATTTACAGAGACATCTTATAAATTGTAAATTTAAGTATCACAGAAATTTTAATAAGTAACAAAGAACTGTGTATCTTTGCCAATCTAGACAAGTTTTGGAACACAAAGATATATATATATATATATATATATATATATATATATAAAAGGTTGCAAAGTAATTTGGTATTTTCTAGGAGAGAGAAAATAGATATAAAGGTAGTTTTCCCATTCATGAGTTTTTAATGAAAAGAAAGCTTTTTTATAAAAGCAACTTCTACTGCAATAACACCAACATTCACCTTTAACATCATTGCTCAACAAAGTAAAATAGAAGGCATTACTTTTTGACAAGCCCTTATAAGAAGTTTACATGCTGGCTCAAGAGTGTGAGAGCTAAACTGCATCTGATTGTGAGAATCCAGTTCTGAAGATCTGGGGAGTGTGGAGTAACCCTTCATTGCCATTATTCCTACTCATATAATAAAGTTTGAAAATTACTGTTTTAAGCTATAACCTATCATTGAGTTGCTAACAATTCATTCTATATCAGGGAACTTCACTTTCCTTGGTAAATCCAGGAATGCATACACATATATTTTAAAGCAATTGCAAAAAAATCTCCTGTATATAGTTTAATGGAACAAAGAGTTAGTAGGTGATGCAAATCTAATATAGTTCTTATAATTTACTAAGCTCAACTAAAACTTGCAAATAAGTCTCTGATTGCTTATGAGACCCACTATTATTAAGTGATCACCCATTTAAATGCTGAACAAACACTGCTCAACTTTGGTGATTTGTTCGGATGCTGTGCTTTTTAGCATGACTTGAGTATGAATTCTTCAGACATTTCCTGGATTTTGTTTTATTTACTAAACTTTGCTTAGTCCAGCATATAGGCTTCATGTTGCTTATGGTACCTGGTGTTACAAGGTACCTCTGGTGGTGTAATGGTTGGCAAGCTCGGCTAGCAAACCTACACAAGTGAGTTCGAGTCTCATTGAGTGCCCCTTTCATATGGCCTGTGCTACATCTAAACAAAAAGCTTAGTAAATTACTACCTGGTGTTACAAAGTGGTCACCCATTCAAGTACTGAACAGGCTTATCCTTGCTTGACTTTTGGCAGGGACCAGTACTTTAAGCATGACATGACTTACACTCAAGTCAAATATATTTCTTTGAGTGCCATTGTACAATAAATTTTCAAAATCACTGACAAGCATGTTCTGCGTATGGCACTAAACTAAATTCAATGTTGTGGCTACAGTCTCATAGCTCTGAAGAGTGTGGAGTTACCTTTTCATTACGATTACTCTCAGGCCCACCCTAGCACAGTGATATTACCAGTTAAAGTTCCATCTATACGTTTAATAGATCCATTTGAAAAGGATTAGTATTTGACAAGAATACTTGAAACCATCTAACTTTGTGCAAACAAATCAGCATCAAATAGGATCGGATTTCTTTGTTTAATGACATATCAACTTTTGAGGGTCATTTAATGCTGAAGCCATTTTTGTAGATGCACATTAGTGGTACTATCTAACCCATACCTGCGATGATAAGGAGTTTCATACCTTTCCCAAGGGCATTAGTCCAAGAGTGAATGTAATTATGTAACTGGAGTTTGAACTCACTCACTCACTCACTATGATGTTGCAGTCCAGGATATTAGCCATTACACCACAAGGACTCCCTCCAAATAGGAGCCGGAGCTGTAGAATACTCCAACTGCGTCTCAGCAGAGGGGTAAGACCCCCCCCCAATGAGTGTCCTGGTAGCATTTGACAGGGTCCTATCTCTGGATCAAATTGAACTGTTTGACATTTAAACTGTGTGCTTATGCTAAACTGAATTGTTTGAAATAGGACTGTTTTTATTAACAGTATGTAAACAAAAACTGTGTACTTATGCTGAACTGAATTGTTTGAAAGAGAACCGTTTGATCATTTAACTTTGGGTAAACAAATGACTGATGTTTAATTGAATTGTTAGTGATAGATAGCAATACATGATAACATTAAACTGTGTGCATACAAATGATTAATAGTAAATAAAATCATTTGTATTTGATAGAAATAAAGGAAACCTTTTAACTCTGTGAAAAAAATGAGCTCTGGCTCATTTAAAAATGTTTATCAATAAAGTGCATTTAGAAATCATATTTTTAGTATATACGTATAAAAAGGATTTGGCATTAAATAACCTACAATGGTTGATATGCCATAAGACCAAACCAAATTTAAATAGAAACAGTTACTTGAAAACATATGATTAAAAAAAAATGACCGACCTTGGTATAATTTAACACACCAAGAGGTGATATAACAAAGATCGAACTGTAGTAAGCTATGACAATTCACAAACTTGCTTACAATCATACTACGTCAGACACCATCACTTACCATAATAAATCCTGAAATGTATATACATGTATTTTAGAATAATTTTTCAAATACATAAAAATTAATGTCAGTACTAAAACCTACATATGCAAAAGCAAATTGAAAACTCCTCAAAAAGACTACAAGTATTTAAAGATATACTTGATAATTCTATTTATCGTCTTCGCCTCTTTTAAGACATTTTTTGGTGGGTTTTTAAGCAGATCACTGATCTTATTCCCCCCACCACAGATGCCATCATCATTCTTATCTCTTGGCTTGTGTACAGATTATTAATATTTTACTTTTTATCTTTCTAGTTTTGTTTCATTTTGCCATTTCGGCAAGTGTATGGGTGAGAGCAAGTCTCTAGACCCAGTGTCTCTATGATTCCTTGTCCAATAGTCATGGTCTAGTTCTTTCAGAATAAACTTTATAAAAAATAACAGAAAACAAAGATTTAACTGATAAGAGCAAGAAGTGGGAGATAGAGAGTAGAATAATATAATAGAATAAGTGTGAAACTTTTAGATATCTCTGAAATTTTTGTAAGTAATGAAGAAGTGTGTCTCCTTGTCTATTTCAACAAATTTTGAAACACAAAGATATATAGATATATATATATATATATATATATATATATAAAATTGGAAAGTAATTTTTTTTATTTTCTAGAAGATAGAAAATAAATATAAAGGTAGTTTTTCCATTCTGGAGTTTTTAATGAAAAGAAAGATTCATTATAAAACCAACTTCTACAGCAATAACACCAACATTCACCTTTAACATCATTGGTCAACAAAATAGAATCAAAAGCATAACTTTTGAGCCAGCCCTTATAATAGTTTTGCATGTAGGGTTTTGTTTATTGCTAATGAAAATGCATATATATACACACACACACACACACACATACAGATATATATATATATACACAAACACACATATACAGATATATATACACAAACACACATCATATATATATATATATATATACATATATGCAAACACATGATATACATATATGTATATATATGCAAACATATATATAAACACACACACACACACATATGTATATACACACTCACACACACACATATATATATGTGATGCGTTCAATAGGTTTCCAGACATTTTTGTACAGGCATTTAAAATTGTTGTAGACTCTTGAAAATTCACTATGTTATTGCTATACATCTTAAGAGATTACTGACCAATTTTTATGATTTCAGGTTCAAATGAACAGCTACAGCAGCAATTGGAATACACCCTACTAAAGCCTGATTGTCACAGCTGATGAATTTCAAAAATGCAATCTGGACGTGAGGACACTTTAGAAGAATGATATGCAATAAAATTCTGTTTTAAACTTGGAGAAAATGCCACAGAAACGTATGGAATGCTTCAGACTGCTTTTTGACCATCTTGCATGAATCGAGCATCAGTTTTAGAGTGGCATAAGAGATTCAAGGAAGGCAGGGAGTCTGTGAGGGATGATGAGAGGCATGGGAGGAGTAAGGAAGTCAATACAGCAGAGTTGATTGACCAATGGGTTAGGGTTACTATGTTGAGGTTTTAAGGGAGTTCAGGAAGAGATTCATAGGGAAGAGGCCAGCACTCTTCAAATCAGGTCAATGACATTTCCACCAGAACAATACACCAGTCCACAACTCCATCCTTGTCACAGACTATTTGACCGAGATGGGCATCCAGACAGTTCCTCAGCTTGCATATAGTCCAGACCTTGCTCACTGTGACTTTTGCTTATTCCCTAAGCTCAGAGGCTGTCGTTATGAGACAATTGAGTAGATGAAAGAGGCTGTGATGAAGGTCATTGACACACTCACAAGAGGACTTCCATGGGGCCTTCCAGAAGTTGTTGGAACAATACAACAAGTGCATTGCAGCCGAAGGAGATTACTTCAAAGGGGACAAGAGTTTCATGAGTGTACTATCAATAAAAGTGCCCATATAAAAAAAGTCTGGAAACTTATTTAATGATCCGCGTATATATATATATATATATATATATACACAAGCACACAATATTCATATATACATATATATATATATATACACACAATATATATATATATATATATACACAATATATATATATATATATATATATATACAATATATATATATATATATATATATATATATATATATGCTGACAAAAGAGAAAAATTAGAGTTACCTCAATGAAAACGCTACACTATCCAATGATGTTATTGAGTTCTCTGTATCTATTGAAATTTTCATGGAAGTAAATAAGAAGCATTAGTTTCAGAGTACTGTTCATACAATCTTTCTATACTTTTTTTAGTTTAGACATTTATATATTCTATTTCCCAGCATATAAGACACAGGTTTAGCTTTAGAATAATTCTATGCTAAAATAACACAGCATTCCATTTGTTGGTATTAAAACTATAGGGTTATCAACTGAATTCTCAAGAAATAAAAACAAAAAACAAATATTGTGTGTTTCAGTATACATGGGATCCATGTGATTGCTAATAACTCGACAAATAATAATGTTATATTCTTTTTTTGCTTCAGATTGGAAAAATAGTATACTATAACAACTATTAATCCTTGATGACAATACCTTGGACAAGAAAGGAAAAAAATATCTTGTATCACTACTTATTTGGAGACAAAATCTTTCAAATCCATCTCAAAATAGATGCATGTCCTGGAAGCTGATATAATAACAATTAAAAATAAAATTAATTTAATGTCTCTTGCTCAGGATGTGTTCCACATGACTGCCATTGTGCTTATCTCCGTAATATATCATTATCATATGGGTTGCATCTATTTTGAGACACAAAGGCAGCTTTTCCATTCTGGAGTTTGAAATAAAAAGAAAGCTAAGACCTGATTTTTTTTAATGACATATCAACCTTCATAGGTTATTTAATACCAAAGCCATCCTTGTAGAACAGTAATTGCATTATTTAATCTGCTGCTGAGGAAAAAGGAAGGTTATACTTTTCCCAAGGGTATTAGTCCAAAAGTGAATGTAATAGCTTGATTTGGGTTTGAACTCACTTACTATGATGTTAGGAAAGTCACTATGTCATGGAAAACCCCTCAAAACCTGATTTGATGACTTGCATATTTTCTTAAAATTTCCTTTTTCTTAAAGGTTTCACATTTCTAGCATTTACCAATCTATAAAATTGGTAAATAGAAAGACCATTTTACTAAAAAATAAACAGATGTTTACATCTATTTATGAAATAAATGTTTTCAGAAATTTGGTGGTTCCTTATTGTTGCATTTTCCAAGTTTTCATTTTGTTTTTTGTTATTAAGTTTCATTTACTTTGACACACAAACCTCAGATTACTTATGCGACTGCAAAGTGTACTTACTCAACTACTCAGCAATGACAATGAGCCATTATTTTTACTCTGTAGAAAATACTAGCGTAAGTTAAAAGTTTTCAAATATTTTGGTAACTTGAGACACAATTCGGTAGCTTTGGGTGCCTTTGCTGAGTTTGTGATAGTAATAAAACCACACTGGACTGTGAGTTGCCAAACTTACCTGATACTCTCCAAGAGCTGCTCACTGGATTTGCCTCTATGACTTGGAACACACTCTCAGAATCCACAGTTTTAGGCCTACCAATCCTTGTCGGATCACTTAGTTTCTTGCAACCGGAACAAAATTTCTTGAACCATCAGGTTACTGTACTGTGATCAACTGTACCTTTACCTTTCAGACGAGAAATGTTTTTGTTTCCTTCCATAGTGTTATGGCTCCGTTTGAATTAGACTATATTGCACTTTCATCTGCATGGCATTCAAACCTCACACAAAGTGAAGCAAAACACGTCTGTACACCTACTAGCATGATACCACTAAACATAGTGGGTCAGGTCTGTCAGCTGGGTGGGGGACTGTTGAATATATCTATTGCTTCTCTGCAAGTATCCTCAATATGATATCAAACCATCTGATGGTGAGGCTCTAGTCTTGAAGCTTTTGGGAAAGTGAAGTATCCCTTCATTGCTATTGCTCTCAGATCAATTCTGGCTCGTACTGGTAGCACCTGAAATTTATGGGTCAAATAAAACTGTTTGACATTTAAACTGTAAGCAAACAAATGACTTATGTTAAATTGAATTGTTTGAAATAAACTGTTTGATCATGTAACAATGTGTAATCAAATGATTGATGTTTAATTGAATTGTTAGTGATACATAACAATACTTGGAACCATTTACCAATGCAAAAGCAATAGCAATACTAGTGTGCAAACAAATTAGTTCTAACTCATTTAAAAATGAAATTACCGACAAATTATTCAGTTACAAATCATATATGTATATTCATTCATATGTGTACAAACAAATGACTAATGTTAAACTGCAACAGTTACATAGCAATACTTGAAAGCATTTAACTTTGAGCCAACAAATGATTAATAGTTGATTGAATTCATAATGTTTGATAGAAATGTTTGAAGTGATTTAGGTTTTTGCAAAAAAGAGCTCAGGTGCATTTAAAAATGTTATCAACAAAATGTGTTTACAAATCATATATATATATATATATATAAACAGGATTTGGCATTAAGTAACCTACAATGGTTGATATACCATAAAACCCAACCAATTAACCAACCATAGTGGGTAATTTCCATGGCTTGAACTGCTCTAGTCACATGGTATACATGCAGCAAACTAGAACATGGTAAAATATTGCAAACTTTTAAGGCAACTTAGTAATGATGTATATAGATCAAAACTTTGCAGTTTCAGCATACTTCCCACAGACCCATTATTGATCCTTTTGGGATGCCATTCAATAAAATTTAGGTCCAATGCTAAACTTTTGAGAAGGTTTGAATACACATGCAAAAGTTAATATTTAGCCACCAGAAAATTTTGCTGCATTTCTCAAAACCAGGGCATTGCCAGAATGTAATAGTTAAAGTTATGAAAACAACAGGAGAGAAAAACATTGTTTTTTAGAATGTTCTTTAAAAGTAAGGATATTATTTTGTCATCAAGTGGATTTAACTGTAGCATCCAAAACTTTTGCGAGAATATGGACCTATTCTTGGAAAGTTTTGTTTTCTTTCCCAGGTTTAGGTCTGAGCAAGGCTATATGTAAGACTGACTGTTGCCCAAGATACTCTTCTCCATGCTACAGATATTGTCTAGGAAAGATCAGTACTGTTTGACACCAATATGGTTGCAGGAACTGTCAGAATAAGGTTAAAAACAGTGTCACACTGCTTTAGGGACTTCAGCTTCTGATTTGTCTTCTAACTGATTTTAATAGCATGTCGACCCATCTAGGATTACTGTATGCCTATTGGATAGAGAACTGCATTCATTGTATGTTCATATTGATATTTTTTGTGTTGTTGTCCCTCAAGAGTTTTTTTTACACACAGTTCAATCAAATATGAACAAGTTTTAAACAGATCTATTTGACCAATAGATAGGAACTTAACAGAAATGTAGCCTCACCATCAGAGGCAGTTTAGTGCTATACCCAGGACATCTCTTTTTAGGGAGGTTATAACCTTCATGCAAGTGATACATATTCTATGCTCCGTTTACTGAGTTGGGATTGGTCTTCTGGGTTTACTCTTAAACCTTTTCCTATGAGTACATAGAAAAGGGTAAATTTACAAACCAATATTAAAAAATAAAAATCATCATCAAGTTGTGCTGACAGAATAGGTTCCCTTGACACTCTCTCACCATCCATCCCTATCAGCCAATGCTCTTAGGAAGTCCTCTTGATGGCATCCAGGGTCCATACCCAGCTGTTTAATGTTAGTTTTTGCTGGTTGGCCAAAACTGATGTGTCTATGTGTACAAGTCTATGGGAGAATGTTGCTAATAAGTTTGTCTTTATTTTTTCAGCAGTGCACAGCATTGTCTTATTTGGGTGGTTTGGGGGATGAGAGGTGATTGTCCATACAACTGGTGTTTAGGATTTGTTTGAAACAGCATGTAACATTCTTGTTTTGTTCTCATCAAGCTTTTCATGCAAAAGAAATTCCTTTCTTGTTAGAGTCCAAAAAATAGTATTTTTCTGTTATTTTATTCTTAAAATATATGCATTATTTTGGATTCTTTTTTCTTTAACTGAAGGTCATGGAATTTTTAATGTCTTTGTCTCATTTATAAATTTTACCAAAATTGTCAACAATAGGTTTCCAGACATTGCATAGAGTTGATTATTCAGAGAACGAAAATGAAGCTTACAATGTTTCAATTGACAAATTAAGTGTACAACAGCTGAGCTTCACACCATTACCTAGAATAATTGGATACTTGCCAATTCAGATATTAGGCATTTCACTCAACAATCATATTTAAAATGCTGTCTTCACAGTCAAAAATGGTGAACATACAATGGGTGACAATTGAAATACTAATCAAAGCTTGAAACATTAAACTGTTAACTTTTCCTTGATAGCTTAAGATTAAATAGTCAATTTAACTTTTCACAAATCAGTTTATTTATTATTCATATTCTATAGGAATAGTTCTGAAGTGCAAAAAGAAATATGTGTTTTACAACAGAATATTGCTTAGTAAACTGGTATAGTTAGGTTTGGTTTGGTTTGATGGCATATCAACCTTTGTGGTTTATTTAATGCCAAATCTATTTTTATACATATAAACAGTTATGTTTCAAAGAATTCAGTTTATCGTAAGTACACAGTTTAGTTCTATTTGACCCTTAGATAGGGCCCTATCAGGTACTATCACTCTGGGCCAAAGTGGACCTGGGGTCAATGGCAATGAAGGGGTACTCCACATTCCCTAAAGCTCCAGCATTACTGAACCCTCACCATCAGATGCAGTTTAATGTCATATCCAGGACACTCATTGGAGGAGTCTTAGCCTCGGCAGAGATGCAGTTGGTGTATATGATAACCCGAGCCAATTGGGCCAATAAACTGGTCTGACATTATTACTGATGTAGTGAATTCTGTTCTTCCTGCCATCCAGTCAGTAGAGCTTGGAATAGGCTGACTGTATCCCCTGCTGAGGAGTAAGAAATACCGCACACCAAAAAAAGAAGTATGCAGGGTATGACACTAAACTACATCTGAGAGTGAGGCTCCAGTTCTAGAGCACTGGGGAGTTTGGAGTACTCCTTCTTTGCCATTATTCCCAGGTCACCTCTGACCTGAAGTAGTAGTACCTCTTGGGGTCCCATCTATAGGTCAAATAGATCTATCTAAAAATCATTTGTATTCAAAATCTTAAAATACTTGTAATTAGCGATAGAAATAATAGCCAACCAGTTTCAAAAGGTTAATAAACTAGCCTAGCTGACGATTTCTTCTGGGTGCCCAATATTTGGAGCCCTGGGTCAGACTAAGCTAAGCTAAGTAAATATTTTACTGTTTCATTATGGAACAATGATTAAAAAACAGTATTCTTGGCATTTATTCTATTAGAAGTTATTTGGTCTTTCTTCAACTCACCTATAAAAGGGTTATCCTGAATATGATACTAAACTACATCCACTGGTAAGGCTCCAGTTCTGTTGCTCTACAGTATGTGGTGCACCCCTTCATTGCTGTTACACTCAGGTCTATTCTGATATGGAGTGGTTGTACTTGTGAAGATCTCCTGTATGGGTCAAATACATCTATTTTAAAATCATTAGTATTAGATAGGAATACTTAAAACCATATAACTGTGTAAATAAATGATTATTATACATAAATTAAAAAGTTATGATAGTTATGAATATAATCGAATATTTACAAATTGATAAAAATTCAGCATTAAGTAGCTCTTTAGTTTTTGATATTCCATTAAAGAAATAGACTAAACTAAATATGTATAAGTTGTCTGAATTTCTGAGACAAAGCTTGATGATAATTACCATTAAGGGTATTTGGACTATTGTCTTCATCTTTATTGTTATTTTCATAACGTTTTGGCCGATATGTCTGAAGGCCTTCTTCTGGTATTTGTCGAACTCGGGAATCGATCCAGAACTTCAAACTACATCCTTTACTGAATCCATGGCGGTCACCTGTAACATAAAGTAAGAACATTAAGTTTATAAGTCCCAAAAATTCACTCTAAACTGTCCAGCATGAAACATTGAGTATTCCTTAACCTTCTAAGAAGGACAATCATCTGGAGGTTGCAGGTTCAATCCTGACTGCAAGCTAGTGACAATACAGGAATACTTGACACTTTTACCCAGTTATGGTTAACAGAATCAGAACAGGTGACCCCCGTGGATTCAATAAAGGTTGTAGTTCGAAGTTCCGTGTAGGTTCCTGAGTTTGATAAACACCTGAAGAAGGCCGGAGGACATATTGGCCAAAATGTTGTGAAAATAACAATAACGATGAAGACAATCGTCTAAAAACCCTTAATGATATAACTATATATAGTTATGATTACAATCTAATATTTACAAATAAATCATGTTTCAGCAATAAATGACCCATAAGGAGTTGATATTTGAAGATATCTAAATAAATAGACAAAAAACACACTAAAACATATACTTAATCAACCATGTGTTTAGATTGTTATGTCCTTTTAAACATATTACTATCAAATTCTAGGACCAGGCAACCTTATTACATGAATATATTAAATAAGCTTATACAAAAAAAATGTAATACTTTTTTTCTGATTAAATGTACAACAAAGTAAAATCTCAATGAAAAATTACATTTTTGGAAAATTTTAAGACTATGAACACATTAATAAACCAAGAGTGAATATATATATATATATATATATATATTCAGTACATTGACAGAAAGGTACCCATTCAAGATTATTTAGTAGATATAGATTTACCCTCTGCCACTTGAAAAATGCTGACTGCAGCTGGTATGAATAAACAAAACTGCTAACAATAAATTACAAATTGAAAAAAAAAACCCCAAAAACACACATACACATACGACACAACACCTGTAATGAAAACAAGAACTGAAACAAAGAAACATTATTATCCTTTAAGAATATATTCGATAATAGAGTGTAGACTGCTTCTTATACGCATAAAAATCTCTGACAAGTGATGGAATTAAAATCACTAATCTTGATAAGAATTTGGAATCAGATTTGTCATCAAAACTGATAAGAAAATTGGACTGGTTCCCAAACACAAAAGAAATCATTGTTAACATCTGTTTATTGTTTCCCAGTTGGTACCTAAAGAGATCTATCAATTGATCTATCAGTTGTCTGTCTCTCAATCAAGTGATCTATCTCTCGAGATATTTATCAAGTTTAGCTTAGTCTGGCACATGGCCAAGAATAGGAATCGAAACTATGTTGCTCCAGTGTTCAAAGTGATAAAGGCCTGCTTGCATTGAAAATCAGCTTTTACCAACCAAAATACCAACCATTAAAAAATAAATTACTGCTTCAACCACCTAGCTGGACTAACTAAACTATCTATTAACTATTCATTAAAAACCATATCTATCTATCAATCAATTTCAGTCTATGGATATACATATCTCCATCTTTTATATCTATCTATCAATCTATCTATCTATCCGTGTTAGTTCATATCTGTAGATATATTTATATATTCTATCAATCTATCTCAGTCTGTTCATATGTGTGGGTATATCTATTTCCATCATTTATATCTATTCATTATCCAAGTATATTCATATCTGTGGATATATAACTGTGTAACTCAGTCTGTTCATATGTGTGGGTATTTCTATTTCCATCATATATATCTATTCATTATCCAAGTATATTCATATCTGTGGATATATAACTGTGTAACTCAGTCTGTTCATATGTGTGGGTATATCTATTTCCATCATTTATATCTATTCATTATCCAAGTATATTCATATCTGTGGATATATAACTGTGTAACTCAGTCTGTTCATATGTGTGGGTATATCTATTTCCATCATTTATATCTATTCATTATCCAAGTATATTCATATCTGTGGATATATGACTGTGTAACTCAGTCTGTTCATATGTGTGGGTATATCTATTTCCATCATTTATATCTATTCATTATCCAAGTATATTCATATCTGTGGATATATAACTGTGTAACTCAGTCTGTTCATATGAGTGGGTATTTCTATTTCCATCATTTATATCTATCTGAGTCTGTTCATTATCTATCTGTCACTCAATTTATTCCAATATCAGTCTTGTTCTATCTCTGTTTCTTCTTAGCCAGGTTTTTTTGACTCTCTGTCAATCTATTATTTACATATCTTTCTCTCTTTCTACTCATCTCACTCAGATCATTATTTTTTTTGATGATTCTAAACATCGACCTATTCTATTAGAAAATATATCTAGATAGACAAAATATTCTTGAAAAGATAGGTTTGTTTGTGACAGAAATACTAATTGAAAAAAAATGTCGATCAAATAATTTAAAAATCAAAATGTTAAAAGTGATGCCTACATTTAATATAATCAGAATCTGATTAGTAAACAGGAATATAATTGATTTTTTATTAACATTCAATAACTTATTTTATGGGTAACCCAATTAAATGAAGTACTAGAGCTTCTCGCTTTCACATAGTTGGCACTATAAAATGAAGTACAATAGTTCTTATATATTCAAGAATCTTTTAATTAAGTGAAGTACAATTTGGGCTGATTTAAAAATGTGTTCAAATGTTTTTAAGGAACTATTGCATTATATAGTCAAATGATATTTTCTTTAATATTTCTTTTCATTCATTAGTTAATGTCTTCTATGACTTCTGTTCTAGTCCCATAAAAAATTATATATATATATATATAAGTCCTTGCTATTATTTTGTTTTAACATGCATGTCCCTAAACATTTTTCCTATTGTAGTTATGATCCTATGTGATATAATTATGAAAATTTATCATGACTCGAGTGTAGGATACCCAGTGAGGATCAAATTCACTACAGCAGTTATATTCAGCAAAGCTAACCACTACTCTATACTATAGTAAAATTACTTGTATTTACTCTTGTGATTGGTGGGGGCCCTCAGGTACTATAAGGGATGTCATTGTGGTATAATGATTAAAGTGATGGACTGCGGAATTGTATTAAGCAAGTTCGAACTCCAGGCACATTATTACATTCACTGTCGGGCAAATACCCTTGGAAAAGGTATTAACCCCTTATCCTTCCAGCTATGGGTTAAATAATACCACTACTGTTCTTCTAGGAGAATGGCTTTGGAATTAAATAACCTCCAAAGGTTGATGTGCCATTAAACAAAGAAACTAAACCAAACCAATCAGGTGGTGTAATGTTTAGCAAACTAGACTGGCAGACCCACACAAGTGAGTTTGAGTCTCACTGGGAGCCCCATTTATTTGGTTTTGTGCCACATCTAAGCAAAAAGCTTAATAAATTACTAATCGTGTGATTGGTGTGTTCAAGGAAAATAACATAGAGACCAGGATTTGAATTCAGGTTTCCTATTCCATTTGCTACAATAATAATCACAATGTTAAGCATGGTTCTAGTGTTAAGAATCTGTTGTCATTTTTTTACAATTTGCTTAAAGAAAATGTTAATATTTTCTTCAAGTAGCAAGTTGGTAGGTTTAAGCTCCATGCAAGTAAGTTTTCTCTCTCATGAAGAACCTTACTAACCTCCTTGTTTCAAAAACGTACTTTGTTTATACTTCACCTCGAGTATTTTCCTCTCTCTTTAATATATGTCACAAAATCTTGAGAAAGTAAGGTAGGTTTGTTGGCCGTTTAGGCATTTAGTTTCATTTGCACAATCTTCCTCTGTGCGGTCTGGGTCTTTTTTGCCACATTTTTCTCATGTTTGATGTCCTATGAAATGCTACCTGTGGTGGGCATGTCTTTGATATTTAAAGTACCACAGTGGTGCTGGGATGTATTGTTCTACCCTTTCAAAGGAATATCTGATTTTTACTTCTTTGGATATTTTAGGTTGATTGAATGTCAGAATGTATGTATTCATCTGAATTTCTTCTCTACCCTTTCTAATGGTTATTCTTTTGAAGTTCTTGACCTCTTGCTTTCCCAAAGTTGCTCTTTTTAGGTAAGGATAGTTCTCTTCTCCCAATAACTCCTTTTAAGCTGTTCAGTCTCTCATACCTTGCATTATATTGAGTAGAAAGTTTTCATTTTGAGGATTATTCTGCTTGCCTCAGGTTGTCCATCTCTGCAATCAAATTGCCATTCTTAGTCTTTTTAACACTCTGAGAAGTTGCTCTGCGTAAAATGACTTTCTCTTTTAGGAATGAAGATAATTTGGCTGGGCAGAACTCTTCCAAAGAATCAAGTACGATTTTAAGAATTCTACAGCCACATTCTCTAAATGTGGCTCAGAAAGATTTTATTAAGTGTTTTTATTAGAAAAAGCCATATGTAATATTTGATTTTTACTGCTCCTGTGCTCCACCACCCATCACAGAGTGCAATTTGTGTTGGGAATTTACCAAGGGGGAAACCTATTCACCTTAGTTGAGATTGAGATAACTTACCAATATACTCAAGATGGAGTTGGATTTTGAGTACTTGCTCATTTTAGGCTTTCAGTAGATGATACAACTGTATAATTTAACAGTTGATAAATTGGATTGGATGTCTCTGACTATGTACCTAGTCCAGTAAGGCCAAAGCAGAGAGCTGAAACTCACTTGACCACTTCATTGCTGAGTCAAGAACTGCTCAGCAACCAGGATCCCATCCTAAAACCTTACAGGCTACCAGATGGCCAACAAGTGGCCTCATTGAGGGGGTCTTAACCCTCAACAGAAGAGCAGTTAGTATATTCTACAGCCCCAGCTGGCAGGGCATACAGTTTAAATAGTTTCAAGCATTGCTATCTAGCATCAGTAATTCTTTTTATCAAGTATTCCTATCTAATACAAACAATTTGTACACAGCTGTATGATTTTGGTTTGGTTTGTTTGGGTTTTTATGGCATATCAATCTATGTTGGTTATTTAATGCCAAATCCATTTTTATACAAATAAATCGTTTTATTTCAAACAATTCAGTTTAGCATAAGTACACAATTTAATTGTCCAAAAGATTTCTATTTGAAGCTATTCAGTTTAGTTAAACAGTTCTAATTCAAACAATTCAGTTTAGCTTAAGTACAGTTTCAATATCAAAAATTGTTTGATTTCAAACAATTCAGTTTAGCATACAAAAACAGTTCAATTTCAAACAATTCAGTTTAGTATAAGTACACACTTTAAATGTTAAAACAGTTCTATTTCAAAGAATTCACTTTAGCATAAGTACACAGTTTAGTTCTATTTGACCCATATATAGGACCCCATCAAGTGCTACCACTCCAGGCCAGTATGGACTTGGGAGCAATAGCATTGAAGAGGTACTCCACATTCCCCAAAGCTCCAACATTACTGTAGCCTCACCATTAGACTGTTTGGTGTCATATCCAGGACACATGTTGGTGTCATATCCAGGACACATGTTGCAGAAAAGCAGTCAGTGTATTCTACAGCCTCAGCTGACTAGGCAAGCTGTATGATTTCAAATAACTAATAATAATAAATCCTTTGTAAATGACTGAACATTTCAATTTAACCCATTGATGGGACCCTTACTGGTTCTATACCCCAGGGCTAGAGTAAACATGACAGTAATGCTAATGCAGAAGTATTGCACATTCTCCAAACTCCAGGACAGGACCCTCACCATTAGACGCAGTTTAGTGTTATATTCAGTTCACTCAAAGTTTTGATTTTCCCAATGCAACTGATATTCAGACACTGCCTTCTAGCACTTTTAAGATAAAACGGGTTGAGTTATTTTGCCACAAGAGCAATTTGAAGAATACATTCAGGAGAATTATATTGGTGCAAGGGTTTAATATGACCGGCCTGCCAATTGAATTGGGCCTCTGACTGCCGGTCTAACCGAGTAAAGACCAAAGTAAAGTGTTGCAAGTCACATGATCACATTGGCTATCGGACTGCTCAGCCACCTAGATCCCATCCTCAAGACTAATGGATTGCCAACCACGGCCAACATAGGTAGTTTTATTGGTGTGTTCTTTCCCTCGTTGAAGAGGATCAGTCAGAATATTTTGCAGTCCCAGCTAACACAGCAGTTTTTGCCTGGTAGTTAAAGGAAGTGTTGTGTTTATAATGAATGTGTTGGTGGATTGTACTTTGGTCAAATAGTCGGCAAGTCAATGTAACAGCATAACGAATGGTTAGTTGGTATCTCATGTCATATCAACCCTTGTGAGTTATTTAATGATAAATCCTGTTTTACATGTATATATATATATATATATATATATATGTATAATTTTATTTGTATGCAAATAGTTTGTTGTTAACTTCATTTTTAGATTAGTTGTTAGATCACATTTGCTTGCCGATAGTTAAATGATTTCAAGTATTGATATCTAACTAATAATTCTATTTGATATTAATCCTTTTGAAGACAGTTAAATGGTTCCAAGCATTGCTATTTAACATTAATAATTCTATTAATCAATTATTCCTATCTAATACAAATGATTGAACAATTTGATTTAACCGATAGATGGGACCCTAATTGGTACTACCACGCCAGGTCAGAGTGGACCTGAGATTAATGCTAATGAAGGAGTGCTGCATATTCCTCAAACTTCAGGACTGACCATCAGATGCAGTTTAATGTCATACCAGAACACTCATTATGGGGCTGAGGGGTCTTACCTCTCTGCACAGGCGCAATTGGCATATTCTACAGCCCCAGCCAAAAGAGCAGTCCAAAAAAGTGATCATTCATAAAATATCACATAATTAGGATTTTCTTGCTTTTAATGAAATGGAAATTTTTAAAATTCTGTAAATGCTATGATCAACATTATTCAAATACTGAACTTGAATTCTTCACTGTCTCTTTCTTGAGGAGAAACAATATTGGTTGAAAGCTGATGAAATTAATATATTTATAAATATGATGAAATTTAGTCAGTTCTCACACATTTTGGGTCCCATATTGTGACATCAAAATTAAAACAGAAGCTTATTAAAAAGTAAAATAGTTGTCTGATGTATTTCATAAAATATACATAAAGATACATCCACAATCCCATATGAATATGTATATTTATATATATATATACTTCAAGATTGCTCACAGCATTCTTGTGTAATTGCCGTCTAGCTTCTTCTCCAGCCGTTTTGTTAGCATCCATGTAGTGCATCCATACAGCAGTCTGCCTCCTATCACGAAAACTATCCAAGTTAAATGAACCAGACATGCAGGACACTACTGGAGAAGCAGGGATGAGCTCATAAGTGATGAACTCCTATGGACCCCCACATATGGCCAGGCAAAAGCAGGACGACCAGCACGAACGTACATTCAGCAGCTATGTGAGGATACGGGATGTAGCCCTGAAGACCTGCCCGAGGTGATGAATGATAAGGAGAAGTGGCGAGAAAGGGTCTGGGATATCCGTGCTAGTGGCATGCCATGATGATGATGATGATATATATAGATATACATACATATAATTCATCAATGTATCTCTGACTGGGTGCCATCTAGATGACTGTGCAACAGTAGGTTAAAGAATATCACTGTTATTCTTTTACAAGGATGGCTTTGGCATTGAACAACCCACAGAGATTGATGAACATTAAACAAAGAAACCAAACCAAACCTAGATGACTTATCAAGAATAACAGGGATGGATGATGAGAGTGAGTCCGAGTAATCCATGCTGCTGGCACACCTGAATGATGATATATGTACTGATGAACTGAAAAATGAGTAGTTTATTATACTGGAGAATGCATTTCGTGATTTATTAAGCTTAGTTTAATTATGGCACAAGGCCAGAAGTATTGAGTAGAGAATGAGAATCAAACTCACTAGCAATGGTTTGCTCATCTAACTTGCAAACCATTACACCATGTGAGGTGCTCAGAATGTATATGTATATATTTATATGCTTATGTAATTATGTATGTATGTATAGTTAAGCTTAGTTTAATTATGGCACAAGGCCAGAAGTATTGAGTAGAGAATGAGAATCAAACTCACTAGCAATGGTTTGCTCATCTAACTTGCAAACCATTACACCATGTGAGGTGCTCAGAATATATATGTATATATGTATATATTTATATGCTTATGTAATTATGTATGTATGTATAGTTAAGCTTAGTTTAATTATGGCACAAGGCCAGAAGTATTGAGTAGAGAATGAGAATCAAACTCACTAGCAATGGTTTGCTCATCTAACTTGCAAACCATTACACCATGTGAGGTGCTCAGAATGTATATGTATATATGTATATATTTATATGCTTATGTAATTATGTATGTATGTATAGTTAAGCTTTCTTTGTTTAATGGCATAACAGACTTAATGGACTATTTAATCCTAATGTCATCCATGTAGAGGAACACTAGTGGTACTATTTAACCAATAGCAGGAGGCATGAAGGAATTCATACTTTCCCCAAAGAGTATTAGTCCGAAAGTGAACATAATAGGGTGGCTGGAGTTTGAACTCGCTAACTATAATATCACAGTCTGGCACATTAGCCACTTTGTCTTAGTGACTTTTCCATGTATGTATACATGTATTAATATATGCGTGTGCCTATATGTAGGCATATTCATATATACACACAGAAATAGATGCATGCAAAAAATGAATTATGTGTGTATATATATATATATATATACATATGTGTGTGTGTGTGTGTATATATATATATATATATATACATTCACATATCTGTATTTATGTACATTCTCCTTATACAACAAAATACAAATAACTCATTCTTTTTCATCTTAGGAAGAGTAAATGCATTTTCAATTATGTCTTAAACTGATTTCTCTGATATTATTTCTATTTGATTATATATATATATATATATATATATATATATATATCGTGTGTGTGTCCCCTCCATGGCTTAGACTCTTTTATAAATGATGACACATGCGACCATTACCCCAGGCTCTTTGCCATGAAACCGAACATAAGCACGTGCCTAGATCGCTAACCAGAGCTATTGAGCGGGTATACTGGACGTTTTTCACTGGTTTCAATGTTAATTGATAACAAAGATAATTTTCCTGTTAGAGAAATCTGCCGGCTGCTCTGAGATTAATACTAACGATTCCTTTATGTCTCTATCCTTTATTAAGTATCATGTTGAGAAAATGGGAGGAGGGGTAGAAGGAGGTGGCAACACATTACATTTCGTCTCTGAGCTTAGGCAATATTTTCTTTCTTTGATTATTATCTTTTTTCTGTTATTTTTCTTCTTTTATCACAGAAATGAAAAAGTTCTAATATATTTGCAACGTTTTGTAAGGGAAAAGTTTATTTTTTCTTTTTTGTCTTCTTTTTATTATGACACTCACCTGACATTTCGGGTCTGCATTTTTCATTCATTTTTTTCCCTTCCCTTCTTCCTTCCTTCTTTCTTTATTTTCTTCTTCATTTCTTTCCTTAATTTCTTTATCAACCCTGATTTGCAAATGTAATCATCAGTGTTTTTCAGTAAATTCATCTTTAAAATTGCATTCTTTTAAGGGTAATTATATATATATATATATATATATATATATATATATGTGTGTGTGTGTGTGTGTGTGTGTGTGGTATTCTTATTATTCTTTTGTGACATTTTGTGATATATATTTGTTCTTTCTTTCTTTTGTTTTTTTTTCTTTATCAAGCCTGATCCTGTGTTTTTTAGTAATATCACCAACATATATATGATTTCCCTCCAAATTTTTGAAGATGCTATCTGATATATATATATATATATATATATATATATATATATATATATACAAGGAATTATACAAAAGTAATGACTACAATTTATTTTCATGGAAACTATGGACAGATATGAGAAGCACAATAACATTATTGGATAGAGCAAGTTTTCAGCAACAAAAATTTGTCCTGGTAAATTTGCTTGACCATTCCTTCCATAGAACCTAATAACAAATTAACTGATACAAGATATCCTTTAAGTAAGGACTTCAAAATGAGAACACTCTACACCCATGTATTGAATACATGGTTTAGTTTGAAACTCCCTGTGGTCACAAACTCCTATAGACACTTAACATATATATATATATTTGTGTGTGTGTGTGTGTTTAAATGTATATATAGATGTATATATAGATAAAGTCATCATCATCATCATGTCGCGCCGCCAGCGCGGATATCCCTGACCCTCTCTCGCCATTTCTCCCTATCATTCATCGCCTCCGGCAGGTCTTCAGAGTTACATCCTGTGTCCTCACATAGTTGCTGTATGTAAGTTCGTGCTGGTCGTCCTACTTTTGCACATCCATATGTGGGGGTCCACAGGAGTACATCGCTTATGAGCTCGTCCTTGCTTCTCCAGCAGTGTCCCGCGTGTCTGAAGAGCTTACATTGATATATATATGTACAGAAATTTTCTTTTTTGTTGTTCTTGGTCCAACGAGAGAAAAAAAGTAAAGATTTCAAAATGAATAGGTCCACTAAGAGATTCATATTTTTAAGAATTATTTATTTTTTTATTTTAGTTAGTATAGCATAGACACAAACTCAACAGCACTTGGCGACTGTCAATTTCTTGCTGATGCAATCATACAGGACTAGCAGGTACAACACCTGAAACACTGGGACTAAGATAAGGATATTAGTCAAAATACATCATTGTATAATAATTCTACATAAGTATCTTCTCTGTATTAGACATAAATGGGAAATGGTTAAAATAGTGAGAAATGTACTCAGTGACCCGAGTTCAAACCCTAGATGAGGCTGTTTGTATTTTATGTTGTATTTTAACCCTTAGGAAAGGTTTGAATCCAACTATTCTCACTCTAATGAAGGGCAAATAGAAGAACAGGCTGGTATCTTTAACTTTGGTAAGGCGACTGGTCAAGAAGAAAGAAAACTTTAAATTCAAATCTATTAAATTCTGCTTAAAAATTGACCTTGTATCACATCCTACTTGTATGGAGGTGTTGGTTAAATATACATGTAAGTTGTAAAGTTGGCAACCATAGTTGAGGGTGACCCAAAGGTTTCCCTTTAAAGCATTAATTATTACTGAAAATATGCGTCCTCTGGATGCAACTATCTAAGTTTTGATATAATAAAATATCACATTAAATTAAAAAGACAAATGTAACAAAATAAAAATGTGTATTTTAAGATTACACTTATTCTAATTTAATTTTAATTGGCTTCCAAATAAAATTATATGTAGAACTGCTTTGAATATGTTAGAGAATAAAAGCAATAACAATAGAAGTCAATCAAACCAATTGATTATTAATTGAACCTGGTTTTGTTAAAACCAACATACAAATTATCCACACCATATACTTTGCAAACCTTTATTTTTTAATGATATACATCACACATTGCAGACTTTTTAATCCATTGATGACATGGGCAGTTTTGAGACAAAACTAAATCACCTAGACTATGATATCATTAATAAATAAGATGGTACATTAAGATTAAATAATAATTATCAAATAATTATTGAGAAAATGCTATAAATAACTAAGGGAAGGGTGACATTGGTGGTGATGTAGTTTCATTTACAGATAGACACATAACATCCATTATAACAAGATTTTTATTGCAACTTAAAAGCTGCCTATGGCAACGATCAGACCCAATGTTGAACTCAATTTCCCTTAATTCAAAATAAATTAGAGGAACTATTTATTTACTAGTTATCTTCAATGAGAATATAATGATCTGGATGAAGATAAATTAGATTGAAAATAGTTTTATCTTCTAAGTTAAAGCATTTTAATGCTATTGCTCTAACAAAAACCTTGCTACAATGTGCCATTCAGATACAGATGCATATAACATAATTCATTTTATTTATGTTATTTATTGAGTTTAGCTTTGTATGTTACTGCGGCCTCAGGTTGATTATCATTCTTGCTGTTAAAAAGTAGTTATCTACTTTGGTATTGAACTGGCTATTTGCTGCTTAACTTCATAGATCAGTTGGGGAACTGAGACTGTAAGTATTACTTTCACTAATCAATTCATTCTTATTAATAGATAAATTTCATAGAAAAAGTGTCTAGATGTTAGAGTGTCATGTAAAACTCAGATTTATAGAATAGCTGAAATTTTATCCTAAAAAGCTTTCATTTTGTTCCAAATCACCAAAGTTAAGCAGCAATAAATCTACTAAGTACTTAGATCAGGAGTTTCCAACCCGTGGCCTGGTAGGTCATATGCAATCCTTGAGGCCCATCCATGCAGCTCTACATCCAACTTAAAAAATTTCCTCTTTGCCTTTTGATGCTGACTATGAAGAAGTACCATTGTAACTGCATATGAAACTCACTGATTTTCAGTGTTTGAAAGTTCAAGTTTCTTGCTTGTCACATCACCAACTATAAGCTGGATGATTCCTATATCTTATCACTGAAAACCAGCAAGTAGTGAGCCCATTTTGTTCTAGATATCACTATGAACAGTTTCTCTATGAAATGATGCATGCTAAGAGTACACTACTTTCACAAGTATATCAAATCATCACTTGTCTGATTGCTCCTTTTATCAACCTTTACATTTAGCTCTGATATTACATCTTTTTATGATTGCAAAGAATATCAGATGTCTCATTAATAAATTCAGACTGTTACCTCGTGAAATTAGCAAGGGTTTTTTGTTGTAGACAGTGAGAATAATGTCTAGGGTATAAGCCATAATCAACTTCCTGCCAGAAATAAATGACCCTTGGGGTTGTCCTCATGGTGTAATCATTAAAGCGCTGAACTGCGGAATCCTAGTAAGCGAGTTTGAATTCCAGTCCCGCTATTACGTTCACTTTCGGACAAATACACTTGGGAAAGGGATGAACCCCCTTATCCTCTCAGCTATGGGTTAAATAACATCCCTGCTGTACTTCTAGAAGGGTGGCTTTGGCATTAAATGACCCATGAAGGTTCATATGCCATTAAAAAAAAGAAACCAAATTGAATAACCATCAATGTTACATTCTGGGAAAAATGAATCTTTGACTTACAATAAAAAAAACCCTAACACATGGCAGCCATTTAATGTGATGTCTCT
The DNA here is from genome assembly GCA_963585895.1 of Sepioteuthis lessoniana. Lineage (NCBI taxonomy): Eukaryota > Metazoa > Mollusca > Cephalopoda > Myopsida > Loliginidae > Sepioteuthis > Sepioteuthis lessoniana. Next base: position 78,576,665 of record OY757914.1, read on the forward strand.
TACAAGAAAAAGGAACATCTTGTCAATGTTGGATTTACCTATTTGGAATTTTACCCTTTCCTGATTTAATACAAAGCTGGATTATATAATCTTTTTTGACTTGGGATTTGATACCAATCATTTATGAGCTAAACTTATGGAACTAAACTCTTTTCACAAGTTTATTTTCTATACTTTGCATAACCATTTAATATGTCACATCATGGACTCTCTTAAGTTAAGCTTTGTTCAACCAGGGCTGAAAAGGTGAGGAACTGCTGACTTAGATGGATAGCCACTTAGGAATGGTGAGTATCATTAGTAATCTGAGGCCAATGAGCAGGACAAAGAAAAGCTTAATAAAGTGCAAAAGTCTTTCATTTCCTTAAAGAAAAGATAGTGGCTTCAAACACTGTTTAGAAATCAACATGTGGAATTTAGGTATCCACTTTTAGAGAATTGTTATAAAGTTTTGTCTGAAGACAGATGTATCCAAATTTAATTTGGCTTGAAAGTAAAGAGAAAACTTTTAAATAAACATCATAATTACAATAGCACACAGAGTAAAAAGAAGCAAAAAAGACATAGTAAATCTTATTTTGAAATAAGATACAAAAAAAAAAGAAGTAAAGGAGACAACATTTAAAATGTAAATGTTGTATTTCATTCGTTTTCCCAGATCAGAAAGCGTGCAAAAATTGTGATGAGGCATCAATATAGAATTACAAAATCTCTTCTCATCTGGACACTGAAATATATTGATTGAGTTTTCGGCCATTTTCATATAAGCCCATAAAAAGAAAAAAATGGAATCAAATAAAATGTAATCAGTGTTTGAAAACACAAACAAAAACAAAATTTAAGATAGAAAATATAAAGAGAAATTCATGTAAACACAATTATTTCCACTGGCATACATTCACATAATGTATATACACACACACACACACACATAAACTGATTTATATAATATTATTCAGATGCGTAATTTTATAAAGAATACAAAGATATATATATATATATATATATATATGTTTGTATGTATGTATGTATTTGAATAATCATGTTTACAAACAGCATATATGCATATGTATACATTTACTTCTATGGACACATATAGATGTACTAAGCATAACGGTTATCATCATAGGAAGAGGAATGGTGATCCAATTTTAAATCCTGAACAAGACTGTTTGTATTTCATTTTGCACTTATGTTCTTCAGAAAGGAATAACTCCATCTGTTTCTCATCCAGCTATGGGTAAATAGTAAGGCAGACTGGATTCAATAGCTTTGATTAGGCTACCTGTCTTGCAGAAAGAAAACTTTTAATTCATCATCATCATGTCGTGCTGCCAGTACGGATCTCCCTGACCCTCTCCTGCCACCCTTCTCTCTCATTCATCGCTTCTGACTGGTCCTCAAGGTCATATCCTGATTCAGCACAGAGCTGCTGTATGTAGGTTCTAGCAGGAGGTCCTGCTTTTGCTCATTCATGTGAAGTGGTCCACAGGAGTATGTCACTTCTCCAGCAGTGTCCTGCATGTCTGGTTCATCTAACTTGAATAGTTTTCATGATGGGTGGTAAGTAGCCGTACAGCTGCTGCTTTGTGGGATGCTGCCTCCAGAACTCGTTCAATATTGCTCACAGCATTCTTGTGTAGTTGCCGTCAAGCTTTTTCTCGATACATTTAGTTAGCACCCATGTAGTGCATCCATACAGCAGTATCGATACGACCGCTGCTTGGAAAAACATGCATTTCCTTTTATTGGTCAGGCCGAAACCCTGCTACATAGTCTGGAATGAGCAGCTGCTGGCATAGGCCTTCATGTCAATGCATACAAGATGGAATGTATATGCTTTAATCAAAGAGGCGACATCTCCACACGAAACGGTAGCTCTCTGAAACTAGTTGACAAGTTCACCTACCTAGGAAGCAGTGTCTCATCAACTGAGACAGACATCAACTCGCGACTAGCAAAGGCATGGACAACTATTGATAGGCTATGAGTCATATGGAAGAACTTTTAATTCAAACTAGCTTTACTCCACTTGAAAATAGATCTTAAGTTGCATCCTGCCTGTTGTAAAGTTGGGGTGGGTAAATACATGCACACAGATAATTTATATATGTTTAAAGAACCTGTGTACAAATATTCATGTGTAAACATATACCTGTCATAATGTCAATGATTAACCACTGAGTTTTGCAGACAATTACCTATAGAATGCATTGATATAAAAGGCCTTAAAAAATTTGGTCCGCACTCTTAGATACAGCACAGCCCACACTAAGTTCTTTTAAAAAAAATTTTTTCTTTGCTAATTTACACTTCCATGCCAGCTGATATCAATCTTATTAGCTTTCTTTACAAATGAGACCCAACTTACAATTTTATTTGCTTTTTTGATGAATTAGACCTTCCTGACCGGTTTGAAGTGAAAATGTTCCGGGCACTCCTTTACACAAAGTTATGAGACTTTCACCTCCTGAAGGTAGTGCTACTGGAGTTGCCAATTTTATTTGCTCTCCGGATGAATTAGAACTTTCTGACTAATTTTAGGTCCAAAAAATTCCTTTCACATGACCCCTGCCTATACTAAGTTCTATCAAGATTGAGACATTAGATTAGAAGTCTGTTGGATGTAAGTAAACAAATGAGTTATTTTATATATATATATATATATATATATATATATATATATATATATATAAATCTTAATTATATATATATGTATGTGTGTACAAGTTTGGTTTGATTGCTTTGGTTGTTTATGTTTTATGGCATATCAACCTTTGTAGGTTATCTAATGCCAAATCCATTTTTATACAAATAATCAGTTCTATTTCAAACAATTCACTTCAGCGTTAGTGCAGTTTCAATGTCAAAAACAGTTCTATTTCGAACAATTCAGTTTAGCATAAGTATGCACTTTACTTTTAAGTACATAGTTTAATTATCAAAAACATTTTTATTTCAAGCTATTCAGTTTAGTCAGGCAGTTCTAATTCAAAATGTTCTATTTACTATGGTTAGTTTTAGTCCATACACAGTTAAATTTCAAAAGAGTTATATTTCAAACAATTCAGTTTAGCATTTGTATGCATTTTATTTCTATTTAATGCATAGATAGGACCCTATCAGGTGCTACTACTCCAGGCCACAGTGGATCTGGGAGCAATAGCAATGAAGGGGTACTCACAATTCCCCAAAGCTCTAACATTACTGGAACCTGACCATCAGATTGTTTAGTATCATATCCAAGACATTCATTGGGGTAGTCATACCCCTCTGCAATAGTGCAGTTGGTGTATTTTATAGCCCCAACTGATTGGGCAATGTGTATGTATGTGTAACCATATTAACTATTTCAATAGCTCATTTTGCCTGTCTTTTACCAGATATTCTAACTAAGCTTCATCCATCTTCCAGGTCTGTCAATAATCTGTAGTCTACATTTACCTCCATGTGACTTCTGGCTTTTCTTATCACTGAAATTATCATTGGAAAAGAGGAAATTTCAGATTGAACTGGATTGAGAACATGACAAAGTACCTGATGGTAATCCCTGCATTGGTTTTTGGAGACTATTTTGAAAAGTAGAAAGAGTTTGGGGATAACTGTGTAAGGTCTTAAGGAAAGTATTTTGAATGGAAACTCAGATGCCACTGCCCTAGGTAATCTTTTTTGTTTTTAATGTTAAATGTCCAAACCATTCCTGGAGAGACCTCCTATTTTAAACATATATACAGTCATGTGCTAAATTTTATTTGAGTTCAGTATGAGATGTGTACAATCTTGAAATAGTAAATAACTTCATACAAGCACACAATCATGCATACATATTATCACAGTAATAACTATATTCATAAAAGTCAATGCATATATATATATATATATACACACACACAAACGAACACCAGAATTTATCTTTTAACATATCTAGACTTTATAAGTAGATAGACGTATTTACATATGAGAGTGTCAGCAATTTTTTGTGATTCTGTGTTCTTGAGATCAAATACAAAATACCAAAATGTCAAAAATTTAGGAATATTTGATCCTCTATTAATTGACTCTCATCTCTGCCATTTGCATTTTTTCTTAAAAAAAAAAAGAGAGAAAAGTAATTTTATTTCATCCTTTTAAGTATTTTATCTTTAACTTTCCTCCATTTTTTTCTTTTCTTTCTCTTTTCTTTGGTCTATTTCATTTCATTTTCGAAAAGACTGACTTCAGGAAGACATTTGTAAAAATTCATTGCCCACTCTGACACTAAAGAGCCAATCAGATCCACAGAAAATTCATTCAATTTTTTCTCCCAAATACATCTAAGACTTTTTTTTAATCTTTTTTTTTGGTCTAATTTATCTTTTTTTTTAAAGACTTTTTTTTCTTCAGAATTTTCCATATTTTTTAATGTGATTTTGTTTAATATGCATTTATAGTGCTAATTATGGGATCTTTCATTTTTTGTTTATATTAGTTTGTTTTTCTTAGCCTTGCTGTGCAGACATCATTGAATTCATAATAATGAAAATATGGACAAATAAAGAAATGGAGCAAAAATATGAAAGACCTGAAGGATATGAAAAATATAAATGTATCAAAATGTAATCCAAATACATTAAAAAATGCAAAAAGCAAAGAAAATATGAAAAATGACGAAAATGAATAAAAATGATTGAAAAACAAAATCTTGCAAAATAAAGTTCAGTTTTCATCAGGTAAAACATGCAAAAATGATAACACAGTTTTTAATACGGAAGAAGAAAACAAAAATTTAATGTCCGGAATCAATGGAAGACGAAAGTAATTTAACTCAAATAAAGTTTTGATTTAAAGGCTTAGTTTTTTAAATCCTTGTCAAATGCAGATGTCTCAAATGATTTCAGAGTGTCTCAAAGATATGCATTGACTTTTTTAAAATAAATTAGCTGATACCACTCAGTTTGAATATCCACTCATATTTGCCTTTCGATTTTGCTTCTGAAGACATTAGTATCTGAAGATAATTTTTTATTAAATGAATTTATTTGCATTTTAATTTTAATCTCAATTTATTTTAGAAGTTTTTAAATGTGCTTAATTATTTCTATAAGCCAAGGAATAAATTTTATAAGAAGATGGATTGTTTAATTGATAATTTACTGATCAGTTTATGATACAAACTTGTGAAAAATGGTTGTTTTTTTTTTTTTGGCTTTTTGTTCTTTTTATTAAAAATCAAAGCAATGAAATATGTTTTTAAATGTTTTAAATGTTTAAAATGACCAGTGGAGTTAAAATTTCAATCTATTATATCGATTTTGGGTTGATGAGTTGATTAGATATATCAATTAAATGAATAACACTCCTTTTTACCATTTTAATGTTCTAAAACATCTAATTAATTCAAAGCAAAACTATGAAAAAATCTATAAATTGATTGATCTTAATGGTATGTCAACCTGTCTAGGGTTATTTTATTCAGAGAAATTATGTAATTGTATTCATTGTACATTTATATTTAAATTTTTTCTTAAAATGTTTGTTTTCATAGAAAGTTTACTTAAATACAAGTAATCTTTAAACAGATCTATTTGATCCATAGATGGAACCCTAACAGGTACTACCACTCTTGGTCAAAGTTAAGTGATAAGCAGGGGCAAAAAAGGAGTACTCCACACTCCCCGGATTTCTAAAACTGGAGCCTCACAATCCAATGCAATTTATTGTCATACCAATGACACTTGTTTTTGGTTGGGGTCTAACCCCACCTAAAAAAGATATATTTAGTGTATTTTTTAGTTCAGGTGTCAGGTGTACCAAAACTAGTATTAAATAAAGATAAGTATAGATCCCCTTTAAAATAGTTAGATTATTTACATGCAGAATAGTACTTCTGCCTAATATTAGAGTGAAGTATCTGTACATTCTACTAAGGATCCCATGTCACTGCTTAGTGCTTTTGCCACCGCATAATTCCCAACCTAAAGTGTTGCATCTGTTCCTAACCCTTAGAGTATATATAAAATCAGAATAAATAAAATGAGAAAATTATAATAAATTGAAAAATAATTATTATTTCAAGTACTTAAAATTATCAAAATCTAAAGGAAAAATTTATAATTTTAAAATAAAAACAAAAAACAAACTAAAGCCCTATCGGCAGGGTTTTGAAGAAGCCAACTGCATTCTCTGCAGAGTTGTCTTTATTGGTGAGTTGATTGCATTTTATAGCAAGTCAACCCTTATGGGTTATTTAATGTCAAATCCTATTTATACAAATTTATGAAATATATATGATTTGTAAATGAACCGTCAGCAGTTAACATTTTTACACAGGTCTGAGCACATTTGTTTCTACATAGTTAAAGAGTTGCAAGTATTTCTATCTTATACTAATAGGTCTATTTGCCTCGATAATATGCTTTCTGGTAAGGTAACAGATTAAACTATTCTATTTGATCCATAGATGAGACTTTGAAAGATACTACCACTCTGAGTAAGAATTGAAGCCTTATGATTAGATGCAGTTTAATGTCATACCCAGGACACTCATTGGGACTACCTCTTTGTAGAGATGTAGTTGTATTCTCCAGCCCCTGTTGATTGTACTTGGGGGAGTTCAGAGTATGAGACTAAATTGCATCTGATTATGAAGCTCTATTTCAAAAAATCTGGGGTGTGTGGAGTAACCCTTCATTGCCATTACTCCTAGGTCCACTCTCACCATGAGTGACAGTTCTTGTATAATACAGATTAAAAGTATTTCTATCAAATAGGAATAGCTTTCAAACAATTTCATTTGACGCATAGATGGAATCCTAACTAATCCAAGTTAAAAGCACAGTAAGAGTAACCCAAAGGCAAACTTTTTTAGACCTAATTTTTCCGATATAGGTATCATTGGGGAATTAGAAAAAAAAAATTTAAGAAATCAAATAATAGTTTAATGCCAGGATCAGAAAAATTAGGTCTATAAAGTTCAGCTTAAGTTTACTCTTACCATGTATTTTATCTGGACTAGTCATGGGTCCATATATTGGTCAAATAGATCTGTTTAAAGACTTTTTATTAGATAGGAATAAGTGATATCATTTAACTGTGTATAAATTATTTCTATAAGAAATAGTTGAATCTATAATTGTTTACTAAGGATTACATTGGCTTGAAATATTTTCAACATCAAATATATAATAGCTGATGTTAAGGCAGTTTTTTTAATTCAGAATCCAAAAATCATACTTATTTATTCTGATCATATATCACTAGATGAACCTTTGACCTTTGGAAAAAAATCTTTAATGCGGGCCAATGTTATTATTGTGACACTATTGATGGTGATATACAAACTGAGCTGTATGTGGGTGGGCATGAGTGCTTGTATGTGTGTATGTATGTATATGCAGGTGTATACATGAGTATGGTTGTGGGTTGACCATGGGTGTATGTGTATATAGGTGTCCATATAGAGGCTGAGACACATTTGGGTGGGAATTGCTAATTCTTCTCGGCTAGTCTAAAATGCTGATGTCAGATGAAAGTTGATCAACGGCTTGAAACTTGTTATCTGCCCTTTAAGTCCAGTTTTGGGCGGCCCAAAATCTGGAAATAGGAATGTTTCCCCCCCACTTGATATACAATAAGGAGGGTGAGTCTGCTACTAGAAGGGGATAAGAGATCAATGCAGAAGATACACAGATGCAGAGGGTCAGATGTTCTTTTTCTAACAATTCAATTTAGCAAAAGTCATTTGTTTGCTCACAGTTAAAATAGTCAAACAGTTCCATTTGACCAATAAATAGGATCCTATCAGGTGCTACCACTCTGGGTAGGAGTGGATCTGGTAGACAATGGCAATGAAGAAGTAGTCCATATTCCCGAAAGCTCCAGGACTGGAGCCTCACCATCAGGTTGTTTAGTGTCATATCCAGGACTCTTGTTGGAAAGTGGGGATCTTAGTTCTATGCAGGGATGCAGTCGGTGTATTCTACAGTTACAGCCTACTGAGCAAGATCAATTTTCTTTTAAAATCAAATCTCAGTGATTTTTGTAAATTTAATTTAATAAAATTCTTATGAAAAGCTTATAATACCATTTTGCTTGTCTTATATTTGTAGTTCACATGATTTCAAAATTAAATTGATGAGAATAGGTTCATGTTATACTAAGATATAATTTGATTGCTACACTAATACAAATCTAAAAAAAAACAATAACACAGTAATGTTCATAACCAGATATCACATGCATTGTAGGAAAACTCCTTTGAAAAAATCAAAAGTTACTGAGAGTCAAATGTGACTTTCAGTGGCACAGATGCATCTCTGGGATATAAAGTTTTTGCAAAACACGATGCATAAGAAATAAAGATAATCATGATATTCAAAATAGCTGAATACTTTCTGACAGTCTGTAGAACTGTTTAATCATTTAATATATTCGTTGGAATTCGTTCGTAATGCTCATTATTTGTGAGTAAATATTCATTTGTGTAAAAGCTATTAGCTACAACTTGAGGCAAGATTATATGGACATTAGGGTATTCGATTGTTCTCAAATGGCTAAGTCCAATCTTCGGACTGAGATTGGTTGCTGGCCCAGTGAATGGGTATATTAGTGTGTGTATACACTAGATTGCTTGTTACATGCTCGGTATTGAGTTACCACCCATTTTATTTTTTGTCTGCCAACTGGACACTAGCAAGGGCCACTGAACTGTAAGTGTTGTCGTTCTTGTTATTTATTCTGCACATTAGAGTAGTGACTTCAACAATATTGAAACCATTTAACTGTGTGCAACCAAATGATTAATATTAAATTGAATTATTAGTATTAGATAGCAATGCTTGAAACCGTTTGTGTGCAAACAAGCATGCTCTAGTTTGTTTAAAAAACATTACCTACAAACTATTCACTTAAAAACTGTATGTATAAACAAGATTTGGCCTTAAATAATCATCAAGGGCTGATATACCATTATACTTAATAGCCACTAACCATCGAAAGGGCTTAGTTTGTTTCAGAGTGAGGAGGAGAGAGAGAAATTAGAAAAAAGAATTCTACACAGTATTACACAAAAAGCTGCAGTAGTTGAAAGGTTAGGATAAAAATAACCTCTTCATTGGTATTCCACCAAACAATATTAAAATTGCCCTGGAAACTACAACTATTCTCCTACTGCTAACTTCTTTTCTGATAGCCCTGTCAGCAGGGCTTAGAACTCACTGACTGTATCTCTCCATTCTGCAGAGAGGTAAAAAAAAAACAATCTCAAAAAAGGGTGTCTTGAGTATGACACTAAACTGCATCCAGGAGATTTGGGGAGCATGGAGTACTCATTTGGTGCCATTACTCCCACATTCACTTTGATTATAGTACCTGTCAGGATCCCATCTATGGGTCAAATAAATCTGTTTGAATCCCATCTATGGGTCTAATCATACCTGTTACGATCCCATCAATAGGTCAAATAGATCTGTTAGGATTCCATCTGTGGGTCAAATAGACCTATCTAAAAATTACTTGTATTCCATTGGACAGTGTAAAAAAAAAAAACACTTTTGAAATAGCAACAAAAAATATAAATATGGACATGTAATGAATGCTTAAAAGTACTTGACGCAACCAATGATGAAATTATTAATTAAATGCAATTCAAATTTAATTTAGTGAACCAAGGAATATATCAGCTATAAATTTTCAGAAAAATAAATTCATTATGAAAGTAGTTGGGTAAGAGACATACCATGGTGCCAGCAGAAATAGCTGAAAGAACTGGACAATGTATGAATTGCCATGATATACTAATACTGAACACAATGAAAAGAAAGACAAGATTAGCATATTTGTAAATACAAGACTATTTAACCTTTTATGTGGATAGTCTGCAAAGTTCATATGATGAATTAATTGGTGCAGTTGATGGCTTTTTTGACCAATGGGATCCAAGCATAGCCACACTGAAGTAAAAAGTAAAACCTCATTTGACCATGTTCTGTGAGAATATCTTGGTTAGCCTATGAACTTCTCAGATGATGCTTGTATATACATAATATACATAGAAATGGTATTATAAAGAAAAAATAATGCATAAACATGTCCAAGTAATATACATGCATTGTTCCGTGAACAAGCTCTATGTAGAAGAGGTACAAAAAAAAAGGCTTACTTGAGGAGATAAACGGAAGTCGTGTTCCCTGGCAGGATTTGTGATACCTCTTTCCTGATTAAAGATTAGAAGCAAAAGATGTCAAAAATGGGTTTCTGAAAATGTCATGAAAGACCTTACAAGGCACCCAATGGATACACCCACTTTCCATGGGAGATAATTATCTATTGTCACCCAAGAGTTTCCCAGACTTCTCTATCAGGGTTAAAGAATTAGCATCAAAAATATTTTCTAAGGATCTTTCTTTCATGGTGAGGCTGAGAACACTTCACTACTATCCTCATAAACAAATGATAGAGATCAATTAGTCACTGCTAGTGGTTTATACGATAATGTGCTACTGGCTTAAATAAAATGTCATACTTGTTTTGATTTTTCTTATTTGCTTTTCAAACAAGGATGAGTTGAAGAAAGAGAAAACTAATTTCAAACAAGAAAGAAAAATGAAATGAATTTAATCTTTCAGCTTGTCAAAAGTTTTAATTCTATTGAGAAGGAATTGTCACAAAATGTGTCACTAAAGATAAATAAAGCTTATTATCTCAAGAGAAAAGAATACATTTTATTGATTTTTAATTCTTTTATCAACATTTTTCGCTCATGTATTGAATTTGTTTAATTTCATCCTTCAAACTTTTAAGTTATCAAATTCTTGGGAAAAAAGGTTTTCCATCTTCCAGAAAATTTAAATATTTCAGTTTTGATAATTCCACTACTTTTTTTTTATATATCGATTTTTATTTTAAATCCTAAATTTGGGTCAAGCTAAGTGGTGAGATTTGCTAAGTTGGCATTTTATCAGAAAGTTTCCAAAGCAAAAGGAAATTCTTATATTGAATCAACAGTGAAAGTGATTACTTTCTAAAGGGTCACCTTATTGAGAGTTTAGTATAAAGAATTTCTGATGTAATAAATCTGTTGATATTGAAAGTGTTTTCATAAAGGCTCACTGAGTCTGGAGTTCTTTTAGAGAGCAGAAAGTCTTTGAAATTAAGCGAAATCAATAATTAGATGCCTTAGTTAACTGTGTCAAAGAGTTTTTAGTTTTATATATCTCCTGTTGTAGTTATCAGAAATGGCCTCTTTTTAACACAATTCTTCTGTGCTGTGCTTGGTGGATTTTATTCACTATTGTAACAGATGTTGTTAACACTAACCTTCTGTGCTGAACGAACTTTATTAACTATTGTAATAGATGTTGTTAACACTATCCTTCTGTGCTGAGAGGACTTTATTCACTATTGTAATAGATGTTGTTAACACTATCCTTCTGTGCTGAGCAAACTTTATTTATCATCGTAATAGATGTTGTTAACACTATCCTTCTGTGTTGAACGAACTTTATTCACTATTGTAATAGATGTTGTTAACACTATCCTTCTGTGCTGAGCAAACTTTATTTATCATCGTAATAGATGTTGTTAACACTATCCTTCTGTGTTGAACGAACTTTATTCACTATTGTAATAGATGTTGTTAACACTATCCTTCTGTGCTGAGTGAACTTTATTCACTATTGTAATAGATGTTGTTAATACTATCCTCCTGTGCTGAGTGAACTTTATTCACTATTGTAATAGATGTTGTTAACACTATCCTTCTGTGCTGAGCAAACTTTATTTATCATCGTAATAGATGTTGTTAACACTATCCTTCTGTGTTGAACGAACTTTATTCACTATTGTAATAGATGTTGTTAACACTATCCTCCTGTGCTGAGTGAACTTTATTCACTATTGTAATAGATGTTGTTAATACTATCCTCCTGTGCTGAGTGAACTTTATTCACTATTGTAATAGATGTTGTTAACACTATCCTTCTGTGCTGAGCAAACTTTATTTATCATCGTAATAGATGTTGTTAACACTATCCTTCTGTGTTGAACGAACTTTATTCACTATTGTAATAGATGTTGTTAACACTATCCTCCTGTGCTGAGTGAACTTTATTCACTATTGTAATAGATGTTGTTAATACTATCCTCCTGTGCTGAGTGAACTTTATTCACTATTGTAATAGATGTTGTTAACACTATCCTTCTGTGCTGAGCAAACTTTATTTATCATCGTAATAGATGTTGTTAACACTATCCTTCTGTGTTGAACGAACTTTATTCACTATTGTAATAGATGTTGTTAACACTATCCTCCTGTGCTGAGTGAACTTTATTCACTATTGTAATAGATGTTGTTAATACTATCCTCCTGTGCTGAGTGAACTTTATTCACTATTGTAATAGATGTTGTTAACACTATCCTTCTGTGCTGAGCAAACTTTATTTATCATCGTAATAGATGTTGTTAACACTATCCTTCTGTGTTGAACGAACTTTATTCACTATTGTAATAGATGTTGTTAACACTATCCTCCTGTGCTGAGTGAACTTTATTCACTATTGTAATAGATGTTGTTAATACTATCCTCCTGTGCTGAGTGAACTTTATTCACTATTGTAATAGATGTTGTTAACACTATCCTTCTGTGCTGAACGAACTTTATTCACAATTGTAATAGATGTTGTTAACACTATCCTTCTGTGTTGAACGAACTTTATTCACTATTGTAATAGATGTTGTTAACACTATCCTCCTGTGCTGAGTGAACTTTATTCACTATTGTAATAGATGTTGTTAACACTATCCTTCTGTGTTGAACGAACTTTATTCACTATTGTAATAGATGTTGTTAACACTATCCTCCTGTGCTGAGTGAACTTTATTCACAATTGTAATAGATGTTGTTAACACTATCCTTCTGTGTTGAACGAACTTTATTCACTATTGTAATAGATGTTGTTAACACTATCCTCCTGTGCTGAGTGAACTTTATTCACTATTGTAATAGATGTTGTTAATACTATCCTCCTGTGCTGAGTGAACTTTATTCACAATTGTAATAGATGTTGTTAACACTATCCTTCTGTGCTGAACGAACTTTATTCACTATTGTAATAGATGTTGTTAACACTATCCTCCTGTGCTGAGTGAACTTTATTCACTATTGTAATAGATGTTGTTAACACTATCCTTCTGTGTTGAACGAACTTTATTCACTATTGTAATAGATGTTGTTAACACTATCCTCCTGTGCTGAGTGAACTTTATTCACTATTGTAATAGATGTTGTTAATACTATCCTCCTGTGCTGAGTGAACTTTATTCACTATTGTAATAGATGTTGTTAACACTATCCTTCTGTGTTGAACGAACTTTATTCACTATTGTAATAGATGTTGTTAACACTATCCTCCTGTGCTGAGTGAACTTTATTCACTATTGTAATAGATGTTGTTAATACTATCCTCCTGTGCTGAGTGAACTTTATTCACTATTGTAATAGATGTTGTTAACACTATCCTTCTGTGTTGAACGAACTTTATTCACTATTGTAATAGATGTTGTTAACACTATCCTCCTGTGCTGAGTGAACTTTATTCACTATTGTAATAGATGTTGTTAATACTATCCTCCTGTGCTGAGTGAACTTTATTCACTATTGTAATAGATGTTGTTAACACTATCCTTCTGTGCTGAGCAAACTTTATTTATCATCGTAATAGATGTTGTTAACACTATCCTTCTGTGTTGAACGAACTTTATTCACTATTGTAATAGATGTTGTTAACACTATCCTTCTGTGTTGAACGAACTTTATTCACTATTGTAATAGATGTTGTTAACACTATCCTTCTGTGCTGAGAGGACTTTATTTATTATAGATGTTTTCTTGTTGTTACAGGCTTTATTTGTTAGTTTCTTTAAATTCCGTTTTTGTTCTGTTTATTCCTTCATTCATACGTTTTTTTTTTTTCTTTTATCTTTTTCCACCTCAAAATGAATCTGTTTTGATTATCTCTTTCTTTCAATTATTTCACCATTTCTTCAGTCTTGTTTTATTTTTAATGTTCTTTCTTTCTTTCTTTCTTTCAATCATTTATGCACTTACGTTCTTATTTTATTTCTTTATTTTTTACTTTACCTGTTTTTTCTTTCTTTCACTCATTTACAACACTTTTATTTATTCCTTTCTTTCTGTAAATTACACGTTCTTTCTTTCTTTCTTTCTTTCTTTCTTTCTTTCTTTCCATCATTTTCAAGTTCTTTCTTTTTTTCATTGATAACATATACTCTATGCTTTTTCTTTCTTCATCATTTACACATTCCTTCAGAGATTCTTCTTTTCTTTCTTTTTCTTCATCATTTAAATGTTTCTTTTTTATCATTTCATATCCCTACTTTCCTTCTTTTTATAATTACCCATTCTTTTTCTTTATTTTTTTCAATTACACATTAAAAGAGAAATGACTTTGGTTCTTAGATGAAGTGGTCTTCATATCATGGTTGTTAATTTTCAGAAAACCAAAGTTTGTTGGTCTGGTTGCTCTATGGTATTGGCTGAAATAAGTCTGATGTCAGAGATGTTTGCTATTTAGATGTTTCTTGTTTTTAAAAACAAGAAGCCTTTTTCAGAAACTGATTTTTTCCTCTGGTGCCAAACTCTAACCAAAGGGCACATAAATATTTTCCTGCTCAACAACTGTATCAGTGTTGTTTTATTTACCTATCTGGGAACCATGTGTTGTGAAATAGTCAGCAAACTAGATTGGTTAGTTGGTTGGTTGATTGTTTTATTTTATGGTCTATCAACCCCTTTTGAGTCATTTAACACCAAATAAAATTTCAAACAATTCAGTTTAGTAGAAGTATAGTTTTTGTTTACAAGCAGTTAAATGTCAAAACAATTCTATTTCAAACAATTCAGTTTAGCATAAGTATGCAGTTTAGTTCTCTTTGATACATAGATTGGACCCTACCAGGTGCTACCACTCCCTGCTCGAGTGGACCTGGGAGCAATGACAATGAATGGGTACTCCCCATTCCCCAAAGCTCCAGCATTACTGGAATCAGATTGTTTAGTGTCATAACCAGAACACTCATTGGTGGTGGAGGCTTATCACACTGCAGAGAAGCAGTCAATGTATTCTCCAGCCCCAGCTCAGTGGGCAAGTAGCAAGCAAGGTTAGCAGATCATTGTTTGTGAGTTTAATTTTCACTGAGTGCACCACACATCTGGTCTTGTTCCACATCTAAGCTTCTCTTAGAATATAACTATTATTGACTAAGCTTTGCTTAGTCTGGCACACAGGCTTTTGATTGCTTATGATAATCTGTGATTAAGTAGTCACCCATCTAAGTACTGTACAGGCTTCCTGATGGTTAACTTCAGTGATCAGGTTGGAATTGATATTTTGAGTATAATTTAACCACAAGTGACCTATTGTATCATTGTTTGATTTTTCATATTGTTATTTAAACAACTGGATTGAAATTTGATGTAAACTCATTATTCTTAAAATCGGATGCTTTTCATGATATTTTTTATTTTGGGACCTTTTTCTCTGTCAGGCTTTTATCTTATCCAGAAATCAGATTCCTACCAAGACAAGATTTGGCAAAAACCAAAAAACTGAATTTGACGATACAGGGCGGTGGGTTCAGATATTCAGATTAGAAGAAATATAAAGCAATAAAAAGAACATTCCATAATGAAGATTTTATTTTTTTGCTTTTTTTTGTCTTGCAGGGATCTTTGATCTCTTATCTACCATTGTAATTCTGTGTGATAGAAAGATAAATGTTCCATGTAAAATCAATTCAATCATTTTTAAGCCTTTTATGAAAACATGGTTAGCTTTCTGGGTGAACCATTGTGAATGAAACTGCAACCAAAAAAAAAAAAAACTGAAAAATGAAAGGAAATAAGAATCATGTCACATGGTAATTTTCTTCTTCACAGAATTGAATAAAACTATTTTGTTCATCCTTTGACAGATTAAGGCAGAGATGGCTAACCCATGATGCATATTCCAAAAGTGGTCATCTCTAGAGAAGAATGCTAAAATAATTCTTCTCTTTTGAAAAAAAAAATCTAATTTGCTTTTGTTTTTGTTGCAGATATATTTTACTTTCAAATTTTGATGATTTTTTTGAAAAAATTTTTCTAAGTGTGAAAAATTTAAAAAGGTTAAAAATGCTTTTGGTCGGAAGATGGTTTGGTTTTATGGCATATCAAACTTTATTAGGTAATTAAATGGCAAAATCCTTTTTTTTGGGGGGTTCCAAGCAATTATACTTATTCAAGTGATAATAATCATTTTTAAGCAATTATAGCTTCATGTTACTATTCTTAATACTAAGAATTTATATATAATTATAGGGTTTCATGAAACTATTCTTATCTAACTATTATGGAGATCAAGTAACAGAAACTACATCACTACTGAAGTCTCAGTTCTCTTTGCTATTTGTGTTACATTCTCCATAATTTTATTTCAATTTAAATCTCAGTTATTTATAAAATTGTTTCATATTATTAATACCGTTGGCCTTATCTACATACTAATAACATGTAATTGTATTTATATATACAACCAAATAGCTGTTTACAGTGTAAATGTGAAGGCTAATTTGCATATTGATCATGAAAATTTGATTTTGATAAATATTTGGTTAGTATCATTGATTTCTAATGGTTTGGTTTTATTAATAAATACAAGCAAAAATTCCATCAATAAATCTTAAAAGAAATCTGTGAACAAAAACAAACAAAAATCATGGTAATTTTATTTTTTACAGTCTTATTTAGTTAAATAGTTAGATTAAAAAAATTAGTCATGAAAGCCTGGAGTGATGGGAAGAGCTAACATCCAAGCTGTGCTATTCTTTGATTATACCAGCTATGTTTCAAATAAGTTAAACAATAATTCATTTTTAATCTTAAAGCAATAGAGATTATGTGTCTAGCTGTAACCAAAACTAAAGTACCACTGACATCATAGGTCCCTTTGTTATTTAACTCAAATTCCCAATGACTATTGAATAATTATCATCCACTCTTTATTAGCATCAATAAGATGCTAATTAAGATTGAATAAAGATTATTATTAAGAATGACTGTATTAAGGCTTGAGTTAGATTTGCCTCAAAACAGGCCATGTTATGATTGCTAGGTCTGTTATATATCACTGAGAAAAAAAGGTTTACATAGTATATGATATAGATGATTAGCATATCAGTTTCAACAAAGTCAGGTTTAACTTGGTATAATAGGTTTCTAAAATTATTGCTTTATTTTCTAACATATTAAAAGTAATACTATGTATAATTTTACATAAAGTAAAAAGTAAAGTTGGCGACCGCAGTTGAGGGCAACCTGAAGGCTTCCGTTTCAATAGCTACAACACCAAGGTGTAGAGGAGGGTGCTACTCCCTTCCCTGGATTGCTCCATTTTACCCTTGATCCATACCTTATAATGCTGAGTGTTAAGCAAGGAGGTATCAAGTACCATTTTTTGACCCTTTGGTACAACTCACCCTGAGATTGAATCCCAGTCTCCCTTGTCTATGGCTAGCCTACTTGAGATAGAATATAAAAAATTGTATATATATTTCATGACTTGAGATCTTTTTTTCAGCCTTGTTGATTGGATTCAGAATATGCTGACCCTCCCGTGTGAATAAAAGGGTTTTCCTGAGTATGATACTAAACTCTATCTAATGGTAAGGCTCCAGTTCTGGAAATTTGAGGAGTGGGGAGTATCCTTCATTACTATTACTCCCAGGATCACTCAGACTTGGAGTGGTTGTTCCTGTTATGATCACATTTAAGGGTGAAATAGAGATGTTTAAAGATTATTTGTATTTGATGAAACCATTTTGAAAAATACTTAAGAACCAACAACTTAAAAAATCTAAATATGAAAGCAATAACCTCTAAGCATAAAATACCCCAAGGAGGGTATACAATCTGTTAAAACAATCAATCTTGGCAGGGCTGAGAACTTTCCAGCTCTCTACAATTTTCCCCTTGGAATAGAGCAGCAGATTAACAGGGGTTGAACAAAAACACCAAGAATCTTAGTATTATATTTTTGAAACTCCTATAACACCATCAGCCATTTGTTATTTTCATGTTTTTTGATTTATTATTAATTTTTCTGGTCATATTTGACTAATATTGTTGTTTTTTTACAGATATCCTCTGAAGAAATAAATCAAAATTCTTTAAAATGGCAGATCTATCAGACTTTAAAAGAGGTCAAATTGTCAGTGTTCCTATGGCAGGCGCTAGTGTTACAAAAACTGCTGAATTATTTAGTGTAGCAAGGAGTACTATATTGAAAGTAATGACAGCATTTGAGAAAGAAGGCAAAATCTCCTCGCAAAACTCTGGAAGAAAGCAAAAGCTGTCTGATAGAGACCATTGGACTCTTATGTGGATTGTTAGGAAGGATCACAAGAATACAGCTGCCAAAATTACAGCAGAGCTTAATGACCATCTTGAGAACCCAGTTTCTTAAAAAAACTTTAAGAAGGGAGCTGCACAAAGTTAGATTTCCTGGGAGCGCTTTAATTAGAAAACTATATTAAAATAAATTTGAAATTTCCAGGTGTTTCCATTATTTTTTCCAATCCTTGTACCTGTCCAGTACTCTAACCACATTGAGGAAACCATTTTTTATTGAACCACAAGCCTCTGACATCAAGTCCAATGGTATGATCACTGAATTTTTTAAAGCTCAAAACCAGGTTAACATTTTTATTACAAAAACATGATACCACACCCTCAAGATCCCTTTGTTTCTCTTTTTGTTTACTTGTTTTCCAAAAATCAAAGAAACGGGAGACCTTAGGTAAGTGAACCTTAATAAGTATGTGATAAGCTAATGTAGGTATTAAGAATTATCAACATTATCAACTCATATTAAAGATTAGCTTTATTACAACAAAAATGAGAGTAAGAGGGGAAAAAATGTACAAGGATTTTATAACTTTTTTTATCATAGATCAAAGGAAATGTAAATATAACCCTTTAAAAACAGTTTGAACAGTGAGTTCTGCATTTTGTAATTAAATTTTCATCTCTTTACTCTACTGGTCGATTGCTGAGCCAATCACAAGATCTTATCCCTCATTTTGGTAAATAAATTAGAGAGAAAAAATAAATTTTACAACATCAAAGAAGGGAGGTAATCTCCTCTTTGAAAATTTTTATGACAAAATATTCAGAATGTAAACAAATTAATAATAGGAAATCTCTCTTATTTATTGTTTTTCATTTTAAATGCATTTTTTAAAGCCTCAAGCTAAACTGTTTTAGCATACCAATGTGCCTGATCAAGAAAGAAAAATAATGAAAATATAGTCATGTGATCTTTTACAAAAATTTTGCTTGTGAGTGACATATTTTCAGTATATGGGGTTTAAAAAATTTCTGGTTTTTGCTTATGATATAAGCAAAGAACTAAAGAGAGCAAACATTTATACATAGGTCTACACAATATCTAATTTACTGTGATGAAAAAATTTAGCATCTCAGTACTCAGGTGAGTCAAAAATTTTGCAATTTTGCATATTTTGGTCACATAAGGCAACTTTCTCCAGATGTTTTTGCCAAGTCCGAGAAGGTGATGAACTAAATTGGACTGTGAGATATCACACTCACCTGCTACTCTCCAAGTGCAACTCACTGGATCTGGTGCTTCTGGTTGAAGTTTGGCCTCCTTGATCTTGCTCAATCATTGACATACTTGCAACCTGAGCAAAATTTCTTCAACCAGCTGGTTACTGTACTGTGATCAACTATGGTTTCTATTTTAGCAAAACAAATAATTTTTGTTGCTTTTGTTGAATTTTGGCCCTGTTCAAATGTGTAAAGCAGAAGTTTCCTAAATTAGACAACATTGTATATTATTCTGTGCAGATCACACAGAGTTTGAAGCAATGTACAAAATGTCAGCACATCAACTATAATGATACTCCCAACTAGAGTAGATACTTTCCATATCTTAACCTGCTTTGGTCATGTGATATACACACCACAATCTTGCACATGCCTAAATATAGAAATATTTGTTTTTTTAGTCATCCTTGTCTCTTCCATTGCCAATATAATGCAATTCTAGCCTTGTTGCTGTTGAAAAAAGCCATAACATGTAAACCAAAAGAGATAACAAAGATAAAACTCTTTTCAAGCAAGCAATGTGATGGTTAACTTGGCAAAGCGTCCTGACCAAACAGAGAGACAGCCACATCTTGAAGGAAACACAATAAAAGAAATAGACAAATGCATATTCTTTAATAGAAGCAAGTATCATTTGTGTTTGGTTGATATCTCTTTTATGAATAAGTAAATGAAAAAAAAACTCTTTCAGATCACTGTAGTATTGTGACTGATGACTGCTATGTTAGTAATGGTTAGCATACGATCAGGAAAGGAGATACAAAATGACTGCTCACCTCAAATAAAAGACCTTCCATTGTTTTATTCCCTTTGTTTAGTTACTGATGGCCATGGAAATATACAGAAACAGATAATAGACATAATGTATGAGGTAGATTCTTTGTTCTTGGAGGAAATAGCTTTTCTCATATCTTTGGATTGTCCTTTTGCTCTCAGTCCACACTACAGCTTATCTAGCTCATGTTTCCAGCCTCTAAAGACAGCATGAATCAAAAGGCCCAGCTTCTTTTATTGGGCTTCGCAGAGCACTGAACCCTGACTCCCACTTTGCTTGGGCAGAATTACACAACCAGCTTTCACAACCACAGGAGGCACATTTAGCATAACAGTTGTCACTGGAGGAAATTAAATCAACAACCCAAGTTCAAATCCAGAACATTTGCATTTCCCTTTGTTTGATTGCCCTTAAGAAATCCAACTGTTCCCTAATAGCTGTAGGTAAATAGTAGGGCAGACTTGGCTCTTTAGCCTTGGGATGCCAACAAGTCTAGACTCATATTTAATTCAAACCAGCTGTACTCTTTTTAAAAATTAATCTTGTGTTGTACACTGCTCATGGTGGAGAGGTTGGGTTCATACATACATCAGCTTAGCCTGGAAGCTTAGCCAAGTTGACCAATAAACTTTAGGTTTTGTGTTAGAAAGCTTGCTTGTTAGAGAACTTCTTTTGTTTTCTTCTCAAGTTTGCCTTTTATAGCTTTCCAATTTCCATCAGCAATAAGGCAAAAATTGCCCTCTGTTGGTAAGAGCAGATAACTGCATCATTCTTCTTTTTGGAAAATGTGACACCTTAATACAATTCTTGGTGAGAATTCATCTTAATGCAGGAATGATGAATGGAAATCACACAAATAACATTACAGCTCAAAAGTGAAGTTTGATTATTTAACCTTAAAATTCTGCAATTTCTGTTGTATGATAGTTGCTTTCATGGTATGTCAACCCTTGTGGGTTATTTAATGCAAAAGTCAGTCTTTTTTTCTTTCAAGCAATTATATTGTTTCAAATAACTAATTTTATAAACAATTAGAGCTTCTTAGCTATTCTTGATTAAACTTATTTGCACCCTGTGGATTGAACGTGTATAATATGCCATCTGTACCGCAGCAGAAAGGTAAAGCCAATCCTCTACCTGCAATAAGTTTTCTGGGTATGACGCAAAACCATCTCATAATGAGGCTTCAGTTCTAGAGCTTTGGAGAATGTGGAGTGCTCCTTCATTGCCATTACTCCTAGGTCCACTCTGACCCAGATTAATTGTACCTTTTAGGGTCCCATCTATGGTTTGGTTTGGTTTGGTTTGTAGGCTATTAATGCCAAATCCATTTTAAAACATATAAACCATTCTATTTAAAACAATTTAGTTTAGTATAAGTATAGTTTTTGTTTATATACCATTAAATGTCAAAACAGTTCTATTTCAAACAATTCAGTCTAGCATAAGCACAGTTTCAATGTCAAATCAGTTATATTTCAAGCAATTTTGTTTAGCATAAGGACACAATTTACTTCTATTTGACCCATAGATAGGACTCTATCAGGAACTACCACTCTGGGCCTCAGTAGATCTTGGAGCAATGGCAATGAAGGTGTACTCCGCATTCCCCAAAGCTTCAGCATTACTGGAACCTGACCATTAGATTGTTCACTTTCATATCCAGGACACTCATTGACGGGGGTTCTTACCCCTCTGCCGAGAAGCAATCAATGTATTCGACAGCCCCAGCCAACTGGGCAACTGATCTATGTGTTAAATAGAATTATTCAGTGATTTACTACATATGAACCCATTCGAATTAATGATTTTTATTAAGTAGGATTATTAGTGTTGGATAACAATACTTGAAACCTTTCAACTATGTAGAAAGAAATTACCTATAGAATATTTACTTACAAATCATATATATATATATATATATATATATATATATATATATATATATATGTAATAAATAGATATATATTAGTTTTTAGATATATTTAATTGCATGGATCCTTGTCTGCATCCACTGATTTCATGCCATCTTTTTATAAAGATCATCAGGCAGAAAAAGAAAGATTTTAGAAAAATTTAAAAAATCAAAAAGATTTAACCAAAAGAATTTTTACATTTGAATATGCATAAGTTGTTTTTTTGTGTGAATGTGTGTGTGTAGATAATATTTGCATATTATTGTGTAGTTATATATGCAATTATTAGTGTGTGTGCGTGTGTATGATGATACATGTGCTGTGAGGAAGATATGAGGTTGTCTCATGAATGTATGAGTGGCAATGTGTAGCGAGAGATGGTTGGGGATTTGGTCAAATAAAAATTTTTTTATTGTGTAGTGATGATTTTTAGTCAAGAGACAAAGTTATCATCATCATTGCCTTATGACAAAAATTAATTTTTGATTTAACATAAAAGTATAATAGACAAAATGGATGCTGGGTTTAAAACGTTAGAATAATAGGTGAGGTGGGAATATCATGGTGTTAAGAGACATAGCATATTGTTATATTGCACCATGTATTATACAATATTAGCATTTATATGTTGGTTAGGGGATTTTTTGTTGGATAGCAATTTGTATTGGTTGCCTATGTTGTGTTAATACTATATTACATATATGTTATTGTAATCTATGATAGTGTGATATGTAGTGCTATGATAATATCGAAGTTCATTATAATATCATATGTACGTATAATACACCATACCATGCTATATACTTTTACTATATTGATGTTGATATGTTGAGCAATGTTACAGAGTATCAGACCCTTTGTATATAGTGCAATCTACCTTGTCGAACATGTTATAATTATATGCTAAAATGATGTATGTAATGAATATGGTAAATATACGATATTAAGAGGTACTTCTAACAATCATGAAATTATGGCGAACATTATATCTACAGGTAGTGAGGGTGTTTGGAGATGGATGTGAAGGTTCAATGGAGGAAAATGTTACTTACAGTGTGGTGGGTGTATAATGGGATTTTTCATGATGGAATGATGTGGTTTTTAGTGGTGGAGGTGGTGTTGGTATGGCAGATGGTGGTGGTGAAAATATGCTATATGCATGGGTCAAAATGCAAAAGAAGGCTTTTGTTGGCATTTGGATAATATTTCAGATTTTTTATTTTGTAGGGTGTTTTGTGATGGGTCGGTGATAATTACAAGTTTTTCATAGAGACAAAGAAGGCATTCTTTAAAAATATATATGTATAAACAGAATTTGGCATTAATTAACTCCCAAGGGTTGATATGTTATAAAATAATAAACCAACAAATAATTTCCTCACATTTATATGGTTTTAAGTATTCCTATCAAACACTAATAATTTTTAAGGAGATCTATTTGATCCATTGATAGGGTCCTGAGAGATACAACTACTCCAGATTAAAGATAACCTGGAAGTAATGGCGATGAAGGAGTTACATCACACACTCCAGAGCTCCAGAATTGGACCATTGATACCATGTTCAGTTTAGTATCAATACTCAAGACATCCTTAGAGAGGAAGGGTCGTACTTCTTTTTATGGGAAGCAATTTGTTTATTCTAAGCCCTGCCAACATGGTAATTGAGCATATTTCAGCTTCTAATCTGTATGTTTTATAATGATACAAGCAAGAAATATCTTTAAGAAAAATTTGTAACCAATGATAAATAATACTACTGTGAGTCAAAAGTATTGCAATATTTTGGTAATGTGAGGTACAATTCAGCAGCTACAGAGGCTTTTGCTGACATCGTGAAGGTGAAAAACCTTGTTGGATGGTGAGATGCTGAGTTTGAGTGCTACTTGCCAGATTTGCCTTGATAGATTAGAGCATGGCCTTGGAATCCATGGTTCTAGAATGACTTGACCTTGCCTGATTTTCAATATTCTTGCAACCCAAGCAAAATTTTTGGTTACTATACTGTGATCCACAGTGCCTTTAACTTTAGTCCAAAAAAGATTTTTGGTTGCCTCCATGGCGTTATGGTCCAGTTAAAGCTTAAGTTTCTGAATTAAACGACATGCACGTTCATAGGTGTGGCTTTCAAATCATACAGAGAGAAAAGTAATGCACCAGTTATTATGATACAACCAGCCACAATAAGTAACTTTGACATCTTCAACTGCTTCATTCACCTGATATGCATGCTACTAATTAGAGCATACTAAAATATTGCAAAACTTTTAATTCACCCACGTGCAATAATATATTAAAAGAAAATAGAAAGATTGCAAAGTAATGAAGTCAAATTGATTTATTTAAGCCAGAAGTCAAAACTTGGCTGAACATTTTACTTACTTGAAGAATATTCGTAAAACTCGATAATAATTCAAAAGAAACACAGAAATATACCCTCTCCGAAGAAAACATTAAAGAACGAATGACCTTCCAAACCAAAATCATAAAGTGTAAATTCGTTTTTAAGTTATTCACAGTTCTAACAAAAATATGATATATTACAAATGAAAGATTTTGAAGGTTACTCCACCTCTTTCATTTTGTGAATTCTCTGTTCATAAGATGCAGTTGCTTTAGGAATGTTTAGGGCAAGTAGGTCAATGGTGAGAGGTCAGTGTTTGGGCACAGCATTGATACTTTGAAACTGTGTTGAACATGAAGTATGTCCCTGGTTCTAGACCAACTGCTGGGCAGAGATGTAGAAAACATCAGTAAAATCTTTTCAGCTGGGTTTAAAATGAGCCTATATTGAAAATATTGCTTTTGCAATAAACAAGTGAAAAAAAAATATGATGAAAAAAAAGAAGTGTGATAAGAGGGAAAGAAAAATAGATAAAAAAAAGATAGACGAAGATTCGGGAGAGAGAAAGATATGAAGAAAAGTTGAGAAAGATCAGAAGAAAAGTAGATCTTAGGAAGAAAATGAATATAAAAGACAAATAAAAATGTTAAGAGTATGAAAGAAAATACTAACAGAACAAAGAAATGAGATTGAAAAAGAAAGAAAGAAAAGTCTTGAGAAAAATGATGAAAGAACAAAGAGAAACAAAGAGAAAAAGAATTACAGATACAACGGGAATATGAAGAAAACCAAAGAGATAATAAGAATATACAAGGAAACAGATTAAATAAAGACAGAAAAAAATAGAACAAAGGTATGTGAAAGCAGAATTGAAAGATAGCAGAACAAAATATTACAGAGAAGACAAAAAGGAGAAGAAAAATAGAGGAAAATGTTGAGGAAAATGAAAAGAAAGTACAGAGACCAAATTATCAAATGAGCAAAAAAAAAAAAAAAAGAAAAAACAGAAATTTAAGGAAAGAAAAAATGGAATGAGATTAAAAGAAAGAAAAAGGAAATGTAAAGAAAATTAGAGAAGAGAAAAAGAAAAAAATGAAATACTGGAAAGAAAAGAAGAAATGCAAAGAGAATTCAAGAAGAAAAGAAAGAAAAAGGAAATGCAAGGAAAATTAGAGAAGAAAGAAAGAGACGAGAAAAAATTTTAAGAAAAGAAAGAAAATTATAAAATACAAGAAAGAAAAAAGGAAATATAATGACAATTAGAGAAAAAAGGAAAGTAAAAAAAAATGACAGAAGAAAAGAAAGAAAAAAGAAAATACAAAAGTAGAAAAAAGCAAAAGTAAAAAGGAAATGCAAAGAAATTTAGGAAACAAGAAAAGAAAGAGGTTTAGCAAATTAGGAAGAAAGAAAAAGAATAAAAATGGCCGTCTATCAACTACAGGTTCACTTGAAACTGGTCTTTTGTTTGAAGTGTCCAGCAAAGAAGCAGCAAATAAAATATAATCAAGACATTTGATTTAGTTTCAAGGTTTTCCTTGCATTATGTTACTATAGAGAGCTTGCATGGTTATTGCTTTACCCGGAATATTTCAATGATTTATAGATGTCCATTGTGGTGTGCCAAAGTCATATTGCATTATACAAGAGAGTATTTGAAATTCTTTCCGAGTGGCTCTTTTAAAGGGATAAGACTGGAACGGAATTTTTCATTGGCCTTTTCCTGCAACCACATTTCAAAGTTGGATACTTTCAGAGGTTTGGAGTTGATTTGCTACTTGCTTTTAACTGTAGAGATAGTTTAGTTGACAGCCATGTTGAATAGGGAAGGTTATAGTCATGGTCCATCATCCTGATGGATAAAGATTAGAGAATGAGATTCCTATCGAGAAAAAAAAATTCAAAGGCTGCAACTTTTTAATTCATCTCATATTTCTGAAATCACTCAGTAAATTCTTTGCATTTCTAATTGTTTATGATAACAAATGTATCTATAAATAAATCACAACACATATTAGTATATTGGGCAGTTTGCCCAATATATATATATATATATACCGGGTCATTGGCCTAATGAGTAGAGTGTTTGCCAATAGTCTGGGAGACCGGGGTTCAATCTCCAGGTTGAGTCATACCAAAGACTCAAAAAATGGTACTTGATGCCACCTTGCTTAGCACTCAGCACTATAAGGTAAGGATCAAGGATAAAGAGGAGCAATCCAGGGAATGGAGTAGCGCCCTCCTCTACACCTCGGTGTTGTAGCAGTTGAAGAGGAAGCCTTCGGGTCACTCTTGACTAAGGTCGCTAAATTTAATTTTTACAAATATATATGCAAATATTGTAGAAATACATATATATAGATATGCCGAGCCATTGGCTTAATGAGTAGAGTGTTTGTCAATGGTCCAGGAGACTGGGATTCAATCCCAGGTTGAGTCATAACAAAGACTCAAAAATGATACTTGAAGCCAGCTTGCTTAACACTCAGCATCATAAGGTAAGGATCAAGGGCAAAGTGGAGCAATCTAGGGAATAGAGTAGCACCCTCCCCTAAACCTCAATATAGTAGCTATTGACAAGGGAGCCTTAGGGTTTCCCTCGTCAAAGGTCACCAACTTTACTTTTTACATATATATATATATATATATACAAATATTGACAATGGTCCAGGAGACCGGGATTCAATCCCAGGTTGAGTCATAACAGAAACTCAAAAATGGTACTTGATGCCAGCTTGCTTAACACTCAGCATCATAAGGTAAGGATCAAGGGCAAAGTGGAGCAATCTAGGGAATAGAGTAGCACCCTCCCCCAAACCTCAATATAGTAGCTATTGACAAGGGAGCCTTAGGGTTTCCCTTGTCAAAGGTTGCCAACTTTACTTTTTACATATTTATATATATACAAATATTGTGGAAATTTGATCGGAAAATGGGTTTATTGAATGGTGTGCCAACATTTCTGGGTCAGTTCAGGGCCTATTTTGTATTGTCTTTCTTTTACTGCTGCTTAGCTTTTGTGTTCAGTGAAAACTTGTGTGTGGCAGAGGAGCTTTGATCTGATTGGCCGGAGTCTCTGAAGGAGGGGGTGCTGTCACCAAAATCAACTGTAGAATTAGGCTGCGTTTTTTATTCTTCAACTCAAATGGAGCTGAGTCACAAGAGTTAAGTCCACTTGAAGGATTTTGTATTACATTCAGAATTCCAAAAGGGAATTCAAATTTAGCACAAGCTGAAAAATAAGAGAAAAGGAAGAAAGAAAGAAATCGAAGGAAATAGGTTTTTTACAGCTCGAGCTAAAAAGAAGAGAAAAGAAAGAAAGAAGCCAAAAAATTAGGTTTCTTCTACATAAATTTATATTTTAGAGGAATTGTTTCTCTAAGAAAATGAATAAATAACTTCAGATGAATCCAACAATTACACAAGTCTCACATGCCACTACTTACTCTATTGAGAGGCAAGACAACTGACAAAGAGAAAAAGAAAAAAGAAAATTATCAGAGATGTTGTCTCACAGAAGAAAGAAAGACAGAAAATGGCTTTTTATTAAAAGAAAATAAAAAAAGAATATTTTTAGGAACTTGGTCTCTAAGAAAAAAATAAAAAGGAGAAAAAAAGGACATTTTCAGGGACTTGGTCTCTAAGAAAAAAACAAAGTTACACATGTGAACCCTTGTTTAGCTGGAGGGAAGAAGTAGAGGCCTCTTTCCCTGTTTTGTGAGTGTAACAGTAGGTCAAAGGAAGAAGTGATGACTTCTTTCCCTTTTTTGTAAATTTAGGTGAAAGATTTTTCTGAACTTCTTTACTTCTTTTTTGTATTTATGAGTGACTTGTCATATTTTCATTGGGACACATATGCAACAAATTGGAGTGACCTTCCTTTTATCATAATAAACTACTTTGAATTTTAAACAATGATCTCTCCCCCTTATTTTATTTTATTTTAGCCTTCATATTTTTTGTAATATTATTATTGTTACTAGTGTCCAATTTTGTTGACTAAATAAAATTGCAACATTATACATACTTTGAAGAGTGTGTATTTAGGCAGGTAGTTATTATTGAAGCAAGTTTTGTTAAAGACGTTGCAACACTATTTGTTTATTATTTCTAATTTTATTTTTTCAAGACTTCTTATTTTTCTGATCTAGATGGTAAAGGTATTGTCCCATATCTCCGGCCTAAGTGCTTTTGACCATCCGTTTGGTTGTCATCAGGGGTATTGTAATTTTGAGTTGAGAGTTGAGTTTTTACTGTTTTAATAATTTGTAGTGTTTTGTTTTGAAGTTGTTGGTTAGAACATTTGCAGCGTTTTCTTTTAAATCGTTCAGTTTGAAAAAGGTTTACTTATAGAGTTAGTTATTTCGAGTTATTAAAAATATTTGATATGTTGGTGCCTGAGTTAAATGCTATTTTATTTATGTTTAATTTTTTTTCATTTTTTATGCATATTGCTTCTAGGAATTGTAATCATTTTTTATTATATATAATTTTTGTATTATCTGTGAGAACTTTCCTTACTTTGGAATAACTAAAAATTACTAACTCTATTAGAAATATTTGTGTATATATATACGAGGTACATACGATAAGTTTCCAAACTTTTTTCGTATTGGATCTTTTATTGATAGTATACACATGAAACTCTAGTCCCCTTCGAAGTAATCTCCTCCAGCTGCAATGCACTTCTGGTACTGTGCCAACAACTTCTGGAAGGCCCCATGGAAGTCCTCTAGTGTGAGCATGTCAATGACCTTCACCACAGCCTCTTTCATCTCCTCAATTGTCTCATAACACAAGCCTCTGAGCTTAAGGAATAACCAAAAGTTACAGGGAGCAAGGTCTGGACTATAGGGGAGAGTGAGGAACTGTCTTGATGCCCATCTTAGTTAAATAGTCTGTGACAAGGATGGAGTTGTAGACTGGTATATTGTCCTGGTGGAAATGCCACTGACCCGATTTGAATAGTGCTCACCTCTTCTGATGGAATCTCTTCCTGCACTCCCTTAAAACCTAAACATAGTAACCCTAACCCTTTGGCCAATCAACTCTGGTGTTCTGACTTCCTTACTCCTCCTACACCTCTCATCATCCCTCACAGACTCTGTGCCTAGCCTAAGTATTCATCCATATATAAGCATGTATTTACCCTAGACTCTGTCATTGACAGGATGTGACACAGGGTCAAATTTTAAGCAGAGTGTAGCTGGTTTGAATTCAGATTTTTCCTTCTCCTAGCCTGGTTGCCTTACCAAGACTAAAGAACCCAGTTTACCTTATTGTTTACTCATAGATTGGGAGGAAGAGAATTTAGGCCTTTCCCAAGTGCATTAGTATAATGTGAAATACAAATAGCTTTTCCCAAGATTTGAACACATGTTGCCAATTCCATTTCCAATGATCGTAACTGTTGTGCTAAACACATTTCTCATATATAAGTAATGGGAGTTCCTGTGGCATAAGGACTAAAGTGCTGGACTATAGCCTTGAAGTATGCAAGTTTGGAAGTCCAGTTGCACCATTATGTCTATTTTCAGATGAATACCCAAGGGGAATGTATGAAACCCAGCTATACATTAAACTGTCTCACTTATTTATTTTGGTTGTAATCTTTTGGACTGTTGTCTTCATCTTTATTGTTGTTAGTTGAAACACAACGTTTCAGCTGCTGTATCCTCCAGCTTTCCTTTGGCATCCCTTGTTTATCTGGGTATAGAAATGATTCAACAAGGGAAATCATTTTTAATGTTTGACAGTCAAACTTTAAAAATGTTCATTTTCTGTGCCAATAACTGTTCTACCATTTTATATTTCTTTATAACAACAAACTTTTATTTGTAGTTTTATAGACAGTATTTCTCACTTGATCCACAATTTTTGTGTTAGATTTGTATTGAGAAAACATGCAGAAAGGCAGATATGAAATAATTGTCTTCAATAACAGTGGAAAAAAGCAATTTGTGTTGTCAAAAGATTTTTTTTAAATTGCCTCTGAATTATGAGATAATTGAAAAAAAATGTGAGTTACAAAAATCTTTGATTCAAGAGGAAATCCTGATCTTAAAAACTAAATAGGAGAATAAATAAATTAAAAATAAATGATAAAAAAAGAAAAGAAATATACAAGGAAATAAAAAAGGTTATAAAAATAAAATACTTAATGAGAGAGACATGGAGGACAAACGCAAAATAACCTGCCTCATTTGCATATCTGTTGATTGCATCAGATGTTAAAAGGAAAATACTGGATATTAAGAAATTATCATATGCATTTACATTTAAATGTACATTTTATGGATCTTGAGCATTTTTATATCCTACAACTCATTTTTATATCCAGACATTTCTGGCAGAAACACTTTTGTAAAATATCTATAAATAAAATAAATAGAAATAAAAGAGAACAAAATAAAACATTACAAAGATTAATTGAACATTTTTGAACTAAGAAAATAGAAAAAAATGATTATAAAAAAATCAACAATTGATTTCCTATTTACATAGGAAGAATAATTCTTAATAAAAAATATCTGCGTTTTTATAAAAATAATGAAAATCCTTAAAATACAGCTATCAGTCGATCAATCAGTCTATCAATATTTAGTAAGCTTAGATTAGTATAGCACAAGGCCATGAGTGTATGGCAACTTGTGAAGATTAATCTGACTACAGCAGTAACAACTGGGTGCACTCATGACATAATAGTTATCTTAATAATTAGAATCAGCAACCAGAAATATTAGGGTAGACAGATCTCTTTAAGCTTGGTTTGAGAATTGGTCTAGGTAAAGGAAAACTCTGAATTCAAATCAAGAATTGACCTTATGCCACACCTGCTCATGACAAAAGAGTTGGGTAAATATATACATTAACAATTTCAGAGTCTATACTACAAAGTAATAGGCATTCAGTGAGGATCAAACTCACAATTGTTGTAATGATCTGTAGGTAAAATCAATAGTCACACAATGTTTTTTTCCTCGGAAAAAAGCTTGGAATTATATCAAAACTAGTCCTGAATGACCTTTTTTTGAATGAAGAAATCTTTTGTGAAATTTTGGAATTTTAAATAGAATATATCGTAAAGTAAATTTTATTTTAAATAACAGTGCATCAAAAGCCTTATCCATGTCATTTTTTGCTGTTGACTTACTATTTCTAAAAGAAGATTTCCAAAACTAAAGGGGCTTAATTTTTACCCCTTTTAATGTTTTGCCCAGTGAGCAGGGGCTGTAGTATATACCAACTGCATCACTGCAGAGGGGCAGACCCTCCCAAGTGTCTTGGATATGACACTAAATAATCTGATGGTCAGGTTCCAGTAATGCTGGAACTTTGGGGAATGTGGAGTAACCCTTCATTAACATTGCTCCCTGGTCTACACTAGCTCAGAGCGGTAGCACTTGATAGGGTCCTATCTATAGGTTAAATAGAACTAAACTGTGTACTTATGCTAAACTAAATTGCTTGAAATAGAACAGTTTTGACATTTAACTGTATATTTATGCTACACTGAATTGATTGAAATACAACTGTTTTTGTTTGCTAAACTGAATTGCTTGAAATAGAACTGTTTTTTACATCAAAACTGTACTTATGTTGAACTGAATTGTTTGAAATCAAACTCTTTTGACATTTAACTGTATGTAAACAAAAGCTATACATATTCTAAACATATTAGAAATGTTTGACCAAACTGAATTGCTTGAAATGGAAATGTTTTTGACAATTAAACTGTGTACTTATGTTAAACTGATTTGTTTGAAATAGAACTATTTATTTGTATAAAAATGGATTTGGCATTAAATAACCAACAAAGGTTAATATACTATAAAGCCTAGACAAACAAACAAACCTTTTAAAGTTTGTTTTTTAGCAATATTTTTTAACCCTTTACAATTTTTTTCTTTTTAAAAATCCAATATAGACTTCTTTTTTTTTAATTCTTTATTGATCAACTTTAGAGAAATAAAAAAAATCTAACCTTTTGATTTTTTTTAGCAATAAATTTTTTAACTCCTTAAAAAGTTTTTCTTTCAAAAATATAATAAAAATTCATTTCTTTAAAAAAAAAGTTTGTCCCTGATATGGCACTTAGCTGTCTCTGATGGTGAGGCTCTAGTCTGGAGAATGTAGAGTACCCCTCCTCAGTCATTACTTCCAGCTTCACTTTGACCTAGATTAGAAGTACCTGTTAGGGTCCCATCTCTGAGACAAATCAATCTGTTTGAAAAAAATTATTTTTATACAATAGGACAATGGACAAAAAAAAACTCTTAATAAATTACTACATAAAAAATGTAAATATGAGCATGCAATGAATGGAATTTCCAAACCTCTCAGCATAAAATAACCCTAGATGGTTTCATATGTCATTAAAATCAATCACTCATAAGCTTAACTTAGTCTGGCAGAAGGCGGCATATCCCTGGCCTTCAGTGAGGATCATACTCACTTTCGTTCTAATGATCTGTAAAAGCATCGATTGATTCATGTAAAGCAATTTATTTGTTAAGCTGGTCTGAGTGGAACAAAAAGACTACAATGTCAGACACCTAGTGTGGATCAAGCTCATTATAGGTTTAATCATCTGTAAGAATAGCGATTGATTCATGCAAAGCAATTCATTTGTTAAGCTGATCTGAGTGGAATAAAAAGACTACAAATGTCACATCTTAGTGAAGATCAAACTCTCCACAGTAGTTGTGAGATGTATCTTACATTCATCTACCGAAGATATGTACCAAGAATCTCTCTGATGCCTGAAACTACAAATAGAACTGGATTTAGAAGCTACTGATCATAAATTTGTTCTGAATAGAATATTCTTTAAAAATAACCTAATCTCATATTATGGTAGGCTTCATTAATACTTTTATAATCTAATAGGGTATATCAGGTGTGATAAAGAAATGTCAAGACTGCAGCTTTAAATATATTTAATTGCAAAATATAAAATTTAAACAAGGTGTAGAGATGAACAACTTATAAAATAAATTGATGCTGTCTAGACTTCATCTACATGTGTAAATGCAAACTTGACAAAAAATTATGAAGCCATCCTCAATAATTTATGAAGAAAATGATTTTGGTGAAACCCTGGATTGTGAGAGTGAAACATATTCTATATTTACTAGACTTAGCTTTTTGTCATTTTTTCTTTCTTGGTTTCTAAATTGAATATTTGTTTCACTCATAACATTTGAGGGCATTAAAAGAAATATGAGGTCTAGCTTCACACTGTATCAAATGTAATAGCTTTGGCAAGGAGGACATTTTGAAGCACATGGAAAATATGTTGAGTACTTAAGAAAAATAAAATTTAAACTTTTTTTTATTTTGATTATAAAATAAAACCTTTGTTAAAAATTGCTTTATTTTTACGGACTATAATGAACTCTTCCTATCACTATGAATACCAGGAGAATATTCATCTTGGTGTCAAGTCAACTCCAGCCTAACACTTTGGCAGTCAGACTGATGTTCAACATTCTTTTATGCTGTATTTATACTTTCGTTCAGTATACTTGTTTCACATAATCCTGAGTTCGTATCTTTCTTCTGGACCTTTTACTGGTCCACAACAGTTATCAAGTCAGAACCAGAAACAATGACTCATACATTTGTTCAATAATATGAACAAAGGAAATCATTAGCCAAAAAGAACCTGTTGTATACACTAAGTAGACAAGTCAAGTATTCATGCTTGTGAGATGGGTTCTGTCTTGATCTCAGAATTTTAAATTGTAAATTCTTTTCTTTTTGTATGTGGATTGGGTTTTACAAAATATTCACTTGAACTGATAAAATCTGTATTGCGAGATGATATTTGAAGCTGATATACTGTCTTGAACAGCTGGCAACACACTGAAGAAGAGTTTCAGAGGTGCATCAACCAATGAAAAACTCACTGGAATAAGTGTACTCCCTTTCAATTGGGCTCAGATTACACTGACTGCATCCTTTGCAAAAGAGTAAGCACCTCCTAGCTCCTAAAACTGAATCTGAGTGGGTAGCTCCATTACTGCCATTACTCTTGGGTCTACTTTAACCTGGAATAGTTGTCAAATAGATCTGTTTAAACATTATTTATATTAAATAAGAATAACTGATGTTGTATGTGCATAAATTGTCTATATTAAGAATAGTTACTGGAAGTTTCCATTATCCTAAAAAGTTTTTGCCAATGGTCCAGGAGATCCGGGTTCAATCCCAGATTGAGTCATACTAAAAACTCAAAATGGTACTTGATGCTGCCTTGCTTAATATTCAGCACTATAAGGTAAGTATCAAGAGTAAAGTGGAGCAATCTAGGTAATGGAGTAGTGTCCTCTCCTTCACCTTGGTGTGGTAGCTATTGAAAAGGGAGCCTTTGGGTCACCCTCGATTAAGGTTGCCAACTTTACTTACTTACTAATAATGGTTTCCTAGGTATTGTTATTATTAGGAATACTTGATATCATATAACTGTGTTCAAACAAATGATAATAATTAAATAGAAGTGGTTATCTGAAACCATGTAATTGTTTATAAATTAGTATTAGATAGGAATACTTAAAGTCATACAATTGTGTGCAAATTATTTGTATTAGGAATACTTGATATCATTTAACAGTTGGGGGCAAAAAACTCTTAAGAAACAACAATACAAAAAAATGTAACTCTAAATGTACAATGAGCCCAATTGGCTGGGGCTGTAGAGGACACTGATTGCATCTCTGCAGGGAGGTAAGACTCCTTACCCAATGAGTTATCTGGATATGACACTAAACTATCTGATGATGAGGTTCCAGTAATGCTGAAGCTCTGGGTATTGTGGAGTAACCCTTCATTGCCATTGATCCCAGTTCTACTCTGGCCTGGAGTGGTAGTACCAGATAGGGTCCTATCCATGGGTTGAATAGAAGTTTGACATTTAAACTGAGTGCAAAAAAATGACTAAACTGAATTGTTTAAAAAAAGTTTTATCATTTTACTCTCTGTAAACAAATAACTGATTTTTAATTGTATTGTTAGTGATACATAGCAATACTTGGAACCATTTAACTTTGACTTAAACTAAATTGAATTGTTTGAAATAGAAGTTTTTGATCCTTTAACTCTATTTAAACAAATGTCTGATGTTTAATTGGAATGTTACTGAACATGGTATTATTTAACTTTGTTGACATATGTTTACAAATCATAAAAAGTAAGTTGTCAACTGTAGTTGAGGGCGACCTGAACACTCCCTTTTCAGCAGCTACTACACCGAGGCATGGGGGAGGGTGCTACTCCTTTCCCTGGATTGCTCCACTTTACCCTTGATATGTACCTTATAATGCTGAGTGTTAAGCAAGGAGGTATCAAGTACCATTTTTTAAGTCTTTGATATGACTCAACCTGAGATTGAACCCCAGTCTCCTGGACCATTGTCAAACACTCTACCCAAACCAGATTTGGCATTAAATAGCCAACAATGGTTGATATGCCACAAGACCAAACCAAACCAAACTAAACCAAACTGTACACAATTCCATAACCTTTAGGTATAAAATAACCCCAGATGATTTGGCATGCCATTAACTTCAATGAATTAATCAATCATGGAATAAGTGTGTTGAATACCAAAAGGACTATCATGAAGAAAGTTAATGTTTTGTTCATAGATAATTTCTGTCTAGGGAAATACACACATATCTTAACCCTGAGTTAAAGTGGTTAATTGAAGAGCCCAAATAGTTATGCACCAAATAGAGTTTTGTATGATACAAGGTCACAATAGGAAGTGGGGACTTAAAAATCACAACAATAACGTAAAGAAATCTGAGACAAGCTTGTTCATCTTCTCAGATCATAGATTTCTGATCCATGCTACACACTTAATATTTACAAATAAACATAAAAATGGGTTCAGATAAAAAGTAAAAAGAATAAAATCAAGGGAAGTCTGATTAAAAATTAATAATGATGATCAAGTATTTCTTAACAACTGAAGTGTGATCTCTAAATTCCACGTGTCATATATTGGACAACACTGTCAAAGGAAAGAAACAATGAGAGAACTTTTAGTCATAATCAATAGAGGGAGACAATTGATAAAAAATATTGTTTTACACAGAGAGAATAATTTACACATGACATTAATACATACAAAATATATTGATTTAGAGAGATTGACTGATGAATGCAGATAAATACATACAGTAAAAGATAAACAGGTAAGTAAATAATTTATTATTTCAAAATTTTATGACTACTAATGCAAGTAAGCAAAATGATGGTTTTTTTTTTTTGCATTTTTGGGACAATAAGGAATGAAATTGTTATATGGCTCATGCATAAGTATACTCCAAACAATTTGTCATCATAAAAGTTAATTTTTTTTCTAAATGAAAGATACCAGGGTTTTATTTTCTATAGACAAACATTATACAATCTAAATAGATATTATTATTTTATTTCCTGCAAGTTTTTCACACCAGTGTTAGCTGGCAGCCTTTCACTGGTGTCTAAGTGACAGCAAGATTACTCAGGTCTCCCAGACATATCAGAGTATTCTAGTCAATTAACAGTGTTGTGGTGTGGATGGTTTCCATTATCCTTTGATTTCCAGTACCTCTTGTCTTTTACCAAGCCTTTTGATACCGTTCCAAGTGCACCAAATATTTTCATTGATTTCATTCATGCTCCATAGCTATTTTAGTTCTGTGGCAAGGTCTAAGTATTTGTCTGTCTTTCTACTTTCTTTTATTTTCCAAATGCGGTCTGCTGGAATGGCAAAACCCACTTGGTAACAAGTACTTCTTTTCTTGTTAATCAATATTGAGTCTGGTTTTCTGGCCAGGATTATATTGTTATGAAATAGCCGAGGGATTTCGGTTCATACCTTTGAGTTTAGTTAGGCTGAGAACCTTTCGGCTCAGCACATGGGTTGGTTGGGTGTAAGATTGAAGCAGGTATTAACGCGGGTGCGCACGAGCGGATGGAGGTGTCACTCAGATGTCATAACAGTCCGAGACGATACTGGGTTACAAGGTGCGGGTGACGTCACGCACTGGAAGCACGCGGAAGTTTGTGTGAGAATTTGAAGAAAATAAGGGTCGGGTTTTAGACACAAAACAAGAAGAATCAATTTTGGAGCTTGCAGGCGCGAGGCGAACGTGCGCCCAATGGGGGCCGCTCGAGTTGGGGGCCAAATGAATAAGACAGCATAGAAGATTGTGTCTCTCCTCCTTACGTTGAAACTTTTAACTCAAAGTTAATAAAAAGGTTTCGTACCTGAACAAGAAGTAGTTACGTGTTTTTGAGATTCCTGTTCTTTATATATTCTATCGTTATGAACATTATATGTCTATTTTGCACATGGCCATATTCGTGTATATGGCTACGCAACAATATGATCTGTTTTTATCTCTTAATCCAAGAGAATGAGATGCATGAATTTCTCTGGAGAGATTCTGGTTTGTGCGTATACCATTTGGTACTATGGTCAAATTTTAATCTCTTGCACAATTCCTAGTGGATCACTTTTACCACCCAATCATGCCTAGTCTTTCACTTCTTTTGTACAAGTTTGCTGCATTTGCTTATTATGTAATTAACCATTTCATCTCTCCCTCCACATAACCTACACTTCACTATAATATAATTGGTCCTAATGGCATTGTTTTGCACTGCTATTGAAAGGGATTCAGCTTCTCATTTGAGTTTTCTTTTCTTAGTCATGTCTCGGTTTTCTTGTAAGCAATATCACAAGTTTGTTGCTTGAAATATTCATACAGTTGTTTTTAATTACTGTTTTAAAATTTTTGTTGCTTTTCTGTTTGTTCTTATGTTGGTATTGCTGTTACTGACTGCAGTAATTAGTCTTTCTTTGCTCTTTTTAATGTACTCCTTGAGACCTTTTTTTTTATCCATCAATGCAACTTCAGTGCTAGCAAGTTCTCTTCTTCCTTTTCTTGACACATATAGTCTGCCTATATCATCTTTTTGATGGTCATCAGTTTTCTTATCTTTTGGTTCATTTGTTTGAGTTCCTCCCTTGTCCCTTTTAAGAATGGTCCTAAATAGCAGTGGCAAGATTGAGTCTCTCCGGAAGAAACCTATTTGGATTTTCACCTCTGCTAGGATTTATCCTCCAGCTGTTAATTCTACTTTTTAGGTTTTCATGTCTTTAGTTATTAAGTTTAGTGACTTTGTAGGATATTTTGTACATTTTCAGACATTCTATTATCCAAATTTGCTGGATAATATCATAGGCCTTTTTGTCGTCAATCCATACTATTGCAGCATTTTTCTGCCTTATTTTGACCTCCTTGTGGATGTGTTGATCTGTATATAGTAGGTCAATAGTTCACTTTTTCAGCTCTTCTTGAAATAGTCTACAGCATTCAAGCAAGTAATAGATTTACTCTTTTATATATGTGATTAGGATTTTCCACATCATAGGAAATTATTATTATTATTATTATTATTATTATTATCATTATTATTATTTCCCTTATAAGTGGAAGAATTTGGTTTTGTTTTGTTTTATGGCATATCAACCATTGTAGGTTATTTAATGCCAAATCCATTTTATACTTATAAACGGGTCTATATCAAACAATTCAGTTTAGTATAGTTTTACCCACAGGTAAATATCTAAACAGTTCGATATCAAACAATTGAATTTAGCATAAGTAGACAGTTTCAATGTAAAAAAAACTGTTCCATTTCAAAGAATTCAGTTTAGCATAAGTATACAGGTTAGTGCTATTTGACCCATACATAGGATCCTTATAAGGTGCTCCCACTCCAGGCCAGAGTGGACCTAGAAGCGAAGGGGTATTCTGCATTCCCTAAAGCTTTAACATTGCTGGAAACTCACCATCAGATTGTTTAGCATTATATCCAGGACACTCGTTTGGGGTGCAGTCTTACCCCTTGGCAGAGAAGAAGTCAGTGTATTCTACAGCGCCAGTCGACTGGGCAATATAGTTGAAAGGAGAATGGCTAGATTCATACCACTCCCAAGAGTTTTAGCACAATGTAAAATGCAACGAGCCTTGCTCAGGATTTCAATTTAAGCAGTTGAGCCCACTTCTAACTATGATAACAGTTATACCATGAGTGCCTCCCTATTTGTATATACATGATAAAATATGTATCAGTCCAATGGCATAAGGGTTAGAGTGTTTGCCAAAGGTCTAAGAGACCAAAGTTCTATCCCAGCTCAAATCATACGAAAGACTGAAAAAATGGAACTTGATGCCTCCTTGCTTAACACTTGGCATTATAATGTAAGGATCTAGGGTAAAGTGGAACAATCCAGGGAAAGGAGTTGTGTCCTCCCCTACACCTCAGTGTAGTAGCTATTGAAAAGAAGCCTTCAGGTCACTCTTGACAACAGTTGGCCAACTTATATATACATAAATATATATATATGTATATATGTAAATATAACTCTAAGGAAACATTTTTGTTGTCATTTAAGTACTCAATCTCTGTAACAATACAGAATAAATATATAGATATATATGAATGCCTCAACTGAGCCAAAGTAAAATGTACAGTTAGAAAGAAGGTATTGACTCAGATGTTACATGATGGGCTTGTGAAAAATGAGTCCATGCTTACTTATCACAAGGAGGCCTGAAAAATGACATTAGGTGTCATGTGCAGAGATCTTGGGTTGAATATAAATACAACTGTCAACAGGAGGATTTGATTTGTCTTTTGTATCACAAGGGATGTAAGAACAAATCTGGTCTCAACAGGCATAGGAAAGTACACAATATTAATGATGAAAACATGAGACCAAATAATTTATCTGCCAGCAGTGTAATTGAGCTTTTAAAAGCCTTTCTGGATTTAAGAATCATTGAAGAGGCTATAAGCAGAGAACAGCAGCAAATACATAATTTTACTTTAGAGATGGCCATCCTTATAATCAAGAGAACAACCACACACTCTCTCTCTCTCTATCTCTAATATATATATATATATATATGCATATATCTACCATTTATATATATATATATATATATATAGAGAGAGAGAGAGAGAGAGAAATAAAAAAATTCTACTAACATTTACATGTTTATTCTTTTATTCATAACCTACGAGTTGCATTCAATAAGTTTCCAGACTTTCTTTGTTCAGGCATTTAGAATTGTCATAGACTCTTGAGAATTCAGTATGTTATTTCTGTACATTTTATAAGATGACTGACCAATTTTTAGGATTTCAGGTTCAAATGAACAGCTACAGCAGCAATTGGAATACACCCTACTAACGCTTGATTGTCACAGCTGGTGAATTTCAAAAATCCAATCTGACACTTTAGAAGGACAATATACAATAAAATTCTGTTTTAAACTTGGAAAAAATACCACAGAAACGTATGGAATGCTTCAGACTGCTTTTTGACCATCTTGCATGAATCAGGCATCAGTTTTTAAGTGGCATAAGAGTTTTTAAGTGGCATAAGAGATTCAAAGAAGCCAGGGAGTCTGTGAGGATGATGAGAGGAGTAAGGAAGTAAATAGACCAGAGTTGATTGGCCAAAGGGTTAGGGTTAGAGTTAGGGTTACTATGTTGAGGTCTTAAGGAAGTTCAGGAAGAGATTCCTTGGGAAGAAGCGAGCACTCTTCAAATCAGGTCAGTGGCATCTCCACCAGGATAATGCACCAGTCGACAACTCCATCCTTGTCACAGACTATTTGACCAAGATGAGCATCAAGACAGTTCCTCAGCCCCCTATAGTTCAGACCTTGCTCCCTGTGACTTTTGTTTATTCCCTAAGCTCAGAGGCTGTCATTATGAGACAATTAAGGAGATGAAAGAGGCTGTGACAAAGGTCATTGACATGCTTATCACAAGAGGACTTCCATGGGACCTTCCAGGAGTTGTTGGAATGGTACAACAAGTGCATTGCAGCCGGAGGAGATTACTTTGAAGAAGACTAGAGTTTCATGAGTGTACTATCAATAAAAGTGCCCTTACGAAAAAAATCTGGAAACTTATTTAATTATCCTCATATATATATATATATATATATATATATATATATTCAAGATTTATATCAATTCTTTTGTCCATAACCTATATATAGATATATATACACACACATACACATTTATATATATATATATATATATATATAAATGTGTATGTGTGTGTATATATATATATATATATATATAGAGAGAGAGAGAGAGAAAGAGAGAAAGAAACAAACAGAAAAACTTCTAACATTCATGTCTATTCTTATATTTCATATATATATATATATATATCATATTCTAAACCTGACCAACAGATGAGGTGTAGAATATGCTGACTGTACCTCCTACAGTGGGGTACCCCCCAAAATGGAGTGTCTTGAATATCCCTTCATTGCCATTACTCCCAAGCCCACTTTGATCCTGAGTTGTTGCACCTTTTAGCATTTCATCTATGGGTTGAATAGATTTGTTTGTAAATCATAAGTATTAGAAAGGAGTACTTGATATCATATAACTGTCAGCAAAAAGCTTAAGAAGCTACACAAAAAATGTAAATATACAATACATGAAATTTCTTAACTTCTGGACATTAAATAACAGATGGGTTGACATGCCATTAAAATCAATCAATTAATCATATATATATATATGGATGGAA
Source organism: Sepioteuthis lessoniana (assembly GCA_963585895.1). Classification (NCBI taxonomy): domain Eukaryota; kingdom Metazoa; phylum Mollusca; class Cephalopoda; order Myopsida; family Loliginidae; genus Sepioteuthis; species Sepioteuthis lessoniana. Next base: position 78,618,985 of record OY757914.1, read on the forward strand.
CTTTTAAGATAAGATATTACGATCCCTAAAACAAACAAAAAAAACACTTGATTGGGATTTTTCTCTAGTGATGCCTTTGGATCATGGAAGATTTTGGGTCTTAGCATCATATCTTCTCATCGAGGTGACCTGTCCCACTCTTCAAACAAGTGACATTCTTACAACTATGTAGTGGAGGACCACACTAACACCCAATCAGATCCATCAGCAAAGTTCATCCCATTATTTTAGACGGAAATCAGTTTATATTCTCTTTTTTTTCCTCTTTCACTATTTTTCTTATATATATATATATATATATATATATATATGTACAGGCAGACAAACAAGCAGGTAAATTTAGTTCTAAAGTAAAAAAAAAAATTACTTCATACAAGACAACCTCTGAACCAGTTGAGTTCCTGTTGTAACCATGGTCCATGATTATAGTCATGCTTCTATTTAGGAAGAAGTGAAGGATTCTAATTAGCTTTCATAGATATCTCCATTATATCAAGAATTTTCATGATTTAGGATGAATGTAAACACAGACTCGAAAAAAATGTTACTCAGTTGCAAATTGGACTGAAAATTGCTTTATTCTCTAAGTTATATCTAAGTCATGCTCCTCAAATATATAAACAAGGAAATTTTTAGTCATATATAGATCTATTGCTTTATAGATTACTGTACTATACATATGGATGTGTTTGTGTATGTATTTAGGCCCCCAACCTCAATGAGCAGGATATGACTCAAAGTCAGTTTTTATGCTGAGTACTAATGGTTTGAATTCAGAGTTTTTCTTCTCAAAGATTAGTCACTAGACCAGTCAGTAGGGCTTAGGGTGTTTTTCAATGGCCAGGGAGACCAGGGTTCAATCCCAGGTCAAGTCATACCAAAAACTAAAAAAATGGTACTTGATACCTCCTCACTTAACCCTCAGCATTTTAAGGTATGGATCAAGGGTAAGTGGAGCAATACAGCGAAAAGAGTTATGCCCTCCCTTCTACCTCTTTGTAGTAGCTATTGAAAAGGGAAGCCTTTGGGTCGCCCTCGATTATAGTCGCCCAACTTACATCCTCTGCACAGAGGTACAACACTAAAATGTATCTGATAGTGAGGCAGAGTTGTGTGGAGTACCTCTTCATTGCTATTACAGCCAGGTCAACTCCAAACTAGAGTGGTAGTACCTGTTTGGGTCCCATCTATGGGTTAAATGGATCTATTTGAAAATTATTTTTATTTGGTAGGACACTGTGCAAAAAACAAACTCTTAAGAAACAACAAAAAATTTAGATGTGAATTTTCAATAAACATTATTCCCAAACCTCCAGACATAAAATAAACCTGGATGGGTTAATATACCATCAGAATCAATCAATTATGATTATAGACTATCTGCCTTACCAAGGCTAAAGAAACTAGTTTGATCTAATATTTATCAATACCTTGGGGGAGAACAATTGGTTTCTTGTCTTTCCCAAAGGTGTTAGCAGGAACTAAAACACAAGCAGCCTGATCCAAGATTTGAACTTGGATCACTGGTTCCATTTCCTATGATGATAACCCTTATTCTAAGCCTGACTCCTACATATTGTTACATATTGACCCTTGACTGAGCCATCAATCAAAGACGCACCTATGTAAATTAGTGGAAGAAGATCATGTGATCTAATTGGAAATAGGTGCGTATTATGAAATAACACATGCAGATGCCTGCAGCAGTTGAGTCAGTTTGAGGCAGTGAAGGCCAGAGTGGGAGCCAGTTTGCAGTCAGTGAGAGCACCCCGCTGAGGGCTGTGGCCTCCAGTTGGAGAGAGTTGGAGTCAGTGAAGGCCGAGTCAAAGCCAGCTTGCAGTCACTGAGAGCGCACCCACTAGGGCCTGTGGCCCATACCAGGCCTTCGGTTGAGCAACCTTGGCCGAGAAGCAGAAGAAGTGCTAAATGGGTCTTGAAGATAACACAGCATGCTATGGTCAAGAGAAGAAGTTATGGGTCAATATAGCAATCTGTCTTGTCTCCCCCTGTCCGTCTGTCTCACAAACCACAAAAGCATCAACTCCTTTTGAAAGAATAAAAAGACGTATATATTCTCATAAAGAAGTGTTGTTCTTCCTTCTTCCCTCATCACGGTATACAACAATGTGTGTGTGTGTGTGTGTGTGTGTGTGTGTGTGTGTAAATGTGCAAAGATTGCTACTTGGGTGAGTCAAAAGTTTTGTAATATTTTGTTAACGTGAGGAATAATTCAGCAATTCTAGAAATGAAGGTGACAAACTACACTGAACTATGAGATACTTATCGCTCTGATACTCTCCAAATGCTACTCATTGGATTTGCCTCCATGGCTTGAGCACGTCTGTGGAATGCTTGGTTTTAGGCCCACTTGACTATTGAGTTTCTTGCAATTCAAACAGAATTTCTTGAACTATCTGGTTACTGTACAGTGATTAACTATGCCTTCATCTTTAGCACAACACATGTTTTTGGTTTTCTTTATGGGGTTATGAGTCAGTTTAAACTTGTAATGCATAAGTTTCCAAATTAGACAATGTTAAATGTCCATCTGTGCAGCTTTTTTTTGGAGGCGCCCATGATGTAATGGATATTTTCGTCAGAAATGGACACGGCAACACAAGTTCAAATCCTGGACGAGATTGATTGCATTTCACATAGCACTAATACCCTTGGGAAAGGTATGAATCCAATTATTCTCCCTCCAGCTATGGGTAAATAGTCGGACAGACTGGGTTCTTCAGCCTTGGTGAGGCAACTAGTCTAGGAGAAGGAAAACTCTGAATTCAAACCTGTTAAACTCCACTTTAAAATTGACCTTGTATCATATCCTGCCTGAGTGGAAGGTTGGTAAATAGGATCTCTGCAGCTTTTTTAATCATGAATGAAGTACTGCATAACATGTCAGCACACCCACTACCAAGATACTACCACCCATAGTGGATATGTTCCATGGCTTGATCTACTTTGGTGATGTGATCAATGCATCACAAACTAGCATGTACCAAAATATGGCAAAACTTTTGACTCACCTAAATGAATTTATGAAATTGATAATAAATCAGACTTTTCAATCCTTTTAAAAGCAAGTTTGCATCCATCAACTCTAACTCCAAATATTCAGTTGATAACATTGAACTTTTTTTTATTGATTTTCCCTATTTTTATTTTCTAAATTCATTCATTGGTTGTTGATGTTAGCAAAAAGCAAAAATGAACTGAGTGACAAGGCTAATCTTCTGAAGAGGTTGAATATAAAAAAAAAACAAAACAAGTATCCATAATACTTATATCATTTTTTGGTGATTAGATTTGATTTTTCCGATTTATTCAACTATGTTTTCTATTTATTTTCTCTTTCAGATATTTTTCTTCTATGGGATTCTTCAGTTTTAAAAATTTTATTTGGCATTTTTTTTTCACTCAAATTTTCGCTTTAACTTTTTTTAAAATAATTCATTTATCAACTTTATCGTCATCATTTTTCATGGTGTAGTAGCTATTGAAAAGGGAGCCTTAGGGTCATCCTCAACAACAGTCGCCAACTTTACTTTTTTATTATTAAGAATGTACTTTTATTTTCTCTTCTAATATTCACGAATCTCTCGAATTCTTTCTTTTTTGTCCTTCTTTTATGTGCCAACCACTTCTAATACACATGGCTTTTGTGTTTCCATCTTTTATAAACTTATTTTACGTACTCCTTCCTCATCTAATATTCATAGCTTTTACATGTCTTTCTTTCTTAGCCGGGTTTTGAATACCCTGACTTTTGTTGGTATCTTTCTTCTTCAGATAGTAAGACACCCACAAAAGAGGAGTGTAATGTATGACACTCTCTGATGGAGGGGTTCCAGTTCTGGAGATTTGGAAAGTCTGGAGTACTCCTTCATTGTCATTACTCCTAATCTTATTCTGACTCAAAGTGGTAGTACCTGTTCAGGTCCCAACTACAAGTCAAATAGATCTGTTTAAAAACTATTCCTATTTGATAAGATTGTGAGCAAAAAAACCTTCTTATGAAGCAACTACACAAAAAATGTAAATATGAATGTACAATGAATGCAGTTTCCTAATTACAAGGCATGACATAACCTTGGATGAGTTGACATGCCATTAAAATCAAGAATTTCTCTTGGAATTTAAAGTCAATCTCATTGAAGCCACAGTCCAGCACTTTCAGCAATTATGCCATAGAGGTTTCCTCCACTAAAGACTATTGACCCACAGCTGGGGGATAATGAGGATTCATACCTTTCCCAAGGATATTTGTCTGAAAATGAATGTAATAGCATAAATGGAGTTCAAAGTCAATCACTTTGAAGCCACAGTCCAGCACTTTAAGCAATTATGCCACAGGGGCTCTTCCACTAAAGACTATGAACTTATACATATCTAAAGAAAATATACAACACTTGACTAACTTTTAAAGATAGATATCAACCATTTTTAAAAATCTATTCTTTAAATTTTACTATGTAAAAATTTAAGATCTAAATGAAAGTTTTTGCACAGCTGAGTAACTTACACAATTAAATGATGATATCTGGATGTCTAAACAGTAAGTGGTAGAGTGTTTGCCAATGACCTAGGAGACCAGTGTTCAATCTCAGGTCGAGTCATGCCAAAGACTCAAAAAGTGTTATTTGATACCTCCTTGCTTAACACTCAGCATTACAAGGTACATTTCAAGGGTAAAGTGGAGCAAACCAGGGAAAAGAGTAGTACCCTCCCCTACACATTAGTGTAGTAGCCATTGAAAAGGGAGCTTTTGGGTAGCCCTCGACTACGTTTGCCAACTTTACTTACTTTTCATCATCATCATCATCATATCGTGCTGGCAGCACGGATATCCCTGACCCTCTCTCGCCACTCCTCCCTATCGTTCATCGCCCTAGGTAGGTCTTCAGGACAACAACCTGTATCCTCACATAGCTGCTGAATGTACGTTCGTGCTGGTCGTCCTGCTTTTGCGCGGCCGTGTGTGGGGATCCATAAGAGTACATCTCTTATGAGTTCATCTCTGCTTCTCCAGCAATGTCCTGCATGTCTGGTTCGCCTAACTTGAATAGATTTCGTGATAGGGGGCAGGTGGCCGTACAGTTGGTGTCTTGTGGGGTGTTGCTGCCAGGACTTGTTGAGGATTGCACGCAGCATTCTTGTGTAATTGCCATCTAGTTTCTTCTCCAGCCGTTTTGTTAGCGTCCATGTAGTGCATCCATATAGCAGTATCGATGTGACCGCTGCCTGGAAGAAACTGCGTTTCATTTTATCGGTTAGGTCTGATTTCCATATAGTCGATAGCCTATTGATAGCTGTCCATGCTTTCGTTAACCTCGTTTCGATGTCCTTTTCGGTTGATTCAACGCTGCTTCCTAGGTACGTGAATTTGTCTACTAGTTTAAGAGGGGTTCCTTCTAGAGTGGAGATGTCCCCTGTTTGGTTATAGCACATATATTCCGTTTTGTGTGCATTAACATGGAGGCCTATGCTTGCTGCTGCTCGTTCCAGGCTATGCAGAAGTGTTTCGGCTTGGTCAGGTGTATTTGCCAGTATCGCTATGTCATCGGCGTAGTCGGCGTCGGTAATTGTTGTTGCGGGATATCTTCTGCTTCTTTTCTTCGTCAGTTCGAAGCCATTCTCTTTGATTTTGTCAATCGATGTTCTAAGTACGTAGTCTAGACAAATGATAAAGAGATACGGAGCCAGCGTGTCCCCTTGTAGTACTCCTGCTACAATGTCGAAGTATTCTGTGTCTCCATCTGGTGATCGTACTTTTACTTTAGTGTTTCTATAGAGAATCGTTATTGCCGCTACGGTTTCTTTAGGTATGCCGTACGCTAGTAGGATTTGTTCCATCTTTCCTCTGTGAATGGAGTCGAAAGCCTTGGTAAAGTCGACAAATATTAATGTCGCTTGTAGGTTCTTTGCCCGTACACCCTCAAGGATTCTGCGGATGGTTAGTATTTGTGAGGTCGTAGATCTATTTCTTCGGAAGCCATTTTGGTTTTTTCTAAGTATGTTGTCGATTTTGGGTTCTATGCGGTTTCGTAGTAGGGCATTGTAGATTTTGGGAGCTATGGATGTAAGTGTTATGCCTCGGTAGTTTTTGGCTAATCCTAGGTCTCCCTTTTTAGGGAAGGGGAGTATGCATCCCTTCGTCCATCTATCTATCGGATTTTGATTGTATACTGCGTTGCAGTGTCGGAGCAGTATGTCGTCGAATTGTCTGGTCTTCCATACTTCCGGGGGAATTTCGTCCAGTCCTGCAGCTTTCCTATTTTTAATTTTTCTGAGAACCGAGTCGAGTTCTCCTTGTGTGAACGGTCCAAGTTTAATGTCTAATTGTTTGCTAATTATTCTGGTGATTGGTTCATACGTTATTTTTGGTGGGTTTCCAAGTAAGTTTTCGAAGTGCTGTTTCCACAGTTTTATTCTTTCTTGTTGGTTTGCTGCTTTAAGTTTTGCTTTGGTTGTGTTCTTTCTTCTGCTCACTTCGTTTATTGTTTGCCAGGCAATTCTAGATTGTCTATCTTCTACCGAGTCTCTGATCTTATCTATCTGATTTTGAATGTATTCTGTCTGTTCCTTTATATATATGCCTGCTAATTGATATTGTGCCGTTTTTAGTTTTAAGGCATTTGTGTTTGTTGGGTTTTTTCGATAGTTTTTGGAGGCTGTTTTCACTAGTGCACGTTTTTCTCTCACCGCTAAGGTTTCCCATGGGACTCTATATTTAGTTTTAATTTTTGTTGGAATGTATTTTGCTGCTGCCTCAAGGTGTGCATTGACAAAATTTTCGTATTCGTCGTTTGGTGTACTTTTTTCCGTCTTTTCTTGTAGTGTTTCGAATCTGTTTCTCAATTCTAATACGTATTTATCTCTGACATCTTTGTTGTTTAATAGGGCCCAGTCATAGTGTTTGGTGGTCGCTGTTCGTTTGTCGTTTTTTCGTAGGCTTAACCGTATTTTCGCTGTGACTATTCGGTGATCGGTGGACACACCCTCAAAAGAGGAGTATGCCTCGCAATTCAATGCACTATTCTTCCATTTCTTGTTTATAAGGACGTAGTCTATCTGAGCTTTAGTATTGTTTGCGTACGTGTATGTCCATAGTTTGCCCTCTCTTTTTTGGTAGTTTGTATTGAGGCATGCTAATCTATTTTCTATCATGAAATCTGTTAGATGTTGTCCATTTCTATTTGACGTGTTGTGGAGGCTGTATTTGTTGTTTCCGTTTTTCCCGATTTGTGCATTCATGTCTCCGCCAATGACTAACATGTTGTGTTTCGGGATGCTACGCACTAATGAGGATAACTCATCGTAGAAGGTGACTATTTCATTTTCTTCACTAACATTGGTGGGGCTGTAGCATGAGATGATTGTTGCTCTGGGGTTTCCGTTAAATGTAGATACCATCATTCTAGGTTGTATTTTCTCTATGCTATTAAGCGTTTTTAGTGCTCTAGGTCCTATAAGCAATCCTACCCCTCCCACTGCGGCGTTGACAGAGTTTTTCCATGCGGATACAGTGGCGAGCGACCATCCATTGCTAGTTTCGTGATATTTGATATCTTCTGTGTGTGTGTATCTGTGTTCTTGTATGCATATTATGTCTATTTTATGTTCTTCGGCCGATGCGATTAGCTCTGGGAGTTGTCCTTTACTTTTACTTACACAGTAATCTAGACATCTAGATAGATTATGTAGCTCATTGTAATACTTTATGAAAAATTATTTTTTGGGGGAAACACTGAACTGTGCAATTGCAATTCTCACCATTTCCTCTAGTTCCTTGCCACTTTTTCTTATTTCCCAAACTGAAAATTCATCTAAGTGATAAAATTTGAGGATATCCTCAATAGTAAATGAAATATGATGGTAGAGCTTAACGCTATATCAAAAGCAGCATTTTAGATATCAATAAGATTGATTTTAATGGCATGTCAACCTGTCTAAGGTCATTTTATATCTTGAAGTTAGGGAATCATGTTCATGGTATGTTCAAAGTCTACTATTTTTGAATATTTGTTCCTTAAGATATTTTTTTGTGCACAGTCCTATCATATATGAATGATTTTTAAACAAGATGGGACCCTAACAAGTATTACCACTCTGAGTCAGAGTGGACCTGAGAATAATGGCAATAAAAGGGTACTCTACCCTCCCCATATCTCCAGAACTGGAGTTTTACCATCATATGCAATGTAGTATCTAAACCAGGACACCGTTTTTTTAGGCATGGGTCTTACCCCTGAGCAGTAAGCATATTCTAAGTTTTACTGACTGAGCAGAGTATTTTAGAGGTACTTTAACCAATGGAAAACTCATTAGAGAGTGGGTTGTATTCCAAGGGAATTATTTTGAAGTAAATTAATGTTATATTTATTCTTTATTTTTGTCTTTGATATTTTTGTCTTTGATATTTTTAGAGTAAACCTTGTATGCTTTTCTTTTATTCATCAAAACTTAAATTAATGAAGAAAGAAACAAAAAAAGAATGCAAATCAGGTACTCAAAATAATAAAAAATAATAATATTCTAAATAAATTATAAAATTTCTTAATAAAACGACTGAGTAAAACACATCTGATAATTTTAAAGTTCATAACTTACAATAATTCTTCTTCCTTTTGAAAATAAATTTCTGCAATATATCAAAGTTGATGAAGTTACTCAAAAAAGCCAATTCATTGCCAGGAGATTCAATTTTAACACACACATACACACACACACACACACATATATATATATATATATATATATATGCAAAATGTAAATAAATTTACCATAACTGGGATTTGAATAAAGGACCTGTGTGTAGCACCCTAGTTCAATATGATTCATTGCTAAACAATAACCTGTAAGTTAATTTATTTAAAAGGTCACCATGGCCATGAGGTCAAGATATTATCTTGAAATGAATAATGCTGGCTCTTGGTGCTATGATAAAGTGGTGGGCTTTTAAATCCCTCTGGAGGCAAATTTATTTTTTATTAGTTTATGTATTTGATGTATTGCAATGCCCTGAAAATAAATTTAATTGTTGTAAGATGGCTGAATGTATATTTGTTGATCAAATTTTATGCTCCCTTACCACAGAATAATAATGTATCAAATTTATTTCAGAAACATATTATAATTTTTTTGTTTTTGTTTAGACACGTTTGTAAATGGGTTTGTGTGTGTGTGTGTGTGTGTGTGTATGTGTGTGTGTGTGTCTTAAATTTAAGAATAAATTGATTTTGAAGGTGATGACTGGATGTCATAATCTAAGTATGTTATCTATGTATCTATCTCTTTCTATTTTAGTAGTTTCTATCTATCTATCTATCTATCTCAATGGTTTTCTCTTTCAGTATTTATCGATATGTCTGTCAATTCCTACGGGGGGTGTCCTCGTGGTGTAATGGTTAAAACAATGGACTGCAGATCGTAGTAAGTGAATTCGTACTCCAGTCGCGCTATTACATTCACTTTTGGGCAAATACCCTTGGGAAAGGTATGAAACCCCCTTATCCTCCCAACTACGGGTTAAATAGTACCACTACTGTTCTTCTAGGAGAATAGCTTTGGCATTAAATAACCAACAAAGGTTGATATGCCATTAAACAAAGAAACTGAACTGAACTGAACTCAATTTCTACCTTGCATGTAAGAGTAAACCAGCAAAAATTGCAAAGATTTTTCTTGGAGCAGTTCACTAAAAACTTAGAAAATAATGTGTTTTCAAGTTCAGTCAGTAACTGAGTAGTAATTTTTTTTTTTTTTTTGGTGAGGGGTCTGCATTTATGCTTAATGTCATTTTTTTCAATCATCCAAATTCTCAATTTAATGAAAAAGATAATGAAATGCAAATGAAAATCTTTTACTTAAGTAGAAGTATTATTATTATAGATTACTGTTATATCAAGAATCCAAAGTGTTCAATAGTTATTTAGCATCTATCTGTCTATTTATTTAAGCCTATCTATCTATCTATCTATCTTAGTTTATTTCTGTTTGATAGATAGATAGGAGGTGCCTGTGGTGTAGTCATTATCATCGTAGGAAATGGACACGGCGACACGAGTTCAAATCCTGGACGAGACTGATTGCATTTCACATAGCACTAATACCCTTGGGAAAGGTATGAATCCAATTATTCTCCCTCCAGCTATGGGTAAATAGTAGGGCAGACTAGGTTCTTCAGCCTTAGTGAGGCAACTAGTCTAGGAGAAGGAAAACTCTGAATTCAAACCTGTTAAACTCCGCTTAAAAATTGATCTTGAGTCATATCCTGCCCGAGCGGAGGGGTTGGTAAATAGTATCTTAGTTTATTTCTATTTATCTGGCAATCTGTCAATGTCTATATATCTATCTGTCTGTTTGCTTGTGTGTCTACTTCTATCTTACTTTGTTTCTCTTTATCTAGCAATGTATTTGTCAATGTCTCTCTAGCATATCTAGCAATCTGTTTATATATATCTATCCATCTAACTGCTTGCGTGCATACTTCTATCTTAGTCTGTTTCTATTTACCTGTTATCAGTGTCTATCTAGCTTGTCTTGCTATCTATTTGTCTATATCCGTTTGACAGCTTGTGTGTCTACTTCTTTCTTAGTCTGTTTTTGTCTATCTATCTATCTATCTATCAAACAAGGTAGCTATGAGTTTCTATCTATGTTTTGGAAGACCTACAAAACAGCTAAAACGGGAGTGAATTTACTTCTGGCATCAATATTTTGTTCCCAGTTCAAATAAAATCAATTATTTAATATCTTTAAAAGAGAGGCCCTTTAGGATAAAAAAAACTGATGTGACATAGATTCCCCACTCAGTTTCTATTGGTGTGAATTCTGTGATACCAATGTTGTATAGATATTGTAATTAGTCATTCTAAGAGCAACTATTAAACCAAGATCTTTTTGGTGAGAGATGTCGCTCACATAATACTGTTCACTCCTCATCATTGATTTGATATAATATATTGATTTATAGAGGATAGAAAAATAAGTAAGACTAAATCTAATTAATTTACTATAAACATTTTCAAAAGTGTGAGAAACTTGTTAGTTTTATTTTAGAAAAAGTCAGAGTAAGAAAAAAATTCTGAATCTCTTTTTTTTATATCACCCACTATATATATATATATATATATATATATATATATATATATACATACACACACTCAAATGTCATTCAATAAATAAGGGAATTTTAGTGAAAAAAAGCAAAATAGATTTTTTCAGAATTTTTTCCCATAAATGTAAAATCTTCATTGTTTAGAGTTGGTTTACAACAAAACTATTGTTATCTTGCAAAAATCTTAGTTTTAAGGCTATTAAAAATGGTTCAAAATCAAACATAGAGCTCCAGGCTTGAACAGAGGTCTAGCATTAAATTTTTGGTAGCCAAAACGTGCAAACTATGAGAAATTTCGAGAATAATGTGTGATGAGTATGGGGAAGCATATTTTAGTCAAAAAACCTTGATAAATAGCTTTGCCACAATGAGCCAGAGTTGAAAAGACAGTCCATGGAATGGAAATACACTGACCCTCTGGTAAAGAATATGTTCCTGTGCAACAGTCAGTAAAGAAGGTCATGCTACCAATCTTTTGAGACTTGAAAGAAGCCATCACTATTAATTTGTTTTAAAAACATTGCTTCCTTTTGGAGCAGTGAGTCATCTAAACAGATGTCTAGACATCATCCCTTTATTACATAGGTTGGCAAACTGTGCATATCTCTACATCAAAAACAAAAATTCAAAATGTGCTTGTGAATACCTGCAGGAGTGAGTATCTTTCAATCCACATTTCCATTGCTATCTATCTATCTATCTATCTATCTATGACTGTTCATTTCTGGTCTTCTACCAGCATGTCATATCCATCTATCTGCCTGCATGCCTATCTATCTTGGACTGTTCATATCTATCTGCCTGCATGCCTATCTATCTTGGACTGTTCATATCTATCTGCCTGCCTGCATGCCTATCTATCTTGGACTGTTCATATCTATCTATCTGCCTGAAGGCCTATCTATCTTGGACTGTTCATATCTATCTGCCTGCCTGCATGCCTATCTATCTTGGACTGTTCATATCTATCTATCTGCCTGAAGGCCTATCTATCTTGGACTGTTCATATCTATCTATCTGCCTGCAGGCCTATCTATTTTGGACTGTTCATATCTATCTGCCTGAAGGCCTATCTATCTTGGACTGTTCATATCTATCTGCCTGCCTGCATGCCTATCTATCTTGGACTGTTCATATCTATCTATCTGCCTGAAGGCCTATCTATCTTGGACTGTTCATATCTATCTATCTGCCTGCAGGCCTATCTATTTTGGACTGTTCATATCTATCTGCCTGAAGGCCTATCTATCTTGGACAGTTCATATCTATCTATCTATCTATCTATCTATCTATCTGCCTGCAGCCCTATCTATTTTGGTCATTTCATATCTATCTATCTATCTATCTGCTTTTTGCTGTTTATTGTAGTCATATATACCTATATCTATTTGTAGCTATTCATGTTTATAATGTTTATAAATTAAATAAAAATGAGTAATGAACAAGAAACATAATTAAAAATAGGATAAAAAACTCTTTACTTTGATAAACATAACAAATAATTGCAAAATCTATGATATTCATATTGTAAAAAACAAAGAACTCCGACTATAACACTGTATACGGAGACGCCTTTTTTCATATGATATTTTGGAGTCCTCTAAAGGATACACACATGTTAATGCCAGCATGTGAGATACGGAGACAGAGAGTTCCAATCCTATCACCCAAACAACCAGCTCCAAACAATGATCTTAAAATATGACACATAGAGTGACTTAAATAGCTGGACATAATAAGAGAGAATCTCATCTGTGTACATTGATATATTTCATTTCATCTTAATATTTTAAATTATAAATCCCTAGATCAACATTGTAGGATTTTGGAAAGGGAGAAACGAAACAAGTTTCATCTCAAAACATTGTGATTTTGCGTTTAAGTATTGACCTGAATAAAAAGGTATAAAAAGAAAGAATTAAAGTTACTCGTGAATTTACTGTGCACGGCTTAGGTTTGCACTAAGGCCTTCAGGTGGCTTGGTTGTTCCATGACAAGCTTGGTACATTTGCAACCTTGGCTGCCTTTTTAAGGGATTGCAGCACTTGCAACCACACTTTACAACATTTGAAATATTATCATTCAACCTCATACATATTATCTCCTCACAAAATAGGGAAAGGCATGAACAGTATTATCTTTTGTTAGTTTTTATATTGAAGGATTGACACTATAGATCGGATTTACCAAGGCTTGTTCATCTTGTTTGCATTGGCCAGATTTTACCTGTAACCAATTATTCAACTTAGATCAGTCGATGAGATATTGCTGCTGATGTATGTAAATTAGTCAACTAATTTCAGAGGGTTGCTGCTTAAAGTGGAGATGGGTCCTTCTTGCTTAAAACACATAAACTCTGTTTTATTTGAGTTCATGTAGAGACTAGTGCCTCCTGTTGCTTATAACAGGCTATGCAGCAGAGATTTGGTTTGAGCAGATGTAGTTGCAAGAAGTGCAAGATCATCTGTGTAGTCAGCATCTTTTATTGTTTCTGCAGGATAGCATCTGCTTCTTGTCTTTTTTAATGTTAAATCATTTTCTTTTGTTACATCTATTGACATATTTACTATGTAATCTAGGCTGATTATAAATATGTATGGCACTAATGTAGCTACTTGCAAGACTCTAGCAACTATGTTGAAGAAGTTGATGTCATATCTTGCATATTACTTTCTGCCAAATAGATATCAACTATGATATTATAACAAATTTTCATCATATATTGCACAATAAGTTGGTGACCTTTAGTCAAGGGTCACCCGAAGGCTCCCTTTTCAATAACTACCACACTAAGGTGTTGGGGAGGGCGCTACTCCTTTCCCTGGATTGCTCCACTTTACCCTTGATCCTTACCTTATAATGCTGAGTGTTAAGCAAGGTGGCATCAAGTACAATTTTTTGAGACTTTGGTATGACTTGACCTGGGATTGAATTCCGGTCTCCTGGACCATTGGCAAACACTCTACTCATTAGGCCAATACTTATCACTTATAATGTACTCACTGATCGATGATTCACCTCAGTTTGGTTAAAAAAGAAAACTCAATGTTTTTCTTAAGAATAGAATCTTTTCTTTTTATATTGTATGGATTATATTCTGGTGTGCAATTTCGCAACACCAAGAGCAAATATGAATATGTCTATGCATTACCGAAACCAGAGGAGGAGTGTCACAATTTCTACTTGCCTATGACATCATCTCCTGAGATTTTCCCAGTCATCACATGGGCATGTCGTTTTAGTGTGTTCATGTGTGCATGTCATTTTAGTGTATCCATGTACAATCATTTTTGATGACCAGTCAAGTTTGTTGTCAGTGACCTTTCCATCTCCGTACTTTTAATCTACACTCAGTTAACTTGCTTCACTATATTTAGACTGGCCCTCTGGTCCAAGTTTGATGCAAGGCCCTCTGCTCCAATCCCCTCTCTCAGTGCAAATGTTATATAACCCATACCTATTATCATTTAATTTTGGCCTAGTATCTAATACTTTTTACACATTGCTCTTTACTTTTTTTATGTTTTTATTCATCCATTCCCTGTAGATGACTGAGCAATCAAAGAAAAATGTTACAAATTTTCTCAAGACAGAATAAGCCTCTTCATTATAAGGTTGTAGATAAGAATGTCTAAAAATTATTAGTCTTAAATTTTTCAGAAATATCTAAAAACGGTCAATAACATAAGAACAAACAAACTTAAAATGTAATATTTTTGGTGGTGTGTCAATCTTGCTGGCACTTGTTTCCTTACTGGACGCAAAAGCTGACAGTCACCATTTTGATATGAGTGATCAAAGATGTTGACAAACTCTCATTTATAGTTTGGTGTGCACATTTATTACTGATGGTTCCACTTCAATCAAATTGGTCTTTTTTGTGGGTTTCTAACTGTTATTCATTGGGAGAATTGACCAATTGACTGATTCTAATGGCATGTCAACTTGTATAGGGTTATTTCTTGCCTAGAGGTTATAAAATCTCATTCATTGTATATTTATATTTACATTTTTTGCTGAGTTGTTTCTTCAGAGTATATTTTACATGCAATTATATATCAAGTATTCCTATCTAATATAAATAATTTCAACACAATTGTATGATTCCATACATTCCTAATACTAATAATGATATGGTTTCAAATAATTATTTCAATTTAATAATAGTTTTTTGTTTGCACACAGTTATATGGTTTCAAGTAAGTAATAATAATCTTTTGTAAATAAGTAAGTAAGTAGTAAAGTTGGCGACCATAGTCGAGGGTGACAAGAAGGCTCCCTTTTCAATAGCTACAACACCGAGGTATAGGGGAGGGTGCTACTCCTTTCCCTGGGTTTCTCAACTTTACACTTGATATGTACCGTATATTGCTGAGTGTTAAGCAAGGAGGTATCAAGTACCATTTTTAAAGTCTTTGGAATGATGTAACCAGGGATTGAACCCAGGTCTCCCGGAACATTGGTAAACACTCTATCCAAAAGGGTAATAAGCCGGTTATCCCTTGTAAATAGCTGCAAGTAATTATTCTTAATATAAATAATTTACAGTGATATGGCATCAAGTATTGCAATCAAACACAAATAATTTTTAAACAGATCTATCTGACCCATAAGTCAGAATCTATAAGGTAGAACCACTCCAATTTAGAGTTGACCCGAGAGTAATGGCAATGAAGGGGTAGTTCACACTCCCCAAATGTCCAGAGCTGGAGCTTCACAATCAGATGCAACTTTTTACTCTTCTGCAGAGGATAAAGTCAACATTATCTAAGCCCTGCTAACAAGGCATTTTATAGGAGGGTATTGAAGGCCCTTTGAAGGACTACTAAGTTTTAAGCCTCTTAAAACATGTCTGATTGAATCATTTTCAAAACACCAACAAATTATTTTAAATCCAACTCTTTCAAATTTCATTAGACAACCTAAAACCAATCAGAGAGTATCCATTTGAATTTGACTCTTTTTCAAGTTTGTTTCAGCAACTTGTCACCAGTCAATTATGCCTCCTCAAATGTCAGACATTTTGCTGAGTGTAGTGGGTCTATTATATCTGAAAAATATATCTTTATCAAATATAATGGAATATCAGAAATTAATATGAAAAAGGAGAGCAAAACCATATTAGCTATTCACCTAGTACAAGAGTCTAACTAAAAACTATATATATATATATATATATATAATTAAAATTGGTATATTCATTGCAAGTAAAATCTCAGTTGTTAGATAAGATCAAAAATAGTCATAAAACCAGCAAAATTATTACAGTAAAGTGCAGAGCAAATATAACAATATCAGAATATTTTATGATATGTATAAAACCACTCACACATCAGTTTCAAATAATCAATTTTAAGTGAGTATTTTCAACTGCATCTGAAAGTCTTCATCGATTAGAGACAAATTTTATCCAACATAGTTATCTATTTCTCACTGTGGTCAGTGGTTAGATTTTAAGATAAAAGACAGAATTTTCCTTAGCCTTGTGCAAGCTTAGTAAATCTCTATACACACAAGGCATGTATTTCATTTAAACCCAGATTACCTGAAACAAACTGCTTTTTGCATTTCAGGGATTTCCTTTCACTTGTAGTCCAAAGTGTCAGTTTGTTATGGTACAAAAAGATTATAAAGTGGTCAGTTCTTTTATCCTGATGATTGTCTAAGGCCAAAACCCGTTAAAAGCAATTAAAAATTAAAAAGTGATAACCAGGAAATATTCCAGTATGTTTTACCATTTTTACTCACCTTTTTATATATATATATATATATAGAGAGAGAGAGAGAGAAAGAAATCAACAAATTTCTATGAAGTTATTTATTTATTTGTTTATTTACTTCTATGAAGTTATTTATTTTAATTGTTCCCAATCAGTTTCAACGATAGGTCATCATGTAGAGAAAAGTTTTTGTGAAGAAAATTTTTTAATAATTTT
The DNA here is from genome assembly GCA_963585895.1 of Sepioteuthis lessoniana. NCBI lineage: Eukaryota > Metazoa > Mollusca > Cephalopoda > Myopsida > Loliginidae > Sepioteuthis > Sepioteuthis lessoniana. The sequence goes on from OY757914.1 coordinate 78,636,043, forward strand.
CAAAAGTGTTAATATGCAATAAAAGAAACAATGAAAAAAGACCAAGTAACAGCATATCCATTCATTGAATCAAAATCATTTTTTGAAATCCAAGTATCTTCAACGGACCATAATATGATTTCTATTATTGCAGATAACAGGTAGTGAGTGAGCTTTCTATTTGGAAGATATCTATTAAGCATGAACAGGGTGTGTTTTCAATTAGCTCTGACTGTGTTGGTAACATATTTAAACTTGCATTTGTTCATTTAGGTGTTTGTGTGTCAATCCATATCTATCAATTCTATTTTAAACTGTTATGATGAGGATGGTTGAGTTTGATGTTAAAGCTACTCTTAGTGTCTGAAGACATTTTAGTAATTTATTTTCTTGTGTTTCTATTACTACTGTGATATTGTTTAGTTTGGTTTCTTTGTTTAATGGCATATCAACTTTTGTGGATTATTTAATGCCAAAGCCATTCTCCTAAAAGAACAGTAGGGATACTATTTAACCCATAGTCGGGAGGATAAGGGGGTTGATACCTTTCCCAAGTGTATTGGCCTGAAAGTGAACGTAGTAGCGCAACTGGAGAATGAACTTACTACGATTCCGCAGTCCATCGCTTTAACCATTACACCACGAGGATACCCTCTGTGATATTGTCCAATTCAATATATATGTATATATATATATATATATATATATATATATATAGTTTTCTTGTGGAGGCTATTTTAAAAAATACGAAATAGCTCGACATTTTCCAGATAAAACTCAAACATAATACTTAAAGTGAATAAAAGTTTTGATGCATTTATTTTTAACTGACCAGCTCTTATTGCAAACTTATTTCTTTTAATGTCATGTCATATAAAATAAGTAAAAAATAAACAGGCATAAATAAACATCAAAATATATGAAGTTTTTCATCTAGGATAAGTATGAGGTCAATACCCACAGAGTTCTTCCTAAATTCTAGATCCAAATTTCATCTGGATTTATTTTTGCAATGGAAAAAAATTGGATCAAACCGAAAAGATTACATTTAATATTTGCACTTCCAGTGTTTGTGGATCCATGCAAGAGAATGACATGAAAGGCAAATGGTATTCACAACAAACATGTCCATAGCACCACCTGCTTGCTATTATAAACACTCCATTGGTCATCTGTCTGGCCAGGCATGGCAAAAATTACAAATACCAACATTTTACATTATTTCTTTTCTTTCGGTGTTTGATTCCTGTCTGGAATTTCCAACTGACCTTCACTTGAGGATATATATATATATATATATATATATATATATATATATATATATATATATATATTTACATATATGTGTGTGTGGGGGGGGGGGTCCAGAGGCCATGAGTGACAGAGAAATCAAATGTTTGTGATCAGGATAAAAAGAAACTAATTTTCATGTGCTTATCATCTGCTTTGTAAATGCATACATATATGCACATATATGTACATATATATTCACATATATATGCACAAAAAAAGTTTCCCTGATGTAATCATAAATAAAATGCATACAGTATCACTTACCAACCACATTTTTTTGTCTTATTTTGCAGAAAGATTTATATTTATCTATCTTCCCTCATACTATATATATATATATATATATATATATATATATATATATATATATATATATATATATATATTGGTTTAGTGGGTAGAGTGCCAATGGCCTGGGAGACTGGGGTTCAATTCCAGGTCGAGTCATACCAAAAACTCCAAAAATGGTACTTGATGTCTCCTTGCTTAACTCTCAGCATTAAAAGGTGAGGATCAAGGGTAAAGTGGGGGAATACAGGTAAAGGAGTAGCACCCTCCCCTAAACCTCAGTATTGTTGCTATTGAAAAGGGAGCCTTGGAGTTGCCCTCAACTACAGTCGCCACTCTACTTATACATATCTGATTATATAGATTTGTATTGTGCATATGTATGCATTGACCCACCCTCCTCTGCCATGGCTATGATGTAACACAAGGACAATTTTTGAGCAGAGCACTGCTGATTTGAATTTAGACTTTTACTTCTCCAAGACTACTTATCATACCAAGGCTAAAAAACAGGATCTGCCCTACTAGTTAACAATAACTGGAAAAAAAAGTGATGGAATTATGACTTTCAAAAAAGTATTGGCATGAAATGAGATGCAAACAGCCTTGTCCAGGTTTTGAACTTTGGTCACCAATTCCATTTCCTATGACAATAATGTTATGCAAAGCACTCCTTTATGTATATGCATGTACGTATACATATATAATCATTTGATAATTTATAAGTTGTCATAATATATATATATATATATATATATATATATATATATATATATATATGTTATATGATATTTTGTACATTTTGTTTATATATATATACATATGTGCATATTGAGTTTGCCAAAATAATTAGATATTTTAGAAGAGGAAATTAAAAAAAAAAAACAATTCCTACTGCCAGATTTATTAATGAAGTGTGAAAGAAATTTACAGATATTAATTGTTTTCTAATTGTCTATTTCTATTTCTTTGTCTTTCCTGATTCTTTTTCAGCTATTCCTTTTTCTTTATTTCTTATCACTCACTTCTTTTCTCACTTATTCTTTTGTTTTCTTTATCTCTCTCTCTCTCTCTCTCTCTCTCTCTCTCTCTCTCTCTCTCTCTCTCTCTCTCTCTCTCTCTCTCAATCCATCCCTCTATAATCTTCTTTCATTCCCCTTTATCCATATACTTATACTCGTTTTATACATTCATTTTCTTTAACTTTTACTTTTTGTTATTAACTTATTTTTACATAGTCTGCAGCATGATACACACAGTGAGATTCAAATTTTGTTCTCTTTTAAGTTGGTCTGTGATATGAGTTTGCTAATTATCACTCTTTGATAATATTCAGTATTTTAGTCTGACTAAGCCAGAGTCATTGGTCACCTGGTGAGGATCAAGCTCGTTACATTCAAATAGGTATGTGTAATGAGATAACTAGCTTCATGTTGAAAAAGAAACTCCATAGCTTAATCTGGCTCAAAACCACCCTGTGAGAATCTAACTCACTATACCTGTGAATTATAGTGATCAAAATGAGCTTACTAGCCATTTTAGTAGAGAGACTTTTCCTTATTCATTGATAGTTTTCTTTTTAATTTAATTTAATCTTTTTTCTTTTTCTTTGCTCTTTAAGTTCTTTCTTTTATTTCATGTACACAAAAAAGTGTCTATCATTTCAGCAGATTCTTTTACTCCAATGACAGTTGTGTTGTCCACTTCATTATAAATGCTCATCAGAAAGAGAGGAAATGAAAAGTTTTATCTAGCTTACTTCTGGACTAATATTAATCATACTAATGGTATTTGCTTTGTCATAGATGGAATATGGAGGGGACTAACCTTAGGGTTCTTCGTGCCCCAGGCTGTCTGAGCTTTAGTTCCCTATACTGTATTTTATAAAACTATTTATGTTTTTCATTGAGAAAAGAAATATATAGAAATCAAAATTTTTGATTAAATTCTACATGTGCACCCGTTTATTCAAGTTCACCAGGGGAAAACAATTTCTAGAATTTGTTTTTTTGTGATTTGAACTAATTAGACACTCAAATTCACTGCAGTGTTTTTGATTGAAAAAACATACTGTTATTTTAAATCTTATAAGTGGGAGGTTCACTTTCACATTTTAATCCCATGTAGAATGATCATTTCTGGAACAGTCAATGTTAGAAAGAAACAAATAACCAGACAGGTGAAATCATTTTTATTTTTTCTACATCCTGACAGAGGGTTTTGTTTTTTTATATTTGTTCAAATCACAAAAAAATGACAAGAAAAGTATTTTCCTATTAAACTTGAATGGGTGCATTTGTAGAATTATAACACATTTTGTTTTACAATAATCTGGTACCAGAAAACAATTTTAAACAGTATAATGTACTTATATTTTAGTCACTTATGCTAACTTTGACAGTTTAGATTGAAGGTTCCTGATATTGAAACTAATTGCTAAAACTTGGTGAGGGTAGAGGAGAAATGCTGAATCATAAAAATTTTGAGAAAAGAGTAGGAAGAGGGAGAGAGAAGAAGCAGTCAAGATTGAAAGCTCCTAATTGTGAGGAATACTTAGTCTTTGGCTGTTACAATCTGGTGAAGGAAGAGCAGAGGTGCTGAATCACAACAAAATGTACCAGAAGAAAGTGAGGAGAGGGAAAGAGAATTAGTGTAGCTAAAGTATGACAACTTTTGCTTGAAGCAAAAAGAATGTGCTGCTTCATGTATACTTCATGGCCATTTGTAATATGATTTATGCTCATGTGCAAGTTAGTACTTATGTTATACTTGCTTTTCAACATGCATAGGCTATCATATATATAAGAACTTGTTCAAAGCAGCATATAAGGTCACTGACAAGAGTTGGGTGAGAAACTTGAATAATAGGGATATTTAGCTTGAGCATCAGAAGCAGAACTTTGTCAGAGAGGGAGAAAGAAAATGAATGGCATCTAACTTTGTCAATGAGAAAGGACAAAATCTACTTGTGTGACCTGTTATCAGAGAAGAAACAAGTCTCACAGCATTTTTGTCACATAAAGTGGCTATGCATATCAAGCATAGCCCATGTGTGTTTAGAAGGACCTACTGTCTCAGACACATGAGAGGTGATCCTCTGATACCTGGCTTGGTTTGGTTTGGTTTGGTTTTATGGCATAAGAGTTATTTAAAATTAAAATTTGGTTCATTCCTAAATGTTTGAAAATTACTATTTATACTTCCAATGTTCCATAACAATTATTTTTCAAAAATCACACTTTTATTCATTTGTCTATAATAATAATCATAGATTATATAAAAAGTAAAGTTGGTGACTGTAGTCAAAGGCAACCTGAAGGTTCCCTTTTCAATAGCTACTACACCGAGGTGTAGAGGAGGGTGCTACTCCTTTCCCTGGATTGCTCTACTTTACCCTTTATATGTACCTTATAATGTTGAGTGTTAAGCAAGGATATATCAAGAACTATTTTTTGAGTCTTTGGAATGACTTGACTTGGGATTGAACCTCTGTCTCCTAGACCATTGGTGAACACTCTACCTACTAGACCAATAGGATTGAACTTTAGATTATATAATTCAGTGTTAATTGTCAGTTTTGGAGGGCTCAATACTTTTTGAAATCTATGATATCCATGTATTTACAAAGCCCTCCACACAGGTAGGATGGGACACAAAATCAATTTTTAAGTGGAGTTTAAGAGGTTTGAATTCAAAATTTTCCTTCTCCCAAACCAATTGCCTTACCAAGGTTAAAGAGCCCTGTCTGCCCTTCTATTTACCCATAGCTGGAAGAGAGAATAGTTGGATTCATACGCTTCTCAAAGGTATTAATGCTATGTGAAATGCAATCAGCTTTGTTCTGGATTTGAACTCATTTTGCTGAGTCTATTTCCCATGGTAAAAACTATAACACAATATCTGTGATACATATTCTTAAACTAAGCAATAATGTGTTAAAGGATCTCAAAAAATACAATTGCCTCTGTAAATAAACTTTTAAAGGTGGGTGCTTAAATAGAAGTTTAAAATCAGTGTCCTCTTGGCAAGGCTTAGACTGTATCCCCTGAATGTATCCCTGGCAGAAAGTACATCCTACCCTGCAAAAGGAGTGTCCTGATATGAAGCTAAACTGTATCTGATAGTGAGACTCCATTTCTAGAGCTATGAGATGTGTTAAGTACCACTTCTTTGCCATTACTTCAAGGTCGACTTTGATTCAGAGTGATAGTACCTGTGAAAATCCAATTTATGGATCAAATAGATCCATTTGAAAATTATTTCTGCTTGGTATAAGAAACAACTACACAAAGAATGTAAATATGATGTACAATCAAGACAATTCTTGCCCAGGGCGCCGGGGCTATAGAATACACCGACTGCAGCACCGCAGAGGAGTAAGACTCCCCCCAATGAGGGTCCTGGTTATTACACTAACCAATCTGATGATAAGGTTCCAGTAATGCAGGAGCTTTGGGGAATGCAGAGTACTCCTTTAATGCCATCACTCCAAGGTCCACTCTGGCCCGGAGTGGTAGCACCGTATAGGGCCCGATCTATGGATCAAATAAAACTAAACTTTATACTTATGCTAAACTGAATTCCTTGAAATAAAACTGTTTGGACATTCAAACTGCATACTTATGCAAAACTGAATTATTTGAAATGGAACTGTTTTTGTATGCAAAGTTGGATTGTTTGAAATAGAACTATTTCTGAGATTGAAACTGTACTTATGCAAAACTGAAATGTTTAAAATTGAACTGTTTTGACATTTAACAGTGTTTAAACAAAAATTATACTTATACTAAACTGAATTGTCTGAACTTGAAATAGAAATATTTTTGACAAACTGTGTAATTATGCTAAACTGAATTGTTTGAAATAGAACTATTTATTTGTATAAAAATGGATTTGGCATTAAACAACCTACAAAGGTTGATATGCCATAAAACCCCAACAAACAAACAATCAACACAATTCTCTAACCTCTTGGCATAAGAAAACCCAAGACAGGCAGTTAAAATCAATTAGATACTAGTTTCATTAATTAGGAATTTTCTCATTTATTCCAAAGGGACAGGGCATAGGATCAAACATATATTTCTTGTGTTCAAAAATATTCTATTATGTTTGGAGCAACCCCATACAAAGAGAGTATAAAAAAAGATTGATAGAAATCTTGGAAGACTGCACTAGATTTAAGACAACAAGCCAAAGACTCATTGATCAAGTTAGAACAATAACAAAGAAAGGTTGGTTTTCTGATCTTAAAATATTAGAAATACACCAACAAATAAGTAGAGAATCATGTCAGCAAGACCCTGATACAAGAATTGAGACACCAAATACTGAAAAATAAGCACCTTCAAACCAAATTGAAATACAAAGTAATAGTAATCAAAACACTACAAACTCAAATACTTCAAAACAAAGGCTAACACAAAAAGAAAAAAAATAATTTAGAGACCATAAAGAGAATAAATGTCAGAATAAACCCACATAACCATCTCTCAGGAATCAAGACTGGAAAATAGTCAAGGCAGAAACTAAAAAAAATAAATGCATTATAAAAACATTTCTCAACAAACAACATCACAGAATTAAACATACTAATCTACGCAGGAGAAAAATTAATCAGTGTTCTCCTAAAGAACATGAACAGAAACTCAAAACCTTGATGGGACTTAAACACAAATAAGAAATATACGATAAAATGCAAAAAGGCTAAGAGGAAAAATGCTAGAATATGCTGGGGAGAAGGGAGAAAATCAACACAACAATTAAAAAAATCAATACAACTTAAGGAAGTAAATCAGAAGATACTGGTAAAAGAAGGAATAACTAAAAAGATACTGTGACAGGATCAAACAATAGAGACAAAACAAGACATTCTAAAATAATGAAAGAAAACTCTACTAACAAGAAGCGGGAGAATGCACAAAGACATACTAACAACAGGATGCAAAAGAAGCAAACCAATTTCGGAACAAGATATGGGAATAGTGATCATAATATAAAAGTCTTTTGAAAAAATAGTGAAAAGGACTAAAAGGAGGCCCTAAGGTGAAAATACACCTCGATTCACTCATAGCAATACTCAAAAAAGTACCAAATTGGAAAATGCCTGGCCATGACATTATACATGGACTCTGATTTAGAAAATTCTCTTCAATCATGCCACACTGGCTATCGACATGAATAGACGAAACAGACATACCAGAAAAGGAAAGATCACCTTGATTCAAAAAGACTCCCAAAAAGTAACCAATCCTAACAACTATAGACCCATAATGTGCCTACTGATTATATGGAAAATACTAATGGCACAAATTAGGGAAGAGATTTACTATTTGCTAATAAGCCAAAGACTGTTCTCCAAAGAACAGAAAGGATGCCACACAGTAACAAGAGGAATAGGAGATCTACTATACATTGATCAATACATCCTCAACAACAGCAAATTTAGGGATGCTGTGGATTAACAACAAAAAGGCAGATGATATAGTCCCATAAAGCTGGATAATAGACTTTTAAAATGTACAAGATATCTAATGAAGTCATAAAGTCCATCAGGGAACCATGAAAACCTGGAGATAGGAATTGACTGCAGAAGAAAAAGTTTAGCTGAGGTAAAAATCCAGAGAGGTATATTGCAGGGAAATGTGCTATCACCGTTATTATTTGTAATTGTGATGATGCCACTCAAACACATACTCAGGAAATGCACAGGGGGCTACAGACTTCAAAAATTGCAAGAAAAGCTTAACCACCTAATGTACATCAAACTCTTTGCCAAAAATGAACAAGAATTGGAAATCTTAATTCAGGGAGTGGGGATATAGGGATCGAATTTGGCATAGAAAAATGTGCCATGCTAATAATGAGCAGTGGAAAACAAGAAATAACAGAAGAGATAGAACTACCAAAACAACAAAGCATCAGAAAACTCAAAGAACAGGAAACTTACGAGTAATTGGGAATATTAAAAGTGGACACCATCAAACAAGCAGTGATGAAAGAAAAAATTTTAAAAGTATATCTAAGGAGAATGAGAAAACTACTCAAAACCAAACTGTTTGGCAGAAATCTCATCAAAGGAATAAACACCTACTCTGTGACCTCTGAAAGATACTCAGGACAATTCTTAGTGAATGAAGGAAAAACTTCAACAAATAGACCAGAGAACAAGAAAACTAATAACGATGCATAAGGCCTTACATTCCAGAGATGACTGTGAGAGGCTATAAGGGGTCAAAGGAAAGAAGGAGGAAGAGGACTTGCCAGCATTCAAGATAACATCGATATATTGATAAGAAGACTCAAGGATTATATAAAAAAGAACAAAGCCTAATTACAGCAACTAGAAACAACACAAAAATTACAAGGATTAACAGAACAACAATAACTAGAAAACAAAAAATGGAAGAAAAGTAATTATATGGATATTTCTAGTGACTAATAAGCAAAATGAAAAGACTTGGTCGAGGCTAAGAAAGGGAAACCTTGAGAGAAAAACTGAATCTTTTTTAATAGCAGCACAAAATAACACCATAAGAACAAACTATACTAAAGCAAAAATAGATAAGGTGCAACAAAATAGCAAATATAGGTTATGTGGGGATAAAATGAAAATATCAATCATATAATAAGCAAAAGCTGCAAATTAGCACAAAAAGAGTAGATGACTGGGTGGGGAAGGGGATCTACTGGGAATTATGCTAGAAATTGAAATTTGTCCATACAAACAAGTGGTATATGCACAACCCAGAATCCATCCTGAAGAATGAGATGTACAAACTTCTCTGGGACTTTGAAATACAAACAGATCACCTAATCTTAGCCAGACAAGCAAACTTAATGATAGTCAACAAAAAAAGAGAACCTGCTGAATAGTGGACATTGCCTTCCCAACAGACCATGAAGTAAAATTAAAAGAAAGGGAAAAAAGAGAAAGATATCAAGACCTTGCAAGCGAACTAAAAAGACTATGGAACATGAAGGTGACAGTGATACCAATTGTAGTTGGTGCACTTAGAACAATCTCCAAAGGATTGACTAGAAGACTTAGAAATCAGAGGACAAGTAGATACCATTCAATTCAGACTACAGCATTATGAAGATTGGCCAGAATACTGAGAAGGGCCCCAATGCATGTGTGAAAAACTCTCAAAGGAGTAAAATGATAACCATTATAATAACAATACTCGCTACTTCTTTACAAATCCCTGTCTGCCTCAATTAACTTTTGCTGTCTGGTTAGTTTAACTTGATAGAAGCATATAAAAAATGAAAAAAGCTCAATATTATTTCACTATCAAACTCTATTTCACCAATGTAATTGAAATGTATTGTGGACTCTAACTGTTTATTTAATGTTTGGATTATAATGTTTACTTCCTTTTATTCATGAACAAGAAAATCCGGAGCAAAAAATTTTTTTTGATATTTATAAGTATAATGTAAAAGCAAAGTTATTGAAGTATATAGAGGAAATTTTTTGATGACATCAGAAAACTTGAATAAAAGAAAAAACATTTCCTGTTTGTGGAAACAAAATCTGAGTCATTTTCATATCTTACAATATCATTTTTAATACTTTGTGTGTGAGATAATTTTCAGGAATTTTAAAAAATGAATATCAATACTTGAACATGATGGAACAATGTGAATAGCCTAAGGAATAAGATACCCCTCTGCAGAGGAGTAAGACCCCCCCCACTACCACAATGAGTGTCCTGATATGACACTGAATAATATGATGGTGGGGCTCCAGCCCTGAAGCTTTGTGGAATGTGGAATACCCCTTCATTGCCACCACTCCCAGGTCTACTCTGGCCTGTTGTGGTAGCACCTAACAGGGTCTTATCTATGGGTCAAATATAACTGTTTGACATTTAAACTATGCAAACAAATCTCTTTTGTTAAATCAAATTGTTTGATATAGAACTTTTTGATTATTTAACTGTGTGTAGACAAATGACTGATGTTTAATTGAATTGTTAGTGATACATAGCAGTACTTGGAACTATTAAACTGAGTGTGAATAAATGATTTATAGTGATTAGAATTATTTGTATTAGATAGGAATACTTGTAACCATATAGCTGTGTACAAAGAAAAAAGAAGTTCGGGCTCATCTAAAAATGTTATTAACAAAATGCGTTTACAAATCATATAATATACACGTATAAAAAGGATTTGGAATTAAATTGCCAACAATGGTTGATATGCTATAAAATCAAACCAAACCAAATCATATAGTCAATATTGACTTGACTTGATTTAGTTTGGTTTGGTTCGTATAAAAAGCATTTGGAATTAAATAACCTACAATGGTTGATATGCCACCCATTGAGCATACTGTATGAGTGTCCTAGAGTTCAGTAAAAGATGTGAACCACCAAGCTGCCTTCACAAGTGGTTTTGTCAATAGTATTATCAGGTTATGGCCTTGTTATGTCTGGCTATCAAGCAGACACATATCCAGAACATTTATGAATAAACAAAAAAAAAGGTGATAAAAATTCAGAACAAAATGTAATTTTATTTTATAAAAACAAAATCATATTAAATGAAGTATAAAAATGTGTAACACATCCTGATAGACACTGCAAAGACATACAAAAAGGACATTGTAAAGACATACAAAGGTATTGTTGTGTTACTGGGGTGGGTATTTGGAAATATAACTCAAATTGTAACTTACTATGAAAAGGGGTTATTTTCAAGACGTACAAGAATGTGTTAACAGAGGTCTATGGTATTCTTGCTAGGGAGATGAGCCATCCAGCCAACACCGTCAATGCTCATATTCAATAAGAATTGCATATTCTATACAGAGGAGTATCAACAAAAGGACAGTCTAATAAGTCTCTGGATGATTCTCATTCTTTATCGCTCAAGAGTGCATATCTCTTCAAAGAAAAATGGCCTTGTCTCGCTTTGACTATCCAAGCAGTACTCCTTCTTATTTAACTGTAACCAAACAAATACCATACAATTTTAATTGGGTAATAGAAATATCATCCCAACAGAACCATAGAACCAGCAAGACTTTTTGGATTAGCTTATAATAGAAATGTACACCAGTGAGCCACAGATTCTCTGAATAAGATTGGCCAGTCGGCTGGGGCTGTAGAATACTCTGACCACTTCTCTACAAAGGGGTAAGACTCCCCACCAAACGAGTGTTCTGGTATATGACAATAAACAATCTGATGGTGAGGTTCCAGTGATGCTGGAGCTTTGGGGAATGCAGAGTACCCCTTCATTGCCATTGCTCCCAGGTCCACTCTGGGTCAGAATGGTAGCTCCTGACAGGACCCTACCTATGGGTTAAATAGAACTAAACTGCATATCTATGCTAAACTGAATTGTTTGAATTAGAACAGTTTGACTAAACTGAATAGCTTGAAATAGAAATGTTTTTGACAATTAAACTGTGTTTACATTTAAACTGCATGCTTATGCTAAACTGAATTGCTTGAAATGGAACTGTATTTACACTAAACTGAATTGTTATGTATAGAACTGCTTTGACATTTAACTGTGTAAACAAAATATGTGCTTATACTTAGCTGAATTAGAACTGTTTGAATAAACTGAATAGTTTTAAATAGAAATGTTTTTGACAATTAAACTGTGTATTCATGCTAAACTGAATTGTTTGAAATAGAACTGATAATTTGCAAAAAATTGGGTTTGGCATTGAATAACTTACAAAGGTTGATACGCCATAAAAGCCAACCTGAATAAGACTTTTCAGGTTTTGAATTAATAATTTTTCCATTCTCCTAGACTAGTTGTTTTACCCAGTTGCTCTACCAAGGTTGAAATGCCCAATTTGCCCTGCAATACACCCATAGCTGACAAAGTAGAGAAATAGATTTATACCTTTTCCAAGGGCATTAGTGTAAAGTGAAATAGAAACAGCCTTGTTTTGGATTTCAACTTGGCTTATCAAGTTCATTTCCATGATAGTAGGCACTCCTCTCGGTTCAATGGAAAAATGGAGTTTTCAAGCTGAGGCCAGATTATGGCTTGTTTTCATCAAGAAAGACCTGAATCCACTTCTTATTCCACTAATTAATAAAATAGATTACAAGAAGTGTAATGGTTATTGTCACTGGAAATGGATACAGTGACCCAAGTTCAATTCCTAGATGAAGCTCTTTGCATTTCCCATAGCACTAATTCTACTGCAAAAGGTATGAATCCAACTATTCTTCCTCCAGCTCTGGCTAAGTAGTATGGTAGACTGGGCTCTATAACCTTAGAATGGTGAGGCAACTAGTCTAGGAGAAGGAAAACTCTGAATTCAAACCTGTAAAACTCCACTTAAAAATTGACCTTGTGTCATATCCTGCCCGAGCAGAGGGGTTGGTAAATAGGATAACCTTAGAATGTCAATGAGTCTAGGAGAAGGAAAACTCTGAATTGAAACCCATTAAACTCTGCTAAAAAGTGATCTTGTGTCACATCCTGCTCCTGTAGAGGGGTTAGTAAATATATATAATAGTAAATAGAGTTTTTATATTCCCTAGCCTTGAATGACAGCCAGTCTAGGAGAAAGATATCTCCGAATTCAAAACAAGATGAACATGAAGTTAGTAACTGTTGTGTCCTTGAAGAGGATGCAATCAGACAAGGTGGTACTTGAGTGGAAAGGAACAGTCAACATGTTCGTAAAATAAAGAAAGTGTTATATTACAAGAGAGATACAATAAGACAGACAAGGAATAGTGTGGCATGCTAGTTATCCCCAAAGCAAGGACAAGTATAATGCCATGCTCGCTGTATATATAGTCACTCCATATGACCGAGAGGGGGTGTGGTATATACCATTACAACACTAACAGAACTCTTTACAACATTTTGGGAACTGAAACCATGGCACTACCACTGATGTGGTGAGGCTACGTGTCTGAATGATATTGAGGACGGTATTCTTATTAAATTCCCATGATTTTTCCATGAACATGCATTCAGGAAACCAACTATGTTTTTTCTCTTCTTCTTTATAATCTACTACTTTCCACGTATGAACAGACTGATACTGAGTCTTTTTCTGAACAAAAGATGACAGAATTTTCTTATTTCAATCAAAATGGATATTATTTGGTATTATTTACTACCATACTCTACAACATTTAAACTGTGTGACCAAAAATAAAAATACAACAATATACATAAGAGGTGTACTTATTTTTGGACTGTTATATCTATATATTTTCATAAAAACATTGTTAGACGTGTATTCATTTGAGTAATACTGAATCTTTCAGTCTTAGTCTCATATTTTCTTTTGTCTTTCAAATTTTACTTACTCTCATTCACATATTCTTTTCCCTTTCCTTCTATCATCTCTCTTCTCACTTTCTTTTTCTCAATGTCCTCTTCTATTTTTCTTTTTACTTCCTTCTCTTCTTTCTCTCCAGCATCTCATGTCCTATTATCTTTTTTCTTTCTTTCTTTCTTTCTTTCTTTCTTTCTTCAGCTCTCTATTTTTCTTTTCTTTTTACTTCTTTCTCCTCTTTCTCCCAGTATCTCATGTCCCATTATTTTCTTTCTTTCTTTCTTCAACTCTCAATCCTTTTTACTTCTTTCCCCTTTTTTTTTTCCTGTCTTCAGTAACTTGTGATCCATTACCTTCTTTCTTTTTTCTTTTTTCTTCTTCTATCCCCTCTCTTCTTACACCCTTTTTATTTATATCCTCTTTCTTTATTTCCTGTTCTTCTTTTTATTTTTATCCCCTCTTTGTCTCCAGAATCTCATGCCTTCTTTCTTTCTTTCTTTCTTTCTTTCTTTCTTTCTTTTATCCTCTCACTTCTTTCTTTTCATTTATACCCTCTTTCTCTAGTTTTCTTTTCTTCTTTTATTTTTCTTACCTTTTTCTCTCATTATCTTCTTTCTTTCATATTTTCTTTGATTTTTTCTTTCATATCCTTTCATTCATTTCATACAAGAATTAAACAACCAATCAAAAATCATTACAGAAGTTTTGAACTTTTTTCTTGATAAGGGTCAACTAAAATGGATGCACATTTGGAGCAAAATTACAAGGAAGGTGAAAAGGAGAGTTGTGCCTATATTTTTTGGGAGGAGAGGGTAGGGGGCAAGGATGGAGGGTCAGAATAATAGGAAAGGTGGGAAGGGTTTCTTAATTACATAAGTTGCACAATCAGGGAAGATTTTGAAAATTTTGTATTCAGCAGAGAGGGGGCATTTTAATTTAACAAACCCTCAACAAAGTATCAGATTATCTTCTTCTAAAGGATCCACAAATGAATCGACAGCTAATTAATGAGCAGACAACAAAGATTAAAAAAAAACACAGAAAAAGAAAAGAGAATATGTAAATAAATTAAAAATAAAAGAAGCCTTAGGATTAATTTGGTTGTTGTTGCTATCAATAATTAACCTTCCATTGAATTGTATGTAAATATATGAACATATATATATGTATATATGTACATATATATATATATATATATATGTGTGTGTGTGTGTGTGTGTGTGTGTGTGTGTGTGTGTGTGTGTGTGTGTATATATATGCACTTAAGCATACATATAAATATATTAAATCATATAGAATGAAGGTATATATATATGTTTATATATATATGCAAACACATGTACTCATGTGGGAGAGAAAGAGAGAGAGTTTGCTATATAAGCTGAGAGAGAGAGAAGAGTACAGATTGATGTGTGTGTATGTTCATGTAAATTTTAACTAATTTCCTTGACTTTTATTGTCTATATATATATATATATATATAAATGCACTCATTTTATATATATATATATATATATATATATATATATATATATATAAATAAATGCACTCATTTCATATGATTTTATATATATATATATATATATATATATATAAGATCATACAAAATGAGTGCACATATATAGATATATAGGACAGAGGATGTAGAATATACATAGAATAATAGACAAGAAGGATGTGAAAAGGAGTTTTGTGCAAGCCTTTTTTAAAAAGTTAGAGTGTAACACACACACACACACACACACACACACACACACACACACACACACACACACACACTTGATATGTATACATGTAGTCAATTACTAATCACTAAAACATATTCTTTATAATAAATATATTACTTGTCTAATAAGCAGAACATTTTCATTTAATTGCATCTTTATTCATAGTATTATCTTAAGCTTTAATCATTTGAGTAGTATTGATTACTATTCAAGATGTTACCTCCCTTTTGCATTAGAATTGAATGTTAGAATATTCCCTGGTGGCTGCGGTAATTTTCAGTGTCTTATTAGGCATTTTGGAAGACATTCTATTGTCTATGACTGTTAGAGTTTAGTGACTTTCCTGAGAATCATAATCAAACAATCATTGTATTGGTAATGCTTGGTGGTAGTGGAGATATTTTAGTCAAGTTCCCTCTGTTCAAGGATCATTTGTATATCCTTGATATGTTAACATTGAACACAATGAAAAGAAAGACAAGGTAAAGTTATTTGAAAACATAAAATATTTAAAATATGCAATATACATACTTGTGGTATTAAAAGAAAGAACACACAAATGCTAAAATTATACCCAATTGTTCCATGAACAAGTAGTATGTAGAAAGGATACAAAATAGTAAAAAGGCTTACTTAATGAGTGTCGGTAATTTAGTTATGTGGCTTTACCATTCCCTTACAGGGTCAAAGAAAACAACTTTACAGTTCAAAAACCAGATGTAAAAACAGATAAAGAATGCTTTTCTGGAACTGGTACATGACACCCTAAGGGTCTTCTACCATAAAAGCAAATCATCTAAGGAAGATAATAATCAATTGTATCTGTGCAATTGTAATGAATTAGTTTAACCCTTTCTAAACTCCATTAATTTCTAAATTGGCTCAGTTTTACAGTCTCTCAAATTTTAATTTGGAACAGATTTGAAATAGATTTACATACTATGCTACTTTAGAATCAATTATTTATATAAGTATAATGTAGTTTTCACATGACACATTCAAGAGAACAGACTTATTTACTATAAATGGTTTATATATATATATATATATATATATATATATATATATATATATACAGGATTGAATATCTTGGTCCATGAAAAAGTCAGGGTTTCTACAGAAGTAAAGCAGATTATATATATATATTTATATGTCGAGTGTATATATATATATACATATATATATATAGGCGCTCATGGTGTTATGACTACTTTGATAGGAAATGGACTTGGTTAACAGAGTTCAATTCCCATACTTGGGGAAGGTATGAATTCAACTCATCTCCTTCCAGATATGGCTAAATTGTAGAAGAGATGAGGCTCTTTAACCTTGGTATGGCAACTGGTCTTGAAAGAAAACTCTCTCTATTCAGACGTGTTAAATACCTCTTAAAAATTGACCTTGTGTTATATCCTGCTCATGCTGAGAGGTTGGTACATATATATATATATATATATATAAAGATGGTTTTATATATCTGTATATGTGAATATATATATATCTGCATTTGTATATACATATATAAATGGTCACATATATATGTATTACATATATTGATTATATATATACGAGGTGCATATGATAAGTTTCCGGACTTTTCATATGGATACTTTTATTGATAGTACACACATGAAACTCTAGTCCCCTTCGAAGTAATCTCCTCTGGCTGCAATGCACTTCTGGTACCATTCCAGGAAATTCTTGAAGGCCCCATGGAAGTCCTCTTGTGTGATCATGTCAATGACCTTCATCACAGCCTCTTTCATCTCCTCAATTGTCTCATAATGACAGCCTCTGAGCTTAGAGAATAACCAAAAGTCACAGGGAGAAAGGTCTGTACTATAGGGAGGGTGACGAACTGTCTTGATACCCATCTTGGTCAAATAGTCTGTGACAAGGATGGAGTTGTTGACTGGTGCATTGTCCTGGTGGAAATGCCACTGACTTGATTTCAAGAGTGCTGGCCACTTGCGACGGAATCTCTTCCTGAACTTTCTGAAAACCTCAACATAGTAACCCTAAGACTAACCCTTTGGCCAATCAACTCTGGTGTATTGACTTCTTCCTTACTCCTCCCACACTTCTCATTATTCCTCACAGACTCCCTGGCTTCCTTGAATCTCTTATGCCACTCAAAAACTGATGCTTGATTCATGCAAGATGGTCGAAAAGCAGTCAGAAACATTCCATACGTTTCTGAGGCATTTTTTCCAAGTTTAAAACAGAATTTTATTGTATATCGTCCTTCTAATGTGTCATATTGCATTTTTGAAATTCACCAGCTGTGACAATCAAGCTTTAGTAGGGTGTATTCCAATTGCTGCTGTAGCTGTTCATTTGAAGCTGAAATTATAAACATTGGTCAGTCATCTCATAAGATGCCTAGCAATAACATACTGAATTTTCAAGAGTCTACGACAATTTTAAATGCCCATGCGAAAAAAGTCTGGAAACTTATTGTATGCCGCTCGTATATATATATATATATACATGATTATGTATACAGAATGTGATGGGTCAACTGAGATTTAAATTAGGCAAAAATGAAAATAACATTGATATGTTTACAAAAATTTCAGGTAAATATCTTAAAAAACTATAGACTGAATCTATTCTAAGATATTGCCATTGGCTTCAACCATGGCTTTGAGATGACTTTGGAATTTCCTACAAGCTTTTCTGCTGATCTATTCATTTAAATTGGGAAATGCTGTAATTATCCTTGATTTCAGTTCATCTTTGGTGTTGCACAGAGTTTTGTTGGTCTCCCACTCAACCACATATGAAAATCAAAGGGATTGCAATCTGAAGAGTTAGATAGCCAGATGTTAGGGGTTATGTGGTCACAGAAACTTTCTCCCAGCCAAGACTAGGTTTTTCCACTTGTGTTGCATAGTGAAGCATCCTGTTGCCAGACACAGAGTCTTCCATTAGCTACCCTCTTGATTCTGGGTAATAATACCTCCTCCAAGCACTTGATGTAGGCCTCTGTGTTGTGTCTTGTGAGAAGATGAATGAAGGCATAACATCACCATCATTAATGACCACCCCAAACACCATATGAACTGGGTGTTTTGTTTTCATCTTTTAGTAAGTCTTGTTGAAACAGAATGAGCCAATGGTTGTTCTATGAGTTCACCATCTTGTCCTTGCAGACATTTTTCTCATCTGAGAAAAACCAAAGCATATTTGATTAGAAGGGATGCTTGAGTTTATTCAAAAACTTTGGAATGTGGTCATTCTTCTTTTCCTTCATGGCCTGTGATAAAAATTGGCTCTTTATCATCTTGTATAAGAATTAGCAAATGTCTTCCTGCTCTACCTGCCTGAAAAATACAGCCACTCCTTTGTCCTGGACTATAGACCTGACTGACTTGCTACGATTGCTGTCAATCATGGCCTGGATCTCACCAGCAAATTTTCAAATTCTTTTTTAATTACAATGATCAGAGTGCGGCTTCCAACCAGCACTCCCTTCATAATTACCACTGGGTTCATCTAAACCTTTTTGAATCCTCAGCACTGTCCTCAGATTGATACCCAAACATTCTGAAATTTTCATATTGTCACTTCTTTCATAAATGCCAAGCTGTACATCATACCATTTTAAGATTTCTGGCGGATGGAATTGTGTCATGGTGCTGATTTCCTCACCAACACTGGCCAACTGACACTGTTTTACTGCACAACGTACAAATGCAATTTCAATAATTTAAAATGGCAACAAATTACCCATCATACTTCTGTGTATGTGTATTACTTTCAATGAAATTCTGTGGCAATGAAGTTCTTTGATAAAAGATAAAATTGCATAAATATATAAAGGGTGTGGCAGAAATACTTCTCACATTTCAACTGTAACCTCCATGGTGCCAGTGAACTTGCTGCTTTGGATAGAATTTCGAAACCATAGTAATATTGATTTTCTATCTGAAACAGCATCATTTCAATGTTATATGAATTGAGCATAAAAAACTGCATCACAATTAAAGATTCACCTGTATTAAATAGTGAGATAGTGCTACCATTGTTACTAACCTAAGTTTACTTGCATCAAAAAGGTGACAGTTTAAAATGTGGGACGTATTTCTGTCACACCCTGTATAAGAGATATAATTATCCTTGAACAGCTATATATTCAAATTTTTGGATACAGAAATTCATTACTGTATAGTTTGGTTTTAGATGCTACCTAATAATATCCGTTAAACAATCAAAACAAATATTATTCACGATTATTCATTATGAAACTTTATAGCATTGAAACTTTGTAAGCAAAAATGAAATTGCATAAATAAGATGTATACTTATTTTTGCACTGCCCATAAAAATCCCTAAAAAATGAATGA
>OY757914.1:78660955-78825955 GCA_963585895.1 Sepioteuthis lessoniana
GGTCATCATATTCAAAATTACTTTTTTTGCTTTAGATGGAAACTGAATTTCAGATAATAAATCCATAAATAGTTCAAAAATCTTCTAGGATTCAAAGCGTTTGAAACTATCATCACTTTATTTACATGAATCTATAAAAATATTTTGGTTTAATTCTAACTGCCATAACAAAGTTGTAGTTATTAATTCATTCATCTTTTTCTGCTTATAAATTCAATTTCCCCCTGGTCATTTTTTTTTAATGAAAAGGAAAAGAATAAGGAGATAGTCATGTTTTGTTTAATAAGATATTTTTCTCTGTTAAGTGTGAAAATAATTACAATTAAAGATGAAGTAGTATTTGAGATTAATATCTGCCAAATTGACTTTGGTTAAAGAATGCATGCAAATGATCATAATAATTAGTTCTATATATGTATTAAAATAACTTGTGAGTCCAAATTTACAAGTATACAAGAGAAATAAAAGACAAACACCAATATTTAGAGGGAGTAATTTTTCAAGATTTGAAACAGTAGTGTAAATCACCTTCACACATCAATACACAAATAGTCTCCCATCATGTTTTTAAAAGTTAATTACCTTGGTCACAAAAGCAATGTTTAAAGAGAAAGGTGTCTTTTCCATTTACTTTAGACATTAGCAATTGGATAATAATACTTCCTTGCCAGGAATAAGAAAAAGTTTGCATCCAATTACATGGCTGCAAATCTTTCTGTTTACTTCTAATAATTCACAAATTTCCAGAAAGTATCCTTATTTCATGCTAGATCAAGCAATAATCATTACTGTACTCTAACTGGTTTTTTAAAAAATTACTTAAGGAAAGAGGTTACTCAGTGCTTAAAATCTATCCAAAAGAAATTCTCCCCACATTTACAAAAAAAAAAAACAATCGAAAAATTATGCTC
The DNA here is from genome assembly GCA_963585895.1 of Sepioteuthis lessoniana. Lineage (NCBI taxonomy): Eukaryota > Metazoa > Mollusca > Cephalopoda > Myopsida > Loliginidae > Sepioteuthis > Sepioteuthis lessoniana. The sequence goes on from OY757914.1 coordinate 78,661,867, forward strand.
TATCAGCATCATAATCATTGCTATCCTTGTATATATATTATTACCCACAAATAAGTACATCCCTATCAATATTTTTTAAATATTTAATTTTCTTCTAAATCACATATACCAGGACTTTTTCCTTTCTGGTGGAATATTTTATATACAGTTTTGCCAATAAGTTCATTCACCCCTAAAAAGTCTTTGTTGTAAAATGTTTGAAGTTGCCAGTGGTGTAATGGTTATTGTCATAGGAAATGAACCTGGTGACACAAGTTCTAATCCTGGACGAGGCTGATTGCATTTCACATAGCACTGATACCCTTGGAAAAGGTATGAATCTAATTATTCTCCCTCCAGCTATAGGTGAATAGAAGGGCAGACTGAGTTCTTTTGACTTGGTTAAGCAACTGGTTGAGGGGAAGAAAAACTCCAAGTTCAAACTCTGCTTAAAAAATTGACCTTGTGTCACATCCTGCCTGTGTAGAGGGGTTGGTAAATACATACTTTCATTCTAAACTAAAAATTCCAGGATTTTATGATTTCTTGTGCAACATTATACAATGAAAATGGATATTATTAAATATTGTTTTTTTATCAAACTCTGCAGATCTGAAACTCTGTAACCAAAAATAAAAATACACAAATGTTTATTATTTTTGGACTGTGATGTATTCATATTTATAAGCTTCAATTGGTAACTTTAAGATTTGAAGTAGCTTTATTACATTAAAAAACTATAGATAAAACAGATAACTAAAAAACTAAAGATAAAACAGCTACTTATCCTCTAATAATGTGAATTTCATTTCCTAAACTCAATTATACCATTATATACAGTATCACCTATAAATAAGTACACATAAGTATCACAAATATCTTGCAATTTTATTTTTAGTCAAAAAGTTCAAATGTTTTAGAGTTTTATTAATAATACCTAATGATATCTGTTTTAATTGCTTAATATTGTACTAGAAATAATAAAAACCCTGGTTGCTTTGGTTTAGAAGAAAATTAGTTTTTCATTAAAAACTGTTATAGAGCACTTATTTATGGGTGATACTATATAAATATTTATAACAATGGTCCGAGAGACTTGGGTTCAAACCCAGATCAAGTTATACCAAAAACTCCCAAAATGGTACCTGATGCCTCCTTGCTTAACACTCAGCGTTAGAAGGTATGGATCAAGAGTAAGTGAAACAATTCAGGAAAAGGAGTAGTGCTCTCTCTTGCACTGCAGTGTTGTAGCTATTGAAAAGGTAATCTTTGGGGCACCCTCGACTACAGTCAGCTAACTTACGACTTATATATTCATATTTTTGTTTCCAGAGTTTCAATCCGGGAGAGTTTGGTACTAGATGATATCTAATATCTATTTTGATGGTAACATGTTCCGCTAGACGTAATAAAATCCCGGTATCTTTTGTTTAGACGAAAATTATTTTTTTATAAAAATTGTTAGGGGTATACTTATTTATGGTTAATACTATGTACATACATCTACATCTGTACTTAAAATTAAAACTGAACAGATATATATAAGGGGTTTCCTTATTTTTAAACTGTTGAATATTCATTGCAGAGTTTGTTAATAAATAAAATCTAATGATATCCATTTTGACTAAGGTTTTTTCTAGAAATAAAATTCTGGTATCATTGGTTTGAAAGAAAACTAGCATTTTATAGAAATTTTGTTAGGGGTGCAGTTATTCATATGGGCGATATGATATATTTTATGCACTAAATATAACAACTATTATCAGACAGAAGCTGTATAACTATATCAACAAAGGACAAATCTTGTCATAATACTCAACATTCAATTAACTGTCTCTTTCCTCTGAAAATGAAAATCTTGCAATTTGAAATGAGCAGAACTTAAATTAAAATATGGTGTCAAAGGTCATATTTGTGAAGTCTTCAAAATAAAGCCCCTGAAATCATATGAACAAAAATAAGGAAAACATCAAAACCCGTCAGAAAACAAAACAGACAATACTTCTATTAGCTGCTGCTCTAACCCTGCCCATTCAAGAAGCAATCACATCTCGTTGGCAGGATGGGTCTGTTTGGTGGGTATGATTCAGGAAACCACACACCCAACCCCTGACCTGCTGGCCATGTAAAGGGCAGGCATTTATCGAAATCACAATGTCCGAGAAAGTGTGAAGCCATTTGAGCCATGAAGAATCACAAGATTACATTCAGCTAAGAGGAGAATTTGCTTCAAGTGGCATCTGGCTGGTTTTCTGCAAGACTGGATTGAGCCATTACATGTTTTTTTTCTTACTAACCCAATTTTTGTTCCTTGTTTTTTTTTTTACAATAATGTTAAAATGCTCAAGCATGAAGTGGAAAAAAAAATCCAAAAAACAATATAATTTAAGAATTAGTTGTCATTGTGGAATTTGTCTAAAAAAGAATAAATAAAACTAATTTTCTGTTCCTTCAGTATTAAAGATCCAGCCTACATGTGAATGAATACAATTATTTTGGTTGGTTGATTTATTTTATGCTATGTCAACCATTGTTGGGTTATTTTATGCCAAAGTCTGTTTAACAATTATGCTTTCCTTTCATTAAAGACACAAGAATAAACAGGTAAAAATCACATAATTAGTTGCAATATCCATGTTTTAAGAGGCAATATATTAATGTTGTACAAAATCATTTTAAACATTATCTCAAAGAGTGGACCTGAGAGTAATGGTAACTAAGAAATGATTTCACTCATTCTGACGCTCCAGAATTAGAACCCCACCATTTGGTTTTAGTGTCATAACTAGGATACAGACTTTTTTGGTGCACAAACATCTAAAACTAAGGATTACTCCACCTTTTTAGGTAGAGAAGTTTTTAATTTTAAATTAAATTGTCATGAAAAATTAAGTAAAAATTGATAAAAACCCAGAATGAAAGTTTCTCTTAAGAGTCAGACAAAGGAAATGGCTATCTGTTTTGCTTTGAACTGGCGCTATCTATCTATCTATCTATCGATCTATCTACCATTGGTCAAATGAGTTGAGTGTTCGCCAATAGTCCAGGAGAATGGGGTTCAATCCTAGATCAAGTCATACTAAAGACTCAAAAAATGGTACTTGATGCCGTCTTGGTTAACCTTCAGAATTATAAGATAAGGATCAAGAGTAAGTGGAAAAACCCAAGGAATGGAGTAGCACCCTCCCTTACTCCTTGGTGTGGTAGCTAAAGCCGCCAACTTACTATATATATATATATATATATATATACATACAAAATCGGATGTGGTTTATCCATATGCTAAACATTCACTTAACAAATGGATATGATTCATTATTAAGTTTGTTTGTTATAAAATTTTTTGTGGCTTATCCATTTAATTGGAAATATTACTTTCTCTTGATGAGGATGACATGAGCAAAAATGGAAAAGAATCATCATAGATATGTATATACATTTTATCTTATTTTTGTTCGCCAATGGTCCAGAAGACCTTGGTTCAATCCCAGATCACGTCATACTAAAGACTTTAAAATTGGTACTTGATACCTCCTAGCTTAACACTCAGCAATATAAGGTGTGTATCGAGGGTAAAGTGGGGCAATCCAGGGTAAGGAGTAGTGCCCTCCCCTACACCTCGGTGTAGTAGCTATTGAAAAGGGAGCCTTCTGGTCACCCTCGACTAAGGTCGCCATTTTACTTACTTTATATATATATATATTGACCTGGCCACTGGCCTGATGAGTACAGTGTTTGCCAATGGTCCAGGAGACTAGGGTTCAATCCCAGGTTGAGTCTTATCAAAGACTCAAAAAAATGGTACTTGATGCCACCTTGCATTATAAGATATGGATCAACGGTAAAGTGGAGCAATCCAGGGAAAGGAGTAGTGCCATCATCTTCACCTCAGTATAGTAGCTGTTGAAAAGGGAGCCTTCGGGTCACCCTCGACTAAGGTTGCCAACTTTACTTATATATATATGCAAAAGATTAAAAATGGTGGACAATTTTACTTGCTTTCCATTACTTGGAGTGTACTGGTCAAATGATCTTCAGATGAATAGCAGTACCATGGTTCTTTACTCTTTTATATTGTTACCTGAATAGGATAATGGGTATTTTTAGGGGAAAGATGAGAGTTTGTACATGGAAGCATGCGACAATGGAATGCTTGTCTCTCTCTTCTTCCTTTCACTTTCTATTCCCATCCATGTTAATTGTTCCTGGTACCAAATTTGTGGCATTTTATTGAGTGTGTGTATGTCATATAATTAACTTCTGATTACATTTGAAAAACATGGAATAGAAATAAACAATATATACACATAAATTAAGATCATATAGACACAGAGTTAATGATGCTAGGTAACTATGAAACCATGAATTTCCCCTGAATTGAGTATCCTTTTCATATACTGTTGTATGAAGCATGATGGGAAGGGCAATCTAGTTTGTGGGGCATTCTGGGAAGAGTGATCTCATTTATACAGTGTGATAATTTACATGGTTATATTAATTTTGTGATTTTTTATTTATTCACTTTATTATGTGAATATGTAGATGAATGCAAAACTATAAACAAAAAAATGAATTGTCGCAGCCACACCAACTCTATAATATTGCAATTTCATAGGAAGTAGGTTTTTATGGATTAGAGTGGCTAGCCTCATACCTTCTGGTTGCCACATCAAGGTTAAAAAGCCCAGTTTGCTCTACTATTTACCCATAGGAGAAGAGATGGATTCATGTCTTTCAAAAGAGCATTAACTCAAAAGTGACACACACAGCTTCTCCTAGGATATGAGCTTGGCTAGTTGAGTCCTTTTCCTAAGAAGATAACAGTTATGCCACACACATACATATATATATATATATATATATATATATATATATATATATACATATATATATATATATATATATATATCAATTAGTTTCAAGCCAAATGATGATATATTCGTATATATCTGACTAATATGAAGAGTTGAATGGATCAACATTAAAATAGGCTGAAACAAAGTGTCTTTCCTATTTAATGAAACATGTTTAAAAGAGAATACACTGTATATATATATATATATATATATATATATATATATATTAATTATTTTAGAGCCTTATGAGGAAAAGGATTTTGACAATAAATGTCAATTTTTCAGCATAATCACTTTGTTGATGTATAGAAGAGAATATTAATCCTATAGTGTGAAACTTAAACAGTTAAAATTTCAGATAAAAATTCCACTGATGACTATCAAGTTATGCATTTATTGATTTATCATATATATATATATATATATTTCTTACTGAGGTGCTTGCAGAGGGAAATTAAGCATATGTATATGTAAATACACATTCTATTATGCATACACATATTTGTTGGACTATATCGTATTTCTCTAATATGTCAATTACGTGAAAGATTCAAAGTGAAGAAAAAAATCCATGTCATTTAGTTCTTTTCCTTTTTTTTTTTTTTTTTTAACTTAGTGAAAATTTTGCTTTCATATTTTTACAGAACATTTCTTTTTTCGTTTTTAATCCAGGTTGAAAAAAAAAACAACGAAATGTTTTTTTTTTCCTTTTGATAAAATGAATCTCATAAAAATGCATCAAACCAATCATAAAATGGAAATTGATCATCTCAAAAGCCATTAATCAAAAATTCTGTTTTAATTACATGTTTTATACCCAGTGAATGAAAAAAAAAATTTAAATAAGAAAAAAATATTTTTAAAAACTACTAAAGAAAAAAGTGTTGTATTGCTATGTGAGAAAATGTCTGGTCAGAAACGGTTGTCATGGCTTGTCGTAGTTAGAGACAGACAGTCAAAGGTAGAGATGACACTTGTGATTCTAAGTCATAAATTGTAATTCATTCTCAACTGCTGACCATTGCAAAAGGTTAAAACACAGTTACAATACATTAAAATAAAAATGTCCAATAACAGTTAATGCTATATAGGTGTGTGTACTTTGTTTTTATTCATATTCTTAGAGATAAATATGTGTAAGAGTAGATACACACACACACACACACAGATACGCACACACATACACAGATGTAGTTAGTTAAAGGGTTATCATCATAAGAAACGGAATCAGTAACCTGAGGTCAAAACCTGGACAAAGCTGTTTACATTTTATTTTGTGTTAATGCCCTTCGAGAGGAAACAAATCCATTTGTTCTCCCCCCTAATTATGGGTAAATAGTTGGGCAAACTGGGTTTTCTAGCCTTAATAAGACCAACAGACAAAGAGAAAGAGAACTCTGAAATTAAAACAGAAGCACTCAGTTTAAAAATTGACTTTGTGCTGCGTCTCTTTCATTGTGTAGGGTTTGTTTAAATATATATGCACATACACACTCACACATCAGTCAATTCCATAATTTTTTTCCTCAACATTGAGTTATTCCATATTTTCCTCAGAATGGCTGGGGAAAACTTATGCGATTAATTCAAATAATTCAATCAACCTTGTTTTAGGAATATTTTATTAAGCCAAAAGGATCGGCTATTAAATAAAACATGTTTTGGATCTTATTTGTTTCTCGTAGTGTGTGCTAATTCCAAAATTTTTGCAAGAGGTACTAAATTTTTATATGTGTATGTGTGTGTGTATGTATGTATGTGTATGTGGAAGCATGCATGGTGTAACAATTATTGTCTTTAAGGAAATGAACCCAACAAGCCAAGTTCAAATCCTTGGTGAGGCTGTTTGCATTTTACTTCATGTTAATGCCATTAGGAAAGATATGAATACTTCTCTTCTTTCACCAGCTATTGATAAATAGTAGGACAGGCTGAATGCTTTAGCTGTGGTAAGACAACTAGACTACGAAAAGGAAAACTGTGAATTTAAAACCTAAAGAGCGTTGTTTCAGAGGATCTATGGTATATAAGTCCTCCATTTTTTCGTTTTCACCTTTCCCAAAAAATCTGTTTGGTTCGTGACACAATGTAACTATGTGCAAGCAAATAATTATTATTAGACAGGAATAGTTACTTGTAACCATGTAATTGTGTATAGACTATTAGTATTAGATAGAAATACTTGAAACCATGTAATTGTATAGAGATTATTAGTATTAGATAGAAATACTTGAAACCATGTAATTGTGTATAGGTATTTGCTGGAAATATTTGAAACTGAGCAAATTATTTGTATCAAATTTTGGCATTAAAAAACCCATAAGAGGTTTACATGCCACTAAACAAATAAATCCAAGTTAGGATTACTATCAAACATTTCCAAAGGAATCAAATCTTGGCATGAAATAACCCATAAATATCACCAATAAGCCCAAAAGAATATTGAATATCTTCAGTAAGCCATAAGGACTAATAAATATCACCAGTAAGCCATAAGGAACAATGAGTACCACAAATTAGACCTAAGGAACAATGAATATCACCAATAGGCTTTGAGGAATGATGAATATCACCTATAACACTTAAGGAAAAATGAATATCACTAATAAGCCCTAAGGAACTATGTATACCACAAACAAGACCTAAGGAACAATGAATATCACCAATAAGCTGTAAGGAACAATTAGTATCACCAATATGACATAAAGAACAAGAAAAATCACCTATATACTCTAAGGAACAATGAATATGACCAATAACCCCAAAGGAACTGTGAATATCACTGATAAACCCTAAGGAACAATGAATATCACTAATAAGCCTTAAAGAACAATGAATATTACCAATAAGCTCTAAGGAACAATGACTATTACCAATAAGGTCTAAGGAACAATTAACATCCCTAATATGACATAAGGAACAATGAATATTATCAATAGGCCATAAGGAACAATGAATATTACCAATAAGCACTAAGGAACTATGAATATTACTAATAATACCAAAGGAATAATGATTTCCCGAGATTTCTCAAATTTACCCTTGATACATACCTTATAATGCTGAGTGTTAAGCAAGGCACTATCAAGTACCATTTTTTGAGTTTTTGGTATAACTCGACTGGGGATTGAACACCAGTCAACTGGGCCATCTGTGAACCACTAGGCCAATGAGCCAGTTATAAATATCACCAATAAGCTCTAAGGAGCAATGAATATCTCTTATAAGCCCTAAAAACAATGAATATCACCAATAGACCCTAAGGAATAATTGATATCATCAGTAAGCCCAAAGGAACAATAGATAGCACTAATAAGCCTTAAGGAACAATGAATATCACCAATAAGCCCTAATGAATAATGAGTACCACTAATAAGCCTTAAGGAACAACAAATATCACCAATAGGCCCAAAGGAATAATTGATATCATCAATAAGCCCTAAAGAACAATGAATATCACCAATAGGCTCGAAGGAACAATAAATATCACCAAGCCTTCCGTAGCAATAGATATCAGCAATAAGCCCTAAGGGACCATCTATATTAGCAATAAACCTCTGGTAAAAGAGATAACTTACCCTGTTGGGTAAATGAGTTAAAAAATGTCTTGCATGTTATGTCATTTTGACGGAAAAAAAATAACTGCTGTCAACACTAGGAATTTATTGAAAGAGCAGTGGAAGTGATGCCATACTCATACACATTCTGTTTCTTTAGAGGCAGTATATAAAGACGTGGTTCTGGCACTTGATAAAGAGACGTGACAGAACAAAATTTTACCATAACCAGAGGCGAAAATTACAGAACAAAAATCTACAATAGCAAGAGGCATGTGTGACGGAACAAAATTCTACTTTGGTCCATAATGGCAGAGACATTTGACCTGAGGTTAATACCAGAGTTTAGTGACTAAATAATAGGAATGATAAAAAGACAAACATGCTAACAAACAGATGGAATGACACTGTGAAATATATTCCTCTCAAGCAACTGTTGATTGAAGTACTGACCAGAATACGCCAAGCTGACCCCACTTGAGGAATTTGGTGTGTGAAGTGAGAAGAAGTGAATGCATGGGTTGATGAAAGCTCTCTGGCAATGGGTGTGGTATGGTAAAGCAATGGTGCTATACTGGAAGGTGCCTGCTGGCTTTGTCCAACTGGCGATGTTCAACATATCAACGTGACGGAACTTGATGCCATGCTGAAAGGTCTTAATCTCGTGTTACAGTGGTGAGCCAAGATGGTACAACTGTACACTGATTCGCTATGCATGTACCATTGGCTGACAGACATCATGACTAAAAAGCCTGGATGAGGACAAAAGCTGCAAATGAAATACTGGTGTGTAGGAGATTGTCGATTGGACGGAACACATTAAGATGGAAATCATTTTCTAATGTCAACAGATTGTGGCCCAACACGTTTCACTGAGTGGCACCCACTGGCGCCAGGATACAGTTTCAGTTATACAACAATTGAAATCTGTTTTCTGCAAACGCAGTCCTCTAGTCGAAATATTAACAAATAATGTCCTGACATTGTGTGGCCGAGACTTTCAGGACTTTACTGCCGAATGAGGAGTGCAAATACCAATGTGAGTATACTCCAGAGCATAATGGGATAGTGGATTGGTGTCACTGCTCAATTAAGAAAATAGCAGCCAGGACCGAGTGCTCCATTCAAGAGGCTGTGTATTGGTGGAACATTACTCCCAGAGATGATGAGATACCGTCCAACTGCTCCAATCAACAGGATCTCTCACTACAAGCAATGCGTAAAAGTATTAGATAAAGGAGAACTCATTCAGGTCAAACCCCCAAACAGACGCTGAATCACTAAACTCAGCAAAGAGTGAGTTGATACAATAATCAGCCCCCAGACCATTCAAATCAAGAGTATGCCTCTCCACATGAAAGATCTTTGCCCATGTTATCAGGAACACTACTACTTTATAGAACACTGTCAGACAGTTCAGTTGCTGAGTTAGAAGAAACAGTCAGACCATGATGGAGACTGTGATGACACGGACTCTCCAGTGAAAGTTATTGAAGTGATGCCACCAGAAGATTCCCCTCTGCCACTACAAAGAAGATCACCACCTCCCTGTCACTTGTATGATCATTAGATCAGGGTAGGGAGAATGTGATGAAAAAGATGACTTACCTCAATGAGCAAAGCACATAAAAACGTGTCTAGCATGCTGGGTTGTTTTGATACAAAAAAAAATAGCTACCATTGACACAAGGAATATATAGAGAGTGCAGGGGTAGTGATGCAACACCTATGCAGGTTCTGTTCCGAAAGAGACAGTATATAGAGAGGTAGATCTGGCAATAAATGAAGAGAAGAGATAAAATGAAAATCTACTGTAGCAAGAGGCGAGTGTGACGGAACAAAAATCTATAACAGCAAGGGACATGTTTGATGAAATATAAGTCTACAACGATTATCTGTAATAAAAGATTAGGAACAGTGAATATCACCAATAAGACCTAAGGAACAATGAGTCCCACCAATAAGACCTCATCATCATCATCATCATCATTATGTCGCGCTGCCAGCATGGATCTTCCTGACACTCTCTCACCACCCATCTCTATCACCCATTGCTCCTAGGATGTCTACAAGGTTATATCCTATATTGGCACTCTTGTATATTGGTTCAAGCTGGTCCTCCAGCTTTTGCTCTTCCATGTGAAGGGGTCCACAGGAATAAGATCAAAGGAACAATGAGTATCACCAATAAGCTTTAAGGAACAATTCACATTAGCAATAAGCCTTACGAAAAAAAGAGTATCACCAATATGACCCAAAGAACAATGAGTATCACCAGTAAGCTCTAAGGAACAAAGAGTACCACCAATAAGCCCAAAGAACAATTAACATAAGCCTTAAGGAAAAAAGGAATATCACCAATAAGACCCAAGGAACAATGATTATTACCAGTAAACACTAAGGAACAATGAGTACTAACAATAAGCTCTAAGGAACAATTAACATCAGCTATAAGCCTTAAGGCAAAAGGAATATAACCCATAAGACTCAAGAAACAATGATTATCATCTCTAAGCCCTAAGAAACAATGAGTACGGCCAATAAGCTCTAAGGAACAATTAACACTAGCAATAAGCCTTAAAGAAAAAGGAATATAACCAATAAGACCCAAGAAACAATGATTATCACCTGTAAGCCCTAAAGAACAATGAGTACTAACAATGAGCTCTAAGGAACAATTACAATCAGCTATAAGCCTTAAGGCAAAAGGAATATAACCCATAAGACTCAAGAAACAATGATTATCATCTGTAAGCCCTAAGAAACAATGAGTACAACCAATAAGCTCTAAGGAACAATTAACACTAGCAATAAGCCTTAAGGAAAAAGGAATATAACCAATAAGACCCAAGGAACAATGATTATTACCAGTAAACCCTAAGGAACAATGAGTACTAACAATAATCTCTAATGAACAATGAATATCAGTAATAAACTATAAGGAACATTGTACAGAAGTAAAAGACCATATTGACCTGACAAGACCTGCTCTCTGTAATTGTTGTAGGAGTAATGACCTAAGTGAGTTGTCAATATAAAGCAACTAAAATTAAAAGTCTCGTGATGATACTTGTCAAATTTAATAATAAAAAATAATAGATACTTCCTTCCTGTTAAAGTTATGTTGAATTGCTCATTTGAATTTTATATTTGGCAAAATTCTACAAGGTCTGAAGAAAGCGAGTAACTGAGATTTTTAATCATCTTTAGTATAAAAAATTCTTCAGCTAACAATACTTTTTATTAACCACAATTTGGTTTTTGTAAAATCTGTTGTAACCAATAAATATAGACCATTCAACAGGTATCTCTAGAAATACGTATTATACTACTAGTTAGACCATAAAGCATCATTAGTAATTAATCATCTAAATTGCACATTTGGCATCCGAAGATCATATATTTCTACTGTCAGCATATAATTCTGTCTTCTGTGTGTAAATAAAAGGGACTTCCACCTCTGTGACATTATGTGGAACCATAATGTCTGACATAAGCTTTTAGATGGAATGTCTGTGCATGCATTACTGGCATGATTCAGACTATATGCCGACAATACTTCCCTTACAGCCCACCCACTCACAATTCCTCTTAATTTACACCTGGGATGCTGACATTTTCAAATCTGCAAAGTTGAATATCAATATACACCTAAACTGACCCACAAGAGCGGTTCAGGTGAGGATTTTAGAGGGTTGGATGATTTCATTCATTTAGTCATTGAATAATTTTCCAAGTCTTCAGTCTAATTTGTTATATATATATATATATATATATATATATATTAGTCCAGCTTAAAAACAGGGCAAGTGTAACATGAAACTAACTTTTTAGACCATATTTTTTTAATGTAGGTATAATTTGGAATGTGAACAGTTTTGGTAAATGAATGAGGCTTTTGCCTATGTACCAAATCTTTTCTCATTCCCCAATAATACTTGCATCAAAAAAATAAGATCAAAAAAATTTCAGCTTCAGGTTACCCTTACAATGTTTTTAACCTAGACTTATATATATATATTTAAAACCGGCTCATTGGCCTAGTGGGTAGATTGTTCACCAATGGTACAGGATACCTGGGTTCAATCCCAAGTCGCATCATACTAAAGACTTTAAAAATGGTACTTGATAACTCCTTGCTTAACACTCAGCATTATAAGGTAAGTATCAAGGGTAAAGTGGAGCAATCCAGGGAATGGAGTAGCGCCCTATCCTACACCTCGGTGTAGTAGCTATTGAAAAGGGAGCCTTCTGGTTGCCCTCTACTATGGTCACCAACTAACTTGTATATATATATATCTTAAATTAGAACAGCATTGTATTTTGACAGGTGTTAGTATTGTGTTTTTTTAATTTCTAGGTAATTTTCCAATGAAAGGTTAAATCCCCTTTGAAACAATTTATTCTCTTGATACATAAATCAAGATTTTAATTTCTCTCATCTGATTGTTTGATTTGGTTTCTTTGTTAAATAACATATTATTGTGTTCTGGTTAGTGAACACAAGTAGTAGTAATAATAAGACAAACCACTATATGTAAGGAAATAGTTATGTTTACAGGAAAGAGTATTTACAAGAGAGAGACTGTTAGTAGTAAGAACATAGGATTAGTGATATAGTAAGGATATACTTCAACAATAAGAACGGCTCTTCTGGTCTGACTCGTAGACTGATCTCAGACTGATCTGGACTGGAACCTCTTGGTATTAGAGCTACAGCCATATATGGTAGATGGCCTAGCTCATTATGCTGAAAAGATAGGTGATATCCAACACATATCAACCTTTGTGGGTTATTTAATGCCAAAACCATCCTTGTCAAAGAACAATAAGGATACTATTTAATCCATAGCAGAAGGGATAAGGGATTTCATATAATTCCCAAGGATAAATCCAAAAGTTAATTTAACTGTGTGACTGGAGTTTGAACTTGTTTACCATGATCTCACAGTCCTGAACATTAGCCACTCTTACCATGGGTACTTCACTCCCTACTAGTAGTTATGTTATGAATATATAAGGTTAAATAATCTTGTATGTGCAAATGAGTTCATCTTATCTTTCCTTTCATTTTGTTCAGTGTCATTATATCACGGATATACTAATGATATATATTTTGAATGTTATATTTTTTTAAAGAATCATGAAACCGTTGTTAGTTTTGCAGACAGCTCTGTGCCGAGTTTCAATTTGCCGGGTAAAAGTGTGGGACAAAGCATTTGTGTCTGTTTGCCTGCTGGTGTACATTTTGATAAAACAATTGTCGACTTAGCAATGTGTCATCAAGATGCATTTGCAAGTGAATGATTCCACACAGGGATTTCACTCTTGCTGACTCACGACAGAAACCGGGGCATTCCATAAGATATATGGACTTTCCATAATCTTCCATTGCTGATGGGATAATTTTCTGGGCATCCAAGCATTAGGTGGGTGGACTTGGACATCCAGATGGTCACTTAATCAGTAGGGCTTGCGGCCAAACACTGTCCATTTTCCAATGTCATACGGAAAAAAATATATATTTTCAATTTTGGGTAATTTGTTTTGCTAGAATGAGTTCCTGAAAAGCCAAAACATTTCCGCTTTTAAAAGTATAAATCACCTCTCAGTAAATCAACCAGTAATGGCATAAAAATCCAACAAACCCCATACCCCTCAGAGTTAGTTTCCATTTTTAGGATATCAACTTATGAAAAAGGTGATATTTTTTAGTCTTTATGAATTTGTTATTTTAGATATTAAAATATTATCTGAAGAATAGGATAATAGTTTTATCAAGTTTAGTATCAACACTTTTTTTTTATATAAAAATAGATGACTATATATACATGTGTGTGTGTGTGTGTGTGTGTGTGTGTGTGTGTGTGTGTGTGTGTGTGTGTGTGTGTGCACCCAATACTTTTTAAGTATAAAATAAAATAATAAAAAAGGATAAAATCTCACAACTCAGAATTTCACATTCTTGATCCTTAAGTGCGTGAGTAGTTATCACATACAGAGGATCAAAAATGAGAAACTCTGAATTGTGAGTATTATCATGTTTTATACTTGAAATATATTACTCTCCATTTTCATGCAATGAGCACTGTAAAAATTTTATTGATTAAAAATGCTTTTAGCATTAAATTTTGATCATGTGTGTGTGTGTGTGTGTGTGTGTGTGTGTGTATCTGTGTGTGTGTGTGTGTGTGTGTTTATATATATTTTAAGATTGAATTGCATAGTTGCAGAGTCAACTGTTCTTGGCAACTGTCTGTTTCTAGCCTATGCATTCAACAAGGTGTAATGGTTAACAAGGTATATTTGTAGACCATTGTAAGTGAGCTTGAGCTTTACTGGGAGCTCCATACTTCTGGCCTTGTGACACATCTAAGCTAAGCTTAGATAATTAATATATGATGAGGATTTTAGTAATGTAACAATGATTTAAAATATTTTGCTTACAAAGTGGTTTCATGTTTTTGACTTCATCTTCTGAGGGAAAAATCCCGTTAAATAAAAAGAAAAGTAATAAAAGTGTTTAAAAGGATGAAATTTTAAAAAGAAGAAAGCTTCATGTGAACACTGTTGAAAATATTTGTTTTTTTGGTTTATGAAGTTTCTTTCTCTGCTGTGAAGAAAACTATTTTGTTTGCAATTTATTCAATTATAATAAAAAAAAGTAATCTCAACATTCTTTAAGCCTTTCAGAAAATACATTGACAGATAAATCTATACAGGTTAATATGATATGGTTTGGTTTCTTTGTTTAATGGCATATCAACCTTTTTGGGTTATTCAATGCCAATGCTATCCATGTAGAAGAACAACAGTGATACTATATAACCCAAAGCTAGGGGAAATAAGAGGGCTCATGCCTTTCCTAAAGGTATTAGTCTAAAAGTGAATGTAATACATGTAGCATGACGGATGTTTGAACTTGCTAACTACAATGTTGCAGTTGAATGAATTAGCCACAACGCCATGAGGAGTTTTCTTGATATAATATGGATAGAACTACTTAAGAAGTTAGAATGATAGGCTTGTACATACATCTGTGTAAGTAATTTTAGTTGACCATTGTTGCATTGATCATGAAGGACCAAAAATGCAAGCTTAACCTTCCTCCAGTAAGCAGTGTTAAGTGTCACTTGAATAAAGAACAGCAGTCTTTATTAAATCATATATGACAACCTGTACACTTCAAATTATTTACAGTATACAGTGTAAAAGCACTTCCCCAAACCAAAAACTACACCAAAAAAAATTGTGGTGTGGGTTTGTCTGATTATCACATGATCCTGAGTAGGATTCAAAAGCAAGTGGTCTTCAAACTTTTGCAAAGTTGAGCTTAAACTCTCTTCTTCTTTCACCGTCTCTTTCTCACCATGTGACCAGGTTGTAACTGATCCCATCATTTCCCTAGTGGAGAGGAGGAAGACCCCGTTTCTCATAGACTGTTATATTTTTAATATGGCAACAAAACAGTTTTTCTTTATGGTTTACTTGTCTATATTTACTGAACCCCTTGGTGACTGGCAAGATGTGGCACAAGGTCAGTTTTTAAACAGACTATTGCTGGTTTGAATTCAGTTTTCCTTCTCCTTTACTAGTTGCCTAATCATTGCTAAAGATCTTAGTCTGTCCTACTATTTACCCATAGATGCATTATGGAAGTAACACATCTTCAATCTTACTTTTCCCAGTTGGCTGGGGCTGCAGAATACCCCAAATGCTTCTTTGCAGAAGGGTAAGACCCCACCCAACAAGTGTCCTGGATATGACAATAAACAATCTGATGGTAAGGTTCCAGTGATGCTGGGGCTTTAAGAAATGCGGAGCACCCCTTCATTGCCATTGCTCCCAATAGTAGCACCTGATAGGGGCCTATCTATGGGTTAAATAGAACTAAACTGCATACTTATGCTAAACTGAATTGTTTGAATTAGAACTATTTGACCAAACTGAATTAAATAGAAATTAAACTGTACTTACATTTAAACTGCGTGCTTATGCTAAACTGAATTGTTTGAAATGCAACTGTTTTTGACATTGAAACTGTACTTACGCTAAACTGAATTGTTTAATTGAGCTGTTTTGACATTAAACTGTGTGTAAAAAAAATCTGTACTTATACTTAGCTGAATTAGAACTGTTTGACTAAACTGAACTGCTTGAAATAGAAACGTTTTTTATAATTATACTGTGTACTTAATTGTTTGAAATAGAACTGATTTTTTGTAAAAAATGGATTTGGCGTTAATAACCTATAAAGGTTAATATGCCATAAAAACCAACCAACCAACCAACCAACAAAATGAATTGATTAAATTAAGAAGATAAACTCAGCTACTGAAAATAATATTTTACTCATTTAAAACTTCCTTATAAACAATATTTTTCTGTTTCTGTTCAGTTAATTCATTCAGTGGTATATCAACCTTTGTGGATTATCTAATGCCAAAGTCATCTTTGCCAAAGAACAGTAATGGCACTATCTAACTCATAGCTGGGAGGATAAGGAGGTACATAGCTAAGTTTTATAACCTTTTTCATTGATAATAATTCAACTGAGTCAATGAATAAAACAACTTTTAAAATATTTTTTATTAAAAACCGAGAAAAAATCCTTGGTTTGTTTTTTTGTTTTGTTTAATAACATAACAACCTTCATGTGTTATTTAATGCCAAAGCCATCTTTGGTTTTGTTTGGTATGGTTTCATGGTATATCAACCATTGTAGGTAATTTAATGCACAAATCCTGTTTTTACATATTTGTTAAATATATAATTTCTAAACACATTTTGAAGATACATTTTTAAACAAGCCAGAGCTCAATTTTTTTGCACACATTTAAATGGTTTCAAGTATTTCTGCCTGATATGAATAAATCTCTTCCAATATTAATCATTTATTTGCATGCTCTGAAGTAGTTACAAGTATTGCTATTTAATCATATTCACCCAACCCCTCCGCTCCGGTAGGATATGACACAAGGTCAATTTTTAAGCAAAGTTTAACAGGTTTGAATACAGAGTTTTCCTTCTCCTAGACTAGTTGCCTCACCAAGGCTAAAGAACCTAGTCTGCCCTACTATTTACCCATAGATGGAGGGAGAATAATTGGATTCATACCTTTCCCAAGTGCTACGTGAAATGCAATCAGTCTCATCCAGGATTTGAACTCGTGTCACTGTGTCCATTTCCTACGACGATAACCATTACACCACAGGCACCTAAGTATTGCTATTTAATACTAATTATTTTATTCAACATTACTCATTAGTTGACACACAATTGAATAGTTGAATGTATTTCTATGTATCACTAACAATTCAATTAAACATCTGTTATTTGTTTACACACTGTTAAATGATCAAACAATTTTATTTCAAACAATTCAATTTAGCATAAGTCATTTGTTTTCACTCAGTTTAAATCTCAAACAGCTCTATTTGACCCATGGATAGGACCCTATCAGGTGCTACCACTCCTGGCCAGAGTGGACCTGGGAGCAATGGCAATGAAGTGGTATATCACATTCCCCTAAGCTCCAGCATTACTGGAGCCTTACCATCAGATTGTTTAATCTTATATCCAAGATGCTCGGGGAAGGTCTTACCTCTCCACAGAGATGCAGTTAGTATATTCTACAGCCCCAGTTGACTAGCCTAAAAGCCATCTTTGTTGAAGAATATCTTTGCTGATTAATAAGACTCTCCCCCAATGAGTGTCCTGGATATGGTACAAAAACTTCTGATATATATAATGGCCATAATTATATATATAGTACTCATTTACTATATATATATATATATATATATATATATATATGTTTACCCAACTCCTTATCAGGAGCAGGATGTGACAGTGTATTTCTTGCATGCCCTACCAAATGGACGATTGCGGCACTAGGCCTTTTTTAAGGTGAGTCCTGGTGCAGGGTCATGGCTCAGACATGTCCAGTGGCTCCAAAAATGCCTCAAGCCTCATTGGCATTTCCCTATTAAAGACGATAAACCTAGCCCCTCTAGAGAAGTTTAGAGCCTGGGGGAATGACCCCCTCAGGCATAAGATGTGCCAGTCTCAGCACACATGACATAGATGACACTTTTCTGGTACCCAAGTCAGACAGTCTTGACCAATGTTGCAAGACTACGTAACTAAGTCACATGAACCAATCCATGCAGCAAGTAAGATGGCTGGTGTGTGACCCAAATTGCGAGGTTTGAAGTTAAAGAGCCCAGTCTGCTCAACTACTAACCCATAGCTGGAGGGAGGATTGTTAGATACTTATCTTTCCCGAGGGGATTATTGCTATGTAAAATGCAAACAACCAAGTCTGGGATTTGTATTTGGGTTACTGTATCAATTTTCCACGATGATAACTGTTAAGATACCAGTGCGTATATATGTCACCATATCTTCATAAAAAAAAATAATTATTGATTTGTAAAAAGCTGCATATACAGTGATATAAAATTTGCATATAGACATATATATATATATTCATATATATTTATTCAAGCAGAAGTACCTGATCCATGAGCAAACTAAAAGGATTTTCTGAAAACTGGTGTCATAGAAAGAGGAAAAAGAGAAGTAAGCTTAGAATTAAAAATGCATACTTATTTGTAGTTGAGAGATTTTGCCTATAAATTCAAATGAAAAACATTTTTTTTATTTTATGAATTGCAATTTTTTTAGTTGATAATCTTTGAAAAACAGTTTTGATTCCAATTTTTATCTGCTCTCTAAAAATTCAATGATGAAATAATCTGAGAATTCATGTATAACAAAATTCTTTCCTTTTAGGGATTTTTTTTATTATATTATATTTAAAATATTATTTTAAAAACGTAACCAGAAAGTCATGAATGGTTTGGAACATTATTATAATTTTATTTTTCTAAAGACTTTTTTTTTAATATGAACAAAATTTAAATCCAGTTTTTAATTGCCTGTAGAGTTACAATGATAAAAAATGTATAAGTTTAATT
Organism: Sepioteuthis lessoniana; assembly: GCA_963585895.1. NCBI lineage: Eukaryota > Metazoa > Mollusca > Cephalopoda > Myopsida > Loliginidae > Sepioteuthis > Sepioteuthis lessoniana. Next base: position 78,681,241 of record OY757914.1, read on the forward strand.
TATTTTCTTATTTATCCAATGAAAATGTAACAAAAGAAGATAAGAATGAAAAACATGTCCTGATTTTTTTGTGGAAAATTGCATGTATTTGAATAAAAGTATTGGTTTATTCTATAAATAGTTTATTTCTCTTTTAAAAAGTTTCTGAGTAACACAGATTAAAATTAATACATTCTATTCAAAGAAATATTTGTTTAAAAAACCAGTCTTTGAGTAATTGATAAACAATGCTTTCATTTATTTTTTTACCCAATAAAAATCTAATATTATAGTTAGTAACAATAAAAAGAAGCTAACAATAGAAATGTAAAATTTTTCCTATTACATTTTTTTTTTTTGTTTATTTTTGAAATACTATTTTTAAAAAAATGGTGCCCCTTGGTTTAAAATAATTTTCATAATTCATAATTTTTTTTTAGTTCACCGAAAAATTGAGAATTTTTTTTTTTTACAATTAGTACCAAGTCCCAAAACAATTATTTTTTAAAAAAAGCATACAATTTAAATTTTGCCAAAAGAATCAATTTGATATTTAAATATGGTGTGTCTGAAGAAGACCAAAGGGTCGCCCCACTTTTTTTACTTATTTATTAAGAACTGTGAAGAGTTCCACAAATCAATTGATTTTTAATTATTGAATTGTATCATTTAATCTGTAAAAGTCAACAATTAAATTTCGTACTTTTCTTTATTATAGACATATTAAAGTGTATGTGTGCTTTTAATGCTCACTGACATCTCTTTACTGAATTTTAAACCAACACATACATACCAAAAGACATGACTCCTTTATATATATATATATATATATATATATATATATATATATATATATATATATATATATATGCAGCTTTTTATGAAATAATCATAATTTTATAAAGTGATATACCTGTATGTATAACTTAGACCTATAAAAGCTCTATCACTGATATTGAACCCTCTCTTTATTCATAAATATAACAAACTACATTATGAATACATATTATGGTGGTTTACAAATTGATAAGTATTTCATAGGGGAGATAATGATTATAACTATGATAATTTTTTGTTAATTAGGATAATAATGATCTTATATTATGTGGGTAGCTACCAATCCAAGCCAACAATTCTCAAATTGTTTTTTCTATTACCAGATAAAACCAGAGGGTGTATTTGGCCTCTCTTTCGAAACATGTCAAGTGTTGTTGAACCTATCAGGAGGACTTGTTTTTGCAAGTATAGCATTTAGTATCAGAAGAGCATACAAGTTTCCTCATCATGACTAAGTAAATGATCAAGAGTTATTTTTCTTAGACTTCAAATCAAAATTTATATATTTTTCAGTGAAAAATGAAAATATCATGCTTTAAAGATTCCAAAAAGGGATGTTTGTTGAGTCTACTTTTTAAAATTCAAACCATACGTAGTTTTTTCTTTACCCAAAAAATGACAAAAAAAACCAAGACATTTATGCTTTCTAAATGTGAAAAAAAAAACACCAACTATAAAAACATCAAAAGGTCTTTCCATTCTGACTTCTACTGTTGAAATAATAAGGAAAATAATAATTATTATTCATTGAGATGATTGTGATGATTGACTAGCATTCTAAAACATGATTTATTAGAAATGACTACTGTGTACAATTTGTTCTCTAAAGCATTTAAAGGCTGTTGCTTTTATTGAATATCAATGGATAACGATAAAGAGTCGAAAATCTCAATATTTGCCAAGTCCAACAACTGGACATCTAATCAATCAGTCATTCAAACCAATGATGACAATGTGTATTTTCCCTCTGACAAAATCGACTCGAACATCTAACTCTGATTTCAGATAAGTGAAGTAAGAACTTGATAAATGTGTGAATGTTTTGGTACCAGAAATAATTTGCTCAGAGAAATGAACTCATTATTCGACTTCGTGATGTTGCAAATAGGCATCCATTTTCATATAATTTGAAATTGTTGTATTCTTTGCTTTTGTTCTCAAGGGAGGCAACTCACTAACAATGCTCATAATGGAAGTGGCAATACTCAACAGTGAGAGAATTATTCTTGGTATTAATATTGTTGGTTATTCATGGTATGTTATGATTTGGATCTCATCATGTTATATTTTGATAAGAACTTTTAAAAGTATATGTATTATTAAAGTTTCTTATTTAAATCAGAATAATTTTTTTTTTTAATTTCTTGAAATATATTATATGCTTTTGTAGTATGCAGTCTACCACAGTATTTGAAGTCAGCCATATTTTTGTATATGGTCATTATAACTTCTGTTATGCATTGTGATGAGTAACCAGCCTGCAACAATTTAACTAATATTGGGTATTGTCATGAAACTATAAATGATCAAGCTAATTTTGTTGATCCAAATATGGGTCCACACATTCAAGAAATAAAAAGTTCATGGCTGGATGCAAAAATTGAATTTTCTTTTAAAAAGAAAGAGGAATACCAATTAAAATACAACAAACTCACTTTATCTATATGCAAAGGAAAAAGGAAGCTGATTTGTTTATGGCTTTTTTTACAAGTTGTATAAAATGTTTACAAGTCTTAATATTTTAATTACTCTAACATTTTTAATAAATAGGAGTAAATCAGTAATAGAGTTTTACTTTGAACTAAATTTTAATTTCTTGAATCAATTTTGAAGATAAAGTGCACACTACATTAAAAACATTGTGATAGACTGCATGCTACAATAGAAACAATGAGGTAGATCACAAACTATGATAGCATTGAACATTTTTAATAATTTGTATACTTTTTTAAAGCCCATGATTCTCTCAATGTAAATGCAGTATGATCTTGTTATCCATGATAGACAGTTTTCAAGCCTTCCACCATGAATAGTAAAATCTTTGGGTAATAATGACTCAGAGATGCAAGGTATCTCAAAGATTTTTATTTATAAATCAACCCCATATTTTAAAACATTTTGTACTGGTATTCCTAAAATTCCAGCTGCAAAAGTCAACAAATAGTCCTGGAAAGTATTGGATGGTATGCAAGCATATAAGGTAAACATCCTTTAAATGTGATAATTCTATTTTTACCAGGCATAGGGTGTGTGTATATATATATATATATATTAATTACCAATCCATTGGCGAAAGTGGTTAGAGTATTCGCCAATGGCACAGGAGACCAGGTTTCAATCTAGGTCGAGTCATACCAAAAACTCAAAAAATGGTACTTGATCCCTCCTTGCTTAATACTCAGCATTATAAGGCATGGATCAAGGGTAAATTAGAACAATCCAGGGAAAGGAATAGCACCCTTCCCTACACCTCGGTGTTGTAACTACTGAAAAGGGAGTCTTCTGGTTACTCTCGACTATAGTCACCAACTTTACTTACTATATATATATATATATATGTGTGTGCATGTGTGAGTGTAGTTGGCAGCAGTCCTTCATTTAAGCATGTTTGATTAAATAATAAAGACACATTTTATCTATATAATTTTATTGGGACCCTTTCAAGTTTCCTGACAAGTGTTTTGATTTTAGGTTGGAGTTGGTGGATGGATTTACCAAAACTGTCCTAGCATCTCAGTTTAATCTGATACATTCATGTCATTTTGCAATGGTATAAAAAACCTAAAAACTTTTTTAAAAAAACAATCTTTACACATGCAAACAACCCCTGATGATGGCCCATGAAAGGTCCAAAAATGCTTGGGACAGTTTCGGTAAATTCATCTACCAACTCCAACTTAAAACCAGAACGCTTGCCAGGAAACTTGAAAGGATCCAAACAAAATTATACAGACAAAATGTGTCTTCATTATTTAATCATATATATATATATATATATATATATAATTACTCCTAAAACAATATTCCTTTCTGGTTCTTTTATATCAATTCTTGTGTACTCTGTAGATTTTGAGCAAGATTTTAGAAGTATAAAAATATTTTTTTTTAAGTCTGATAATTCAATCCCTTTTTTTTTTTTTTTGAAATTTAGCATTCAGATTGATAAAACATCATTGAATACATAACTTATTAATTTGACTGCAATAAATTGCTATATGATTTACTTACAAGTGACAGAATAAAATAAAATACTTTCAAAAGAATTTTTAAAAAACACAGTGCTATGTTAACTGTAAACAAAGAATAAAAGGAATTCTTATTCCAGTGGACTCCAAAATATTAATTTGATTTCATATCTGATTCTATCCTTGGCTAAAATCCCACCACTTGAATTTGAAATTCTTTCTTTAGGAGCTTCTGCTTCCTTTCAGAGATTCACTCTTTCTTAAATAGAAGAATTAATATCATCATGGGGCATTGTGAACTATAAAATGCTATTAAAATCTTTTACTCTTTCGATAATAGTGGTATCAATATCTACATGTACCTCAGTTAACTATGAAATGCTAATTAGAATTTTTTACTCCTTCACAGATAGAAGCTGCAATATCATTAACGACAGCTTTTAACAGTAAAATGCTAATCAGAATCCTTCGTTCCTTCATAAACAAAAGCATCAAAATCATTATTGGCCTATGAGTTGAGTGTTTACCAATGGTCTGGGAGACCAGAGTTCAATCCCAGGTTGAGTCATACCAAAGACTCAAAAAATGGTACTTGATACCTCCTTGCTTAACACTCAGCATTGTAAGGTAAGGATCAAGGGTAAAGTGGAACAATCCAATGAATGGAGTAGCGCCTTCCCCTATACCTCAGTGTTGTAGCTATTAAAAAGGGAACCTTTGGGTCACCCTTGACTAAGGTCGCTAACTTATTAACTATGAAATACTTATTAGACTTGTTTAATCTTTCCTAAATAGAAGCAATTCATGGGAATTTTTGTTAATAATGAACTATTAATTAAAATCCTTCTTCACTCCTTTCAAAATAGAAGCAGGAATATAATCATGGACTGCTGTTATCCATAAAATGCTAATTATAATCCCTCACTCCTTCCTAAATAGAAAAAGCTATATGATTATAGACAACAATTAACAATTAAATGCTCATAAAAATCCTTAATTCAATATTAAATAAATGCATCAGTATCATTATGGTCTGCTTATTCTATAAAACATCAACTTTTTATAGTTTGTTTAGTAAATTATGATACTTCATGAGTTGTAAGTTTGAAAATGACCCTCATATAAGATGACAAAATTTATCATGATTACTCTTACAATTCAAATTTAACAAAGTATTTCTGTTCTAGAACATGCTAAATAAATAAAAGATTTTTTTTAAAATAAAAAAGGGCCATTAATAGTATAAAACAATCTCAAAACTGACCAATCAGAATTAAATAAAGAGTAACAAAGTTGTATGCGTATGCATTATCTAATAAAACAGCTTGGAAAACTCTTTTCAGTAGATTTCTTTAATTGTTCCAATAGAAACTTTTCCATAATGCCTGTTCTCTTCTTGTCCAATAATTACAGTGAATTTAACCCTTTTTCTGTCTTTTTCTGGTTCTTTTCTTTGATTAGACTTATCTCAAGAGAACCATTCCTGTAAAAGCCTCAATCCAGTTTCTGTCCAATAACTACATTGATCGAAATTGCCCAAATAGCTCAAGGATTACAAGATACTAACAAGGCTACATTTTTTTGTTCATTTTGCTTAAATTTTTTTTCTAGTTATTTCTTATTTAATGTATTTCTTGTATTTTTTACTTTTATTTATTTATTTTTTTTATTCTTCAATCATTTTAGTTTTTATTATTTTATTTATTTTTTTTAATCTTTCTGTTTAGTAGATTTGGCACTGGTCATAAGAAAAACCATAAAAGAAGAAAAAGGAGAAATTAAAGAAAACAAAAACAAAAAAAAAAACAACTAAGAAACCAGAAGAAAACGACGTACAAAAGAAGGCAGCAAAAAGACAAATAGCAAAAATCTAGCATTTTGATCAAACTAATTTATCGATGCAATGAAGGAATTTTGCAAAAGGGTTCGTGAGGCTGTTACTTTACAAAGCTTTTTTCCTGAAAGACCCAAATCCCCTCCTTGTGCCCCCTGCCCTCAGCACTCTTCTCAATCCCGCCCCCACTGACTTCCCCACCATTATCTCCCAATGGGCTGCTGCTCGGTCAGTTGTCCACTCTGATTTGCTTTTGCCCAATGCTTACTCGGAGTAATGGACATTGCCGCCCTTTATCCCCCGTACCTATACCCATGCCTGACAAAACACAAATGAGCATGGAGAATCAGACTCATACACAAACACATCCACACACACACACACACACACATATATATATATATATATATATATATATGAACCAATACTAAATCATCAAAAAGTTTACTTCTTATTCTATTATATTGCATACACATATATGTTAGGCATGTGTGTGCATACACATTCAGAAATGCATCTATTCATACCGCAGCCTAAGTGAAAAAAAAATTATTTGCATCGTTTATTGTACATATGAGAAAGCAGGTAGATACATATATGAATAAACATCATTTTCATGTATATTGATACACCAAAAGATAAACATTGATATATATATATATATATATATATATATATATATATATTTCTGGGCACATAAAATGTCTACTAAAAACACACACACACCTTCACATAAACCATGATCATCTATTACCAATAATTTCTTATGTATATATGGATTTAAAAGATTAGCATTTTATCATATATGATATATGTATATATCATAACACATATAGAAAGAGATAGATCGATAGATAGATAGATAAATGTACATACATGTACACATATATATATATGATATATCATCATCAAGTCACATTGATAGCACAGAGTTTTGACTCTCTCTCTCTCTCTCTCTCTCTCTCTCTCTCCAACCCTATCATTCATCACTTCTGGCAAGTCTTCTAGACTGCATCCAATGTTCGTACAGATATATATATGAGTGTGTGTGTGTGTGTATATGTGTATATATATATATATATATTTACCAACCCCTTTGTATAAGCAGGATGTGACACAAGGTCTTTTTTAAGAGGAGTTTAACTGGTTTGAATTCAGAGTCTTCTTTCTAAATCGGTTGCCATACCAGAGCGAATGAGCTCAGTCTTCCCAACTATTTACCCATAGCTGGAGGGAGAAAAGTTGGATTCATACCTTTTCCTTGAGTATTAATGCTAAGAGAAAAGTAAACACTCTTGTCCAGGATTTGAACTTGGGTCATCATCTTCAGTTCCTAAGACAGAAACTATGAACACCTCAAAAGGAAATATTTATAAAATTTTTTATTCTCTAAAACCAAAGGTATCTGGAATTTATTATTTCTAATGGGAAATCATAACATCTAAATGGATATTATTAAGTATTATTAAATGACAAACAAAAAAGTCGTAACAAAATATATACATAGCCATCCAAAAATAAGTAGAATCCTTAAATATATATTCATGCAATTTTATTCTTTTTATTTCAGCGGTGTTGTAAGTTTACTTTTTACTTTATTGAATTTAATTTATCGAATTTTCATGGTTTGGTTTGGTTTCTTTGTTTAATGGCATATCAACTCTTTTTAGGTTATTTAATGCCAAAGCCATTCTCCTACAAGAACAGTAGTGGTACTATTTAACCCATAGCTGGGAGGATAAGGGGGTTCATACCTTTCCCAAGGGTATTTTCCTGAAAGTGAACGTAATAGCGTGACTGGAGTATGAACTCGTGTACTACGATTCTGCAGTCCATTGCTTTAACCATTACACCATGAGGACACCCCCTCGAATTTTCAAGCTGTAGAGTGTGGTAATAAATAATACCTAACAACTCTTTATTTTCCCTGAATAGTATTCCACTAGAAATAATAAAATTCTGTTATCTTTAGAAGAAATTCTCATTATTTTTTTTATATACTTATACATAGAATTATTGAAGTGAAAACCAAAATTTGGTGGAATGTTCTGTTTATTTAGGAACTTCATTAGTTAATTGGAAAAAAAACAAAACATTATTTATTGAAAAACTAAACTGTTTCTGAAGTTGTCATGACAACATATTTTGGAATATCAACTATTATGTATCTTTAAAAATCTGGGAATGAAAAATGTTTGAAAGTATTCTCATAACTGTTATTCAAGCTTTGAAATTAGAAAATTTGAGAATATCACTATTGGGTGTCCAGTAAATTTATTTTTAATAATAAATTATATTTATGGATTATTTTATCTTATATATTTAATTGTATCAATAAAGGTGGGCTGAAAAGTCCATATATCTGCTGTTGATGACTTTTTTACTAATGGGATCCAAGCACTGCAACATGAATTGAAGAAGTTGTTGGGTCACAAAAGCAAGGGGACTATGTTGAAAAATAAATAAATGAAATAGACCTCATTAGGCTACATTACATGAGGTTATCTTGGTCAACCTAGGAACTTTTTTCAACAATGTAACTGTCACTAAGTAAAAATGGCAAATCATAGAAATATCTTTACTGAAATAATGCACTGAGAAAGTAAAACAATTTGTAACTGAATGGATATTTTGTTTGATCTGCATTCATAAGGAACATCTTTTATAATCATCCACATTTAGTCATTCGAATTTTTGTTCATTCATTTGGTTTAATGGCATACGATTTGTTTTATTTGGTTTAATGGCATATTGATTTGGTTAATTTGGTTTAATGGCATGTTAATTTGGTTTAATGGCATATGATTTGTTTTATTTAGTTTAATGGCATATTGATTTGGTTTAATGGCATATGATTTGTTTTATTTGGTTTAATGGCATATTGATTTGGTTTAATGGCATATGATTTGGTTTATTTGGTTTAATGGCATATTGATTTGGTTTAATGGCATATGATTTGTTTTATTTGGTTTAATGGCATATTGATTTGGTTAATTTGGTTTAATGGCATATTGATTTGGTTAATTTGGTTTAATGATATATCATTGGTTTATTTGGTTTAATACCATATTGTTTGGTTAATTTGGTTTAATGGCATTATGATTTGTTTTACTTGGTTTAAATGCATATTGATTTGGTTAATTTGGTTTAATGGCATATGATTTGGTTTATTTGGTTAAATGCCATATCATTTGGTTTATTTGGTTTGTTGGCATATGATTTAATTAAATTGGTTCCATGGCATATCATTTGGTTTCTTGGTTTCAAGGCATATGATTTGGTTTATTTGGTTTTATGGCACATCATTCAGTTTATTTATTTTAATGGCATGACCTTTGATGGTTATTTAATACAAAGGCATGTTTATACACACACACACACACACACATATATATATATATATATATACATATATATATATCTGGGAAAACTGTCAATAAATCTGACTGTATGAAAAATTATTAGAGATGAAAAAACACAAGGTCTTTAGAGGATTTTATTTATAGAAATATTTGCCAATGTTAAACATTTCAGATTATAGACCTTCATCAAGGTGTGTTAGTGATTAAAACATTATTAAAGTTTTCAATGACTTACACCTCTTGATGAAGGTCTAAAAACCAAAATGTTAAACATTAGCAAATATTTCTAGAAATAAAATCATCCTCTGAAGACCTTGTGCTTTTTCATCTCTATACATTTTCATATATTTATTATGTATATGATTTGCAAGTGAATAGTTTTTGTGTAACTTCATTTTTAAACAAGTTAAAACTCATTTGTTTGCACGCACTTAAATGGTTTCAAGTATTGCAAACACAAATAATTCTATTTAATATTGATTATTTGCTTGCACACAGTCAAATAGTTTCAAGTATAGTAAATGATTAAACAGTTCTATTTGACCCATAGATGGAACTCAAACAGACACTACTACACTGGGTCAGAGTTGACATGGGAGTAATGGCAATGAAGAGATATTCCATATTCCCCAAAGGTACAAGACTAGAGCCTTACCATCAGATGCAGTTTATTGTTATATTCAAGGGAGAAGTCTTACCTCTGTGCAGAGGCACAATGTATTCTGCAGCCCGAGGAGACAGGGCATTCAAAATTAGTGATTCCATAATTTATTCTTTTATCTGATATTGAAAAAAAATCTCAAATCTAAATCAAAATAGATTATTTTAACTAATTTAAAGTATGTTCCATGAAGCTAGAAAGTTTAGCTCTTAAATAAAATAGGAGTTGCCTCCAATTTGTGCTTTGTTCAATTTTTGTAGATTAAAATCAACTTAAGAAATGTTTTCTAAGAGTAGGGAGTTCATATTTTGTGTCAGTGATATTATATATATATATATATATATATACACTGAACAAAAGTGATAAAACAAAGAGTGATAGCATTTATTTATAATTATTTACTTGTTAATTATTCTCAACCAAAGTTTGATTTTGGATCACAATCCGAAGAAAAATCTTTTAAGTTTTTAAAGAATTGCTATACCTCAAAAGAAGTCACAAGAAATGGACTGACTTCATGGTATAGCAATGAGGACAGATAATATATATTGTCTCATTAATATATATATATATATATACACCATATTTTCAGATTATTTCCTTTTCTCACCTCTCTTTTTATTCTTTCATGACTCTTTCTTCCTTTCCTTATGCATGGTTAATTCTTTTTATTTTCCATTATTTCTTCTTAGTTTGTTCTTTCTTGCTTGTTTGCTTTCTTTTCTCACCACTTTTTTCCTTCTTTCTTTTTACACTCTCAATCATCAGGCTAGCTACTTTAAAAGTTACTCTCCTGACATTCATTTTATCTCTTCCTGCTCTCTCTCTCTCTCTCTCTCTCTCACACACACACACACACACACACACACATATATATATATATATATATATATATTGCATATTTTTTGATGTATCAAATTTTAAAAAAATAACTTTCAAAAGTATTACATTCTTTTTCTGATGCCCTTAAGATTGAAACTATTTGAAAAAGATTTTGAATGGGGTAAAGAAACTTGAGAAACTATGAGTCAAGTGTTCTGAATTTCGAAATGAATATCTGGAATAATATACTTCATGGTTCTAGTTCACTACCTTTTTGGTTGGGCTGACAATTTTTCTGCATCCTCTTGTATATATAAATCAACATATTCCTATAGAAATTCATTTCACATCTTTTCTTCCTTTACAGTTTCTTTTGCTCTAAAAGTGGTTTCCTTTGACATAAGTTCCCAACCTTTCTATCATTCTATTTATTTTAACTGCTTCAGCATTCTTACACTTTCAGATTGCAGTCTTCTTCATAGGTATCTTACTCCATACTATATAGACTTTCAGGACCAATTCTTAATACCTTTTGATCAGCAGTTTCAGTTGAAACACTCTATTGTGCAAGTGCAACATCTTCCATAATCCCTTGATATAATTTTTCTTATTTTTAGACCGAAAATTTATCACAAGAATAATATTAGAAGAAGTGGATTGATTGATTAATTGATTTTAACAGCATGTCAACCAATGTAGAATTTTCTTATATTTAAACGTTAATAGCTCAGTAAGCTGTTGGGGGTTTAGAATACACCAATTGCATCTCTGCAGAAGGGTAAGACATCCCTTATCCCAATGAGTGTCCTAGATATAACATTAAACAATCTGATGGAGAGACTCCAGCCCTGAAGCTTTTGGGGAATGTGGAATACCCCTTCATCACTCCCAGATCCACTCTGGCCGGGAGTGGTAGCACCTGATAGGATCCTATCCATAGGTCAAACAGAACTGTTTGACATTTAAACTGAGTGTAAACAAATGACTTATGCTAAAGTGAATTGTAAGAAATAGAACTGTTTGATCATTTAACTGAGTGTAAACAAATGACTGATGGTTAATTAAATTGTTAATGTTAGGGTTACTTGGAACCATTTAATTTTGTTGACTTATGCTAAATTGTGTGTATCTACAAAATTTGTTTACAAATCATATATTCAATAAATGTGTAAAAACAGGATTTGGTATTAAATAACCAACAATGGTTGATATGCCATAAAACCAAATCAAACCTAAAGGTTAAAGAATTCCTAACATTGTACATTTATATTTCCCTTTTTTGTGTAGTCATTTCTCATGAGTTTTTTACACCCAGTTATATGATGCCTACTATTTCTATATAATACAAATAATTTTCCCACAGATATATTTGACCTACAGAGGAGACTCTAACAGGTACTACCACTCCAGATCAGAGTGAATCCAAGAGTAACAGTGATGAAGGGGTACTCCACACTCCCAAGACCTCCCTTAGCATTAGATACAGTTTACTGCCATACTGAAGACACTCCTTTGGGGAGGGTTTTACCCCTCTGCAAAAGATACAGTCAGTGTATTTTAAGCCCTCACTGACAGGACCGGGGGGATGTTAAAGGAAATATGTTATCAAAATTTCATACCGAGTAGTTTCAGAGATATTAATTTTACATTTTTATTTTTATTAAATGCTTTTGGAAGAACTAAAGAAACTTGATGAACAATGATCCAATTATATTAAACTAAAAGATGAATATGGGGAATATCATATACGTGTGATACTATAGAGTGCGTGTCACAGTACCAAATGTGACACTATGCTTGTAATGGTACCAAATGTGATACTATTGTGGCCTTAGTTCTGTGACTATCACATGCGTTTCCAATAAATTTGTTTATCACTTCCCTCTGTGCCGACGTTGCTTTGGAAAGATCCACTGGTGGAGAATGACACAATTCTTCTGGAAATTCTTCTGATAGTCAGGGTGGTTCATTGGGGCAAGTTGTCGGGGTGCCAGCAACTCAAAGACAAGAAAAGCTCTCCATTAACAATTAACAAATTTTAATTGAAATGAATAGGCGTAGCAATAATATATCCAATATAATTATAAAGGAATTGTTGCTTTATCATCTCGATATGAAGGTGTTCACTATTCAAACTGCATGCAGTTTTTCAAGCAGTTATCAAAGTACAAGAGAGAGAGAACTTGTATGAGTCTATGAATGGAGACACACCTGTCGCCACATAGAATCCCCCACCCCATCTCGCTGCACCTGAAGGGCCCTGTGGATCTCAACTCAACTGACAACCAACTCCCAAATTACTTCTGCCTCAACTGTCTAATTTTCAAAACTGTCTAATTTTCATATTTTCTAAAACCTAGTATATCATTTGTGTGATGTCATCTCATCATGAACATCACACGTGTCCCCAACTTTCACCATATTTTCATTTTCCTCAGACTTATGACAAAACATGAATATATCTTATTTACATTTGGCCTTCCTGTCTAGAGATGACAGGTGTCTCCTATCCTGTTCACTAGGTGCATGTGCCTGACCTTTCAAATTTAATTTATATTTCTGCTTAAAGATTTTAGCTAACTAAAAGACACCTGAGCAATTCATGACCTGACCAAACGAAATAATGAAATAATTAATACCATTAACCATCACTGTGATTATTTCACATATGTTTCATGCTTCGAGGTCAGGTCTTCTCAAACTTTTTACTTAATGCACAGCTTGTAACCAAATTTGATATCCATTCACCCCCAAATAAATTAATTAAATAAAGCATAATTAATTAGCCAATGTTTAATTTAATTTACATAAGGCAAGAATCAGTAAACTATAAATGCAAATGTACCTTTAAATCTTGAACTAGTTTTTAATAAGAAGGATGAGTTTGATGGGCAGTAAGGAGATCATAAATATTTGGATGCAGTTTTGTGAGTTTGATTTGCAAATCACTATATTCTATGTTAAAAGCCCTTTTTCTGTCTGTTAATTAAATAAGTCACATGGTTAAACCCAGATTCCACAATATACAAACTTGGAAAAGCTAGTAAAATGGGTTTAACAGATGCACAAAGATTGCTGATATTTTGCCATAGATTTTTCATTTATCCAGTAACCATATTTACCAACCCCTCCGCTCGGGCAGGATATGACACAAGGTCAATTTTTTAAGCGGAGTTTAACAGATTTGAATTCAGAGTTTTCCTTCTCCTAGACTAGTTGCCTCACCAGGGCTGAAAAACCCAGTCTGTCCAACTATTTACCCATAGCTGGAAGGAGAATAATTGGATTCATACCTTTCCCAAGGGTATTAGTGCTATGTGAAATGCAATCAGTCTAGTCCAGGATTCGAACTTGTGTCACTTATCCAGTAACATTCAGTTCCTTTAAATGTGTTCATAGACCTAGCTCAAAAACCAAAAGTCATTTCAATAAATTCATTTTAAAAAAAGGCATTTAAATTTGCACTTTTCACTTTAACAATGTTTGTTTGTTTGTTTGTTTAAATGCCCTGTACATGTGGAAAAGATCATATGTGAAGGACACACGTCTAATTAGGCATTTTGCTAGGTGTACAATATCTGATAACTAGTCTACATGATCCAGCAATTTCTATTCTCTTGTTATAAAGGTATTTACGAATGAAGCCTCATGTGGATTCTTTATACTTTTATTCACCCAGCCAAAATTTTATTCACCCCAGGAGTTAATATAGACTAAGTCATTTGCTTTTCTGATTGGTTGAGAATTTTTCCGTCATTCTCTTATAATTAATATCTACATAATTTATATTGAAATTCTTTTTTTTATTTTCATATCCACTCTTTCTTCATAGTTTCTTTTGCTTCACTTTTTTGCTATAAGTTCTCAATCTTTTCATCATCTTTCCATTTTTAACCATTTTAGTCTTGCATCTTCAGATTACAGTTTTCATAGTCACCCTATCTCTTCCTGTATATTCCAGACTTTAATAGCAATTATTCTGAGAATAAGTGAAACCCGAGTTATTAGAAATATAAGAAAAAGAAATGAAGAGAAGGCACTTTGAAAAAGAAGATGACATAGAAGAGAAGAAAAAAGTAATGACAGAATAAAAAAAATCATAGATATTGACTAAACTTAGTCTAACATAGGGGTGACCATATTACAGGAGGCACCAAGTGTGAATTGAACCTTCAAGCAGCCTGTGAAACTAGCTGTATGACCACTTTTTCATGACAGATGGTTTACAAACAAAAATAATGCAAGAAAGAAAGAAATTAGTAATGGAAGAAGATGGAATTTGACAGTAAGCACAAAATGAAAGGAAAAGGAAAATAATTAAAAACTTGTAGAGAGTAGACAGGAAAGAGAAGAAAAATTATGAAATAATAAAGGTAAAATTAGGAAGAGAAAGGATAAAATGGAAAAAGAAAAAAAAGTTGAGGGATTAAAAAATGAGAATAGGTAAAGAAAAAAGCAAGAAATGCGAAAAAAATGAAGAAAGTTGTTTGCAAAATAAACCTTCAAGAGTGAAAGAGAATGAAAAGAAGAAAAATGTAAAGAGAAAAAAGACTGAAAAAGAATTAGGAGGAAAGAGAAGGATGAAAATGGAAATAGAGAAAGAAAGAAAAACAAGAAATGTGAAGAAAAATTAAGAAAGGAAGATAAAAATGAAAACTTTAAGAGTGGAAAAGTTGAAAAGAAGAAAAAAAGAAAATTAGAAAGGAAAAAAAGAGTGGAAAGAAATAGGGAGCAAAGGAGAAAAGAAAGAAATGAAAACAGAGAAAGAAGAACAAAAATATCTTTAAAAAAGATGAGCAAGAACATAGAAAAAATCCCTTTATGAATGAAAAAGATAGGAAAGAGGAAGAAAAATTAGAAAGGAAAAACTGGAAAAAAAAATAAGGAGTAATCGAAGAAGGAAGAAAAGAAAAAGATAAAAATAAAAATTTCAAAAGAGGAATAAGGAACTTTTAAACAATGGGCAGAGGGAAGATAAAAAAAACGAATCTTTAAGAGCAGAAGAGGTTGGATAGAAGTCGAAAATAAGGATTAGGAAGGAAAAACATTTGGAAAGAAATTAGGAGCAATGGAGAAGGGATGGAAAAAAATGGAAATAGAGAAAAAGAAACAAGATATATAAAAAAGGCAAGAAAGAAGATAATAAAAGAAACCTTTAAGAATAAAAAAAAAACAGGAAAGGAGAAGAAAAGAAATTAAGAGAGAAATACTGAAAGAAAAAGAAAAAAGAAGAATGAGAAAATAAAAATACATAAAGAGAAAAAATAAAGAAATGTAAAGTGAAATATACAAGATGGAAGTTAGAAAAAAAGCAATTAAAAATGAAAGAAAATAGTAAAAAAGTAAAAAATGAAAAAAGATATGAAGACTTCAATAAATAATAGGAAGAAAGTTTGGTGACAGAGAAGAAACATCTTTTATTAAGTAATGGAAAAATAATGGAAAAACAGAGAGGGATAATTAAAGGAAAGCGTTTCTTAAAAAATATAAACAGAGGAATATTACATATATATATATATATATATATATATATGATAAAATCAGTCAAGATTCAGTCCTTTCCTGTAGATTCTCATGTAAGATTTGTAATCTTTATAATCTATTCATCAGCCAAGATCTTTTTGTGGTCAGATTTGAGAGAAAGTGAAAAATAAAGAATGGTGAAAAAAGAGGGGAAAAAACAAGGGAGAGTAGTATAGAAAGAGAAGAGATAGAACAAAAGAAATATATAATTAGTGTAGTTGATACTGTAGAATAATAAGAAATAATTCATAAAAAAAAAAGAGAGAGAAATAAAAATAGAAAATGTAAGCAGGAATGAGGGAGAAAGAGAAAAAAAGAATTAATGTGATAGAGAGAAAAAGAGAAAAGAATAGAGATCAAAAAGGAGATAATTAGATGGAATAATTTAGTCTACAGAATAATAAGGATCAATTTGTAGAGGTAAAAAAAGAAAAAGAATGAAAGCAAAACAGAAAAGAGAGAAGTAATGATAAAAAACAAATAAGGTATAATTAGATATAATTTTTGTTTCTGCAGGTGGTTAAGATAAATGAAGGAAAAAAAAAGAAGGAAAATAAAAGTTGATGAATTGGAAGACTTGTATGTTTGTAAGTAAAAAAACAAACAAACAAACCAATAACAACACATTTCAGCAAGATGTTTGCCAGCACAATAACATTAAAATAGCTTTAACTTAAAGAATAATGCATCTTCCAATCCAATTTGCAACTTAATAGTGTGGGTTCTACATTTTGATGCACTTTGATTATTATAATTTTTCATGGGAGATAACAATTAAATGTTCATCCAAGTCAATTTTTTTAAATCTATTTGATTCTATTTTGGTATACTTGCTGTTGTAGCAATGCTAACATTGCACATTAAGGCAATCATTTTTGTGAGTGTAATACCGTTAAAAGACACTTAGAGAATAAAACAATGTACAATTCAATAATGATAGTGTAGGCTAGGTCTTTGTACGCATCTGTATGGTTTCAAGAGATAACAATTGCTCTTATCTGTCTGTAATTATTTGTTTGCACAGAGTTATATGATATCAAGTATTCCTATCTAATGCAAATGATTTGCACACAGTACTGTGGTTTCATGTATTCCTATATAATACAAATAATTTATGTGCAGTTATATGGTTTCAGGTTTTCCATTTAAATAAAATTAGTTTGCACAAAGTTATTTGATATCAAGTATTCCCATCTAATACAAATAAATTTGCACCCTGTTATATGGTTTCAAGTATTCCAATTTAATGAAAATAATTGGCACACAGTTTTATGAAATCAAGTATTCCTATCTAATGCAAATAATTTGCACAATGTAGTCTCCCATTTAGCTTACTGGTCGACAAATGTAGCTTTTATGCAGGTTTATACTTCAAAACGAGGAAGATATAAAGTAAATATAAAAAGGTGAATGAAAAAAGAAAAAAATCATAAAAAGATGATGAGTGAAAGGATAAAAGAAGAAAAATAATTAAAGAAAGAAAAAAGAGCAAAAATTAGAAGAAAAAGAAAGGGAATATATTTTAAAAAATGAAAAAAATTAAATCTAAATAAAGAAATCTATCTTTAATAAGTTGTTGTTTGAAATCAATCTTAATGTAACCCTGTTGGTAGGTCTTAAAATATGCCAACTGTATCAGCTGCAGAGGGGTAAGACTCATCCCCACCACCCAACTAAAACCCCCACTGCATCCGGTGGTGAGGCTCTATTTCTGGAGCTATGGGTAATCATCTCATTGTTGCCATTACTCTCAGCTACTAGAGTGGTAATACTTGTTAGGGTTCCATCTATGAGTCAAATAGATCTGTTTGAAAATTATTTGCTTTTTGGTTTGGTTCGGTTTTATGGCACATCAACCATTGTTGGTTATTTAATGTTATATCCATTTATATATATATATATATATATATAAACAGTTCTATTTCAAACAATTCAGTTTAGTATAAGCATAGTTTTTCTTTACACACAGTTAAATGTCAAAACAGTTCTATTTCAGACAATTCAGTTTAGCAGAAATACACAATTTAAATGCATTGTAAAAGTAAACTTATATCTCCCGTTGTATTGAAATGTGATAATCTAGAGTGTATATATAGTTAATAAATAATGATGGATGGAGGATTCAATCAACACTGTTTATCAAATACAACATGACTGCTTTCTATGTCTGATTATTTACCACCATGAAAACTACTTTTATTTCTTGCTTAACAGAGTACACATTATAACAAAATGTCAAAACATTTCTATTCCAAACAATTCAGTTTAACATAAGTACACAGTTTAGTTCTATTCGACCCATTGATAGGACCCTACCAGGTGCTAGTACCCCGGACCAAAGTGGACCAGGGAGTGATGTCAATAAAGGGGCACTCTGCATTCCTAAAGCTCAAATTATTTAGTGTCATATCCAGGACACTCGCTGGGGAAGTCTTACTCCTCTGCAGAGACAAGGTCGGTGTATTCTGCAGGCCCAGCTGACAAGGTCAAAATTATTTACTCTAGATGGGAATGATTGATGCCATAAAACTGTGTGAATTATTTGTATTAAGAATGGTTTACTAAGGATTATTATCATCAGTTACTTGAAACCATATAACTGCATGCAAACACATGATTAGTATTAAATTGAAATAATTTCTTGAAACCATATTATCATTATTAGACAGGATACAACTAGGTGCAAATTATTTTTATCAGATCAGAATATAACTAGGTGCAAATTATTTTTATTAGATCAGAATATAACTAGGTGCAAATTATTTTTATTAGACAGGAATATAACGAGGTGCAAATTATTTTTATTTGACAGGAATATAACAAGGTGCAAATTATTTTTATTAGATCAGAATATAACTAGGTGCAAATTATTTTTATTAGATCAGAATATAACTAGGTGCTAATTATTTTTATTAGACAGGAATATAACTATGTGCAAATTATTTTTATTTGACAGGAATATAACAAGGTGCAAATTATTTTTATTAGATCAGAATATAACTAGGTGCAAATTATTCTTATTAGACAGGAATATAACAAGGTGCAAATTATTTTTATTAGATCAGAATATAACTAGGTGCAAATTATTTTTATTAGACGGGAATATAACTAGGTGCAAATTATTTTTATTTGACAGTAATATAACTAGGTGCAAATTATTTTTGTAAGATTGGAATACTTGATTTCATAACTTTTTCACCAAAAAATCTTAAGATTCAATTGCACAAAAAAAGCAAAGATAAAGTCAAGTAAAGGAACAGTATGAATTCAATTATTACCCCTCCAGGTAAATAGTATGCAAACAAGGCTTTTTAACCTTGCCATGGTAACTGGTCGCAGAGAGGGAAACTCTAAATTTAAACCTGTTAAATTCCACTATAAATTGACCTTATGTCACATCCAGTTTGGGCAGAGGTGATTGATAAATATAAATAAAAGTCAAGTAAATCTGTTTAAGAACAATCTATATCATATAGAAATATTTGAAACCATATTACTATGAGCAAAATGATTATTATTAGTAGAAGTATTAAATAGGAATAAGCCATATATTTGCTTATAAATTATTTGCATTAGGAATTCTTGATACCATTTAATTGTTTGTTTGGGTTTATGGCATATCAACCTTTGTAGATTATTTAATGCCAGGTCCCTTTTTTATACAAATAAACAGTTTAGTTTAGCATAAGTACACAGTTTAATTGACAAAAACATTTCTATTTCAAGCTATTCAGTTTATTCGAAACAATTCAGTTTAGTATTAGTATAGTGTTTTGTTTACACACAGTTAAATGTCAAAATAGTTCTATTTCAAACAATTCAGTTTAGCGTGAGTACAGTTTCAATGTCAAAAACAGTTCTATTTCAAACAATTCAGTTTAGCATAAGAACATAGTTTAAATGTCAAAACACTTCTATTTCAAGCAATTCAGTTGAGCATAAATACACTGTTTAGTTCTATTTGACCTATAGATAGGTTACTATCAGGTACTGCCACTCCAGGCTAGAGTGAACCTCGGAACGATGGTAATGAAGGAGTATTCTGCATTCCTCAAACCTCCAGCATCACTAGAACCTCACCATTAGATTGATATTGTTATATCCAGGACACTCATTGGTGAGGAGGTTTTACCCCTCTGCAAAGAAGTAGTTGGTATATTCTACAGCCCCAGCCCACTGGGCAACCATTTAACTGTGTGCTAATAATGTGTATCAAATTTTCACATTAACCCATATGAGCCTGAAATGCCATTAACAAATAAACCAAACTGAATGATTAAGCTGATTGGTTAACAGTTTTTAAGCTAGTTATCTTTAAAAGAGGGAGAAATAAAATAAAAATAAAAAGATGAATAAAAAAAGAAACTATACAAATATGAAGAAGAGAATAAACTAATAGGTGAAATAATAAAAAAAGAAAAATAATTAAAGAAAGAAGGAAAAAACAACGATTATAGATAAAATTTAAAAAAAAGAAATTAATAAAACAAAGCCAAAAAATGCTAACAAACTCCCCAAGTAAAAGAATCATTTAAAAAAGGATGTGGCTTGTCATCGAATATAAATGGTTGACAAATACTGTCTTTTAGCAAGTTAGTTTTAAAAAGAGGAAGAAATATAAACGGGTCAAGAATAAAAAGGGTAACAACAAAAAGGTCAAAAAGAGAAGGATATAGGATGATGAATGAAAGAATCAAAGAAAGAAAAAAAAACAGCAAAGATTAGAAATAAAAGAAAAACAAAGGAATTATATCAAAAAAGGAAAAAGAAAAAAATACTAACTCCCCTATTAAAAAAAACAAATCAAAACAATTTAGAGAAGGGAAAAAATAAAAGATTACTGAAAGAATGAAAGATATAATTACAATATGGTGGCAAGAAAAAGCAAGCAAGCAAGCAACCATGAAAATAAAAGAATAAGATGCAGAAGACAGAATTAGGATGACTATGAACAGATTTTGTAGATACCAAAAGATCAATAAAAGAAAGATGGATAAGAAAACCAAAAAGAAAGATGGATAAGAAAACCAAAAAAAAAAAATGAATGCAAATAAGAATTTGAAGAAGAAGAATGAGGTAAAGATGGAGACAAATGAAAGGAAGCAAGAGATGGAATCGACAATAAAATCAAAGAAAGCAGGGAGGAAAAGATCAGAAATAGGATAGATGTCATAGATACAGGAAGAAGTGAGCAAAATATGAAGCTAAGGTGGAGATAAAAACTCATCATGCATTTAGTAATGAAAGGACAGATGCTATGGCCAATAGCCAATGTAATTTTACATAATTCAAGTGGATAATACAACATTGGGAAGATAAGTACTGTAGGAGGACAGCCAAAAAGAGTACAGCATGGAACCCTTGCTGGACAAGTCTCTTTTTTCCCCAGTGGTATGGACAATTATGGAACCAGTAGCACATCGGATCCCGAGAGGCCAAAGTAAAATAAAGAAGGAAAATGATAGAGGATTGTTGATCTGGAGAGTGAGGCAAAAAAAAAGAATGTTTGAATTTGGATTGCTTATATTAGGAATGAAAAGGAGCTTGATGAATGCTTTTATTTTCAACCTTATTACATTTATTTGGTAGATAATTTCTATGTTTGCTTAATTTGTTTTTTTTTCTTGATTTTTTTCATTGATTGATGGGCATAGCAGTAACTGATTAAGGAACCAGAGACACCTCACATGATTAGTAAGTTAGGCTAACAGACTATTAATGATTAGTAAGTTTGATTCTCACTAGGTAGCCCATACTTGTGGCTTTATGCCAATCAAGATAAGTTCAGTAGATTATTCAGAGCAACTCCCATGGTGTAGTGCTTATCAAGTTAGGTTAACAGATCATTGTTTGTGAGTTTGATTCTCTCTAGGTGT
The DNA here is from genome assembly GCA_963585895.1 of Sepioteuthis lessoniana. Classification (NCBI taxonomy): domain Eukaryota; kingdom Metazoa; phylum Mollusca; class Cephalopoda; order Myopsida; family Loliginidae; genus Sepioteuthis; species Sepioteuthis lessoniana. Next base: position 78,703,320 of record OY757914.1, read on the forward strand.
TCTGTATTTCTTGCCTTAGTAAATAACACCTGAATAAGGAACTATTATAATAATTGTAGCCTCACTATTAGTGATTGTGGTAATAATTATTTTTATTATACTTAAGAGCATCATTATCAATGCCAGTGCATTATTAAGGTCCAAGCTTTAGAGGCTGCAGTCCAAGGGCCTCTGTCACCTGAAACTGGAGAGGGGTCACCAGAGATTAAGTAAAGATTTTTTCATCTGTGAATGCAGATTGTGAATGCTAATTGAAAGAATATGTATGCTAAATTATCTCTTGTAACAAATTTGATGAGAGAGAGGAGTTTCTTTAAGATTAAACATCTTATGAATGTATATTGGTTTATAATGGCACAAAACTGACTAAACTGCCTGGCTCTCCAGGCAACAGAAAATGATGCTCTTAACAACTTACAATTTACTTATGTTTCCATAGAATTACAAAGAAATATTTAAATTTTTATTGTGGCTAGCTTTGATATAGCTTCAGTTTTTTTCCTTTTTAAAATATCCTGGGATATCTCAAAATACCTGTAACCCTGGGCTCTACAAAGTCTTGATGGTTGATGGAAGAAATGGATGAGTTCATTCAGGTTCAAATCCTGGACAAGGTGATTTGCATTTCACTTTGCACTAATGTTTTGGGGAGAAGGCATGAATCCATCACTTCGTTCCATAGCTATTAGTAAATAGTAGAGCAGATAGGACTCTTTAGCCTTGTTTTGACAATCTATCTAGAAGGAGGAAAACTCTGAATTCAAACCAGCTGCACTCTGCTAAAAAATAAACCTTGTGATACATCCTACACATGACAGAGAGGTTGGATAAAAACATACCAAATCTTAATCCAGCCCTGTTGATTATCAAATATATAGTAGTTAAGATATTGAAGTTGGAGAATTATAATGATGGTAGAGGTAATAATGACTTACAAAATGGAGATGGCTAAGATGGTTGAGGAGGTTAGATGTATGCAGGGTTGAGCCTAGGGATAAGGACAGTGAAGCTATGTGGCTTGGGCCTAAATATATAATGATGAAGGAAGATAGTAATGACAAAAATAGTTTTAACATTAAGTTAATTTTCAGTGTCTTTCAACTTGAAGATTATTGTTTTGATCTATTGATAAAACTCTTATCCAATGTAAACCCTTATTTTAAATACATTTTTTTATTATAGCATTATTTAAAATGCATTTCTATAGCAAAATTATTTGCAAGTCATTTTTATTGTAAAATCATTACCAAGTGATTCAAATCATGTATACATAGTGTCATCTATAAATTACTAAAACAAAAGAAGAGCAGAATGTATACAACATAGGCAGGAAAAACAGTCAGTTTGATACAAAGGAAATACAATAAAACCCATCTCAAAGCTTAGACAAGAATTGATATTGAGACCTGATAGTAAAATTCTATTGTATCAATTGTTCATGTGAGTAGATTTCAGCTGATTTCTTACAATTCTCTCATAAAATTTGGCTTAGGTTTTGACCCATTTGTTTTTCATTTGTTTTCTAGTACATTTTCAATTTTCAAGGCATATTGCTTTGGGTTTTCTGTCCTGACACTTTAATGTCTTTTGTGGGCAACCAGTATGTATTCTTTTTAACCAGCTGATTTCTTTTATATTCAAACCAATTGTTAGACACACCTGACTTGTAACAACCAACATATTTTGCTTCACTCTACTGTTGATTGCCGTCTTGAATGAGTTTTGAAATCTTTTCCATTATTCTTTTGTGGGAGTCATGTTTCCTTTCAATTAGGTAAGCCCAACTGTTTGTTGTAGTCTGAAAAAAACCCCAGTTTTTTAACTGCAAATTATGCAATTTGCATATCTAGGTTTCTGTTGATTGAGAAAAGGCAAATCACATAATTTCATAACTTTTCCCCAACTTTGGGATGCCTTGCCAGTAGGGCTTCAAGTACACTAACAATATCCCCTGCAGAGGAATAAGCTCACCACTAATACCAAAAAAAAAAAGTATCCTAGTTATGACACAGAACTGCATCTGATAGTGAGGCTCCAATTTGGGTGAATGTAGAGTACATCTTCATTGCCATTACTCCTGGGTCCACTCTGACTTTAAGTGGCTGTACTCATTAGGGTCCCATCTACAAATCAAATAGATCTGTTTGAAAATTATTTGTACTTAATTGGACAATGTGCAAAAATCTTCAGATACAATAACACAAAAATTGTAAATATGAATGTGCAATGATAACAATTCCCTGGCCCTGAGGCATACAATAACCCTAGATGGGTTGACATGCTGTTAAAAATCACTTAACATTGGATTATTCTATATTTTCCTCTGTAGGGCTCAGAAAAATTAAAACCATTCATTTGAATAATTCAATCTACTTTGTTCAAAGAATATTTTATAAAGTCATAATATTCAGCCATCAAAGAAAAAAATGTTTTCTGTTTTATCTGGTATGAGTAAATTTACTGCTAAATAGAAATAAAAAAAAAATTAGTGAATGTCTTAATGTTCTAATTTCATAATTTTTGCTTAAGATAGTTTATATATATATATATATATTGTCAACCACAGACAGACTGTTTCATTGTATTATTACTCATCAGTGAGGCCAGACACATGAGATGCTTCAAGCTGGGACTGAAACTCAGCTACCTTTATATCAGCCATATAACATACCTCACAGCCATCAGCAGTCTCAGAGTAAGCAAAGGAATTTTAAGGCATATTTATTAATTTTTCTTTGTTTACATTTACACTAACAGAGACAGGAATGCTCAATTAATTAGAAGGGCTTTGCATTACATAAGTTACGACTGTTAATTTTTTCATGAGATCAGTGGCAGGAGGGTTAGATAAATATATACATATATATATATAAGTAAAGTTGGCAACCGTAGACGAGGGTGACCCGAAGGCTCCCTTTTCAATAGCTACTACACTGAGGTGGAGGGGAAGGTGCTACTCCTTTCCTTGGATTGCTCCACTTTACCCTTGATTTGTTCCTTATATTGCTGAGTGTTAAGCAAAGAGGTATCAAGTACCATTTTTAAAGTCTTTAGTATGACGCGACCTGGTCTCCCGGATCATTGGCGAACACTCTACCCACTGGGCCAATGAAGTCAGTTTTTATGTGGAGTACATTTGGTTTGAATTCAGAGTTTTCCTTCTCCTAGACCAATTGCTATACTGAGCATGAAGAGCCAATTCGAGTCGACTATTTACCCTTAACTGGGGAAGAAGAACAGGATTCATTCCTTTCCCAAAAGTATTAGTAGAAAAGAGAACATAAACTTCATCCAGGATTTGCACCCAAATAGCCTCATGATGACTGTTATGTCATGAGTGAGTGTCTTCTAACAATGAGGTGACTGAAAAAGAACTCCCTATTTTGAAATTCTTATAATTTATTTCTTAACAGTAATTTTTACGAGAAATAAATCATAAGGCTTTTAAAATAGGGAGGTACTTTTAAAATAGGGAGGTACTTTTAAAATAGGGAGGTACTTTTAAAATAGGGAGGTACTGTATAGTAATGGAAAGGTAAATTCTAAAAATAGATTACTTAGATAACTTTGAAAAATGTCAAAATTTTTTTTCTCATCTTACAACGGAGAAACATTGAAATTCGGTAGTTGAGACAATGAGCAAAAAATAACTTTCTTGTAAAGTGAAACTAACCAGTTAAGTTAACATTGAACTTGAAAAATTTTCTTTGCTATTTATCTAGCTTTTATGACTAGGTATTGAACTACAACCTTTAAATGTTGGCAGCCAATTTAAGTAAAGGGTCCAATCCAGCAACATCCTGTTTACAGACTGAACCCCACCAGTAATATTCTGTATGACCTTTCATCTTCAGTCATGTGATCATTTACATTTTCAGTTTTGGTGGGGGTAATAAATAAATGTTAAAAGGTCACATTCTGAACAAATAAACATTGACTTGAATTCCAAAATTTAGTATAAGCAATTTATATGTATCATGCAAGATATTTCTATCTTTTGGGTATGGTTGATTTTACAAATACATGGATGAAATAAACTTGATTGGTTTAGAGGAAGAAATATATATACTAGAATTGAATACCTGAGTACAAACTGTATCAAAATTATATGGGATCTAACTCAATTTAAAAAATAAAACAGAAGAAGAATGACTTACTTTAGGAGATGATAACCCCGCTTTATGATTTTTATATGACGATGTATACATTTATATTTTTAATGAGTTTAGTTTGGTTTGGTTTCTTTGTTTAATATCATCTCAACTTTATGGGTTATTTGATGCCAAAGCCATCCTTGTAGAAGAAATTGCCCAGTCAGCTGGGGCTGTAGAATACACCGACTGCACCTCTGCAGAGGGGTAAGACCCCACCAAAGAGTATCCTGGATATGACACTAAACAATCTGATGGTGAGGTTCTAGTAATACTGGGGCTTTGGGGAATGTGGAGCACCCCTTCATTGCCATTGGTCCCAGGTCCACTCTGCCTCAGAATGGTAGCTCCTGATAGGACTCAATCTATGGGTTAAACAGAACTAAACTGTTTACTTAAGCTAAACTGAATTGTTTGAATTTGAACTGTTTGACTAAACTGAATAGCTTGAAATAGAAATGTTTTTGACAATTAAACTGCGTACTTATGCTAACCTGAATTATTTGAAATGGAACTGTTTGACATTGAAACTGTACTTACACTGAACTAAATTGTTTAATATAGAACTGTTTTGACTTTTAACGGTGTAAAGAAAATCTATACTTATACTAAACTGAATTAGAACTGTTTGACTAAACTGAATGGCTTGAGATAGAAATGTCTTTTACCATTAAACTGTACTCATGCTAAACTAAATTTTATGTAATAGAACTGATTATTTGCATAAAAATGGATTTGGCATTACATAACCTACAAAGGTTGATATGTCATAAAACCCAACCAACCAACCCTGTACAAGAAAAGTAGTTGTTCTATTTAACCTCTAGCTGAGGGGGTAAGGGGGTTCATACCTTTCCTAAGGGTATTAATCCAAAAATTAATGGTATAGTGCAACTGGAGTTTGAAGTTGCTCATTTTGAGGCTACAGTCAAGCACATTAGCCATTACACTCCTGTGACTTCCCCCGAATTTGTTTGGTTATTTATCTATTTTATAAAGTTTACAGATTTTTATTGTATCCTCGACAACTCAGAGAACTATTGGGTTCCTGTTGCAACAACAGTCTGTGTTGATATTGATGCACCTGATTGCCATTTCAAAGTTATCTTCATTATATCAAGAATTTAGAAGATGAAAAAAAATGATATTCAGCACAAATGTAAACTCCCAAAATTTTCATTCAGTTATAGACTGGACTGGAAACCATTTTATTCTTTAAGTTGGAGCATTTTAAGAGAATTGATTTTCTAAAAAATCTCATTGCTTTGCTTGGTTAGGGTAATGCTTATACATTTTTAATCTTAAAGTGAAAGTTGTGCAATTCAACATTGAAGAAAGTAAAAGGCGATTTTCTTTTATGAAAAATTTTGTTTATTATGAAGATATAAATGAATAAAACATTTATTTTTAGTCATTCAATATATCAAATTTTGTATTATATACTTATATTTAAAACTAAATAGTGACAAATATTATTTGGTTGGTTTGTTTGTTTGTTATTTTCAATGGCATATCAACCTTATTGGGTTATTTAATGCCAAATCCATCCTTTTAGAAGGACAGAAGTGGTACTATTTAACCCATAGATGGAAGGATAAGGGGGTTCATACCTTTCCCAAGTCTTTTTGCCCAAAAGTGAATGTAATAGCACAACTGGAGTTCGAACTCGCATACTACAATCCCGCAGTCCAGTGCTTTAACCATTACACCATGGGGACACCACCCCTATTATTTGGTAGCAAGTACCCATTGTATAATGTGATGGACTATGACATCATAGTAAGTGGTTTCAACTACAGTCCCACAATTACATTCACTTTTGGACTAATACCCTTGGGAAAGATATAAACCCTCTTATTCCTTTGGCTCTGGGTTAAATAGTACTACTGCTGTTTTTCTACAAGGATAGCTTTGGCATTAAATAATCCATGAAAATTGATATGCCATTAAACATAGAAAGCAAACCAACATTATTTGTATATAGTAATTAAACCATGAATTTAGCAAGTGTGGTTATTATAATCCATAAAATTAGTATTTAAAAAAAAAAGGTGTCCTGTGTATTACACTAAACTGCATCTGTTGAATAATGAGAGAAAGAAGATTTCTTTTACAGGTTGCATAAGTTACATGGGTGGCAAACAGGATGTGCACCAGTGCCTTAAGGTTAAACAAAACACAGCAGAAATGCTATGTGAATTGTGAGGGTTGCATGCTGGAAGAAAGTGTGAACATGAGGATTGCGTAAGCATCCAGAATATTATATAAGCACAGAAGATTTTCAACCCATAAAGAGAACAAAGGAGAATGAAGGAGCCACTGGAGAGCCATGAGAAGTCATGCCACTCTGGGTGCTGGCCTTGTGCCACACTGCCAATGATTAAGAGGCAGAGAAATGTACAAGACTTGCTAAAATGAGGAAGCTAAGATGATTAAATGCCTTGAAATAACACTAGATGCATGAAGCAGAGAAGCAGGAAGAAGCAAGCTTGTGAAAGTAGAAGAAATGTGAAGAAACAGACTCGCTAAAGTCAAAAGAAGGTATGAATCCCAGAAAGAAGAAAAAAAGTACCTTGTGAAGGATCTTAATCTGAAAAACATTTAGAAGCTGTGATAATTAGAGGTTTTGATTAGGTCCAGTACCAGTCTTGCAAAAGAAGAACAAAGAAGTGGTTCACTGATGATTCTGTATCTCCCTCTGTGTGTATATTTAACCTGTTTCTGACTCTCTTTTTCATACTTTTCCTAATAAAAGAAAAGGAAAAGAAGCAGATTGTATTTTTATACATAAGAGTTGTTATCTATTTATTCAGATATACAACACATCTGGAGTGGTGAAGCTCCACTTCTGAAGCTTTTGTGTAGAGTGAGTCATTCCTCCATTGCCATTATTATGCGTTCCATTCTGACTTGGAGTGGTATGACCTATTAGGATCCCAATTATGGATCAAATCAAACTGTTTTAGATAGTGTTTAAAATAATTTTGAATGAAATAAAAAAAAACATTGCCTCTTAAACTGACAATGTGACATATACTGTCTCTGAGGAGATGCAGTTTGACTGCTACATGGTTGATTGGTTGGGTTTTATGGCATATCAACCCTTAAAGGTTGATATACCATAAAACCTGATTATTATACATAAAACACAGGTTGATATGAATTTATATTTAAATATAATATAGGGGTAATTTATATTTAAAGATGATATAGGGGTAATTTGCATTTCCCCAAAATTTGTTTCCACCCTATCTGTTTAGTTATTAATATTTACCCAACCCCTCCGCTCGGGCAGGATATGACACAAGGTCAATTTTTTAAGCGGAGTTTAACAGGTTTGAATTCACAGTTTTCCTTCTCCTAGACTAGTTGCCTCACCAAGGCTGAAGAACCTAGTCTGTCCTACTATTTACCCATAGCTGGAGGGAGAATAATTGGATTCATACCTTTCCCAAGGGTATTAGTGCTATGTGAAATGCAATCAGTCTAGTCTAGGATTTGAACTCATATCGTCATGTCCAATTTCTATGACTATAACCATTTATTTAATGCCAAAGATTCTTAAGATCCAAATGGAAAAGAAATGAAAAAGAAAAAACTGAAAATTAAATTGAGTTAGAATTAAGTACTACCACTCCGGATCAAACAACAAATCCTGTCACTACATATTAGTATTAATACATTTGATATGCAAATTTTGTAGATAACATGTTTGAATAATCCAGAGCTCATTTGTTGTCACAGAATTAAATGGTTTCAAGTATTTCTATCAAACACTAACAATTTAATCTAACAGCAGTCATTAGTTTGCACCCAGTTAAATGGATATGCATACGATTTGTAAGTGAATAGTTTGTCAATAATTTTATTTATAAATAGTTAAAACTAATTTGTTTCCACACTATGAAGTATTTCTATTATGTACACCCAGTTCAATGGTTGCAAGTATTGTTATCTGGCTCTGATAATTCTATTCAATATTAATCATTTGTTTGCACCTAGTAAAATAGTTCCAAGTATTGCGATGTAATACTAATAATTCAATTTAGGCACACAAAGGGTTTCAAGTATTGCTATTCAACACGAATAATTTGATTCAATACTACTCATTCATTTGTACAAAGCTGAATGGTTCCAAGTATTGTTATGTAACACTTACTATTCAATTTAACTTTAGTCATTTGTTTGCACATAGGTAAATGCTCAAACTTCTGTTTGACCCATAGAAAGGACCCTATCAAGTACTACCACTCCGGATCAGAAGGGACTTGGGAGCAATGGCAATGAAGTAATACTCCACACTCCTTAGAGCTACAGGACTAGAGCCACACTATCAGGGCTTAAACTCATATCCAGGACACTCGCTTACCTCTCTGCAGAGATGAAGTGGGCATGTTTAATCTAAAGTCCCAGCTGTCAGGGCTTCAGGCACATGAGCTCTTTACATAACATAAGAGTAAATGAACCAGACTAACAGACTATTTCTAGAGAATTTGAATCTCACTGAGTGGTTCATTCTTGTAGCCATGTGCCACATCTAAGAAATTATATCAAAATGAAAAGTTGAAAGATTCTTAAGATCCAAATGGAAAAGAAATGAAAATAAAAAATGGAAAATTAAATTGAGTTAGAATTAAAACTTTAAAGATAATCATTTTGTCAGCAGAGTTTAGAATACACTCACTGTATCCCCTGCCAAAGGGTAAGAGCTCCACCCATCCCAATAAAAAAGGTGTCCTGGGTATAGAGAGGATCCAGTTCTGAAGATTGGTTGGCTGGTTGTTTGGGTTTTATGGCATATCAACCTTTGTAGGTTATTCAATGCCAAATCCATTTTTATACAAATAAACAGTTCTATTTCAAACAAATTGATTTAGCAAAAGTACACAGGTTAATTTTCAAAAACATTTCTATTTCAAGCTATTCAGTTTAGCATAAGAACACAGTTTCGTTCTATTTGACTCATAGATAGGTTGGTTAGTTGGCTGGTTGGTTGTTTGGGTTTTATGGCATATCAACCCTTGTGGGTTATTTAATGCCCAAACCATTTTTACACAAATAATCAGTTCTGTTTCAAATGATTCAATTTAGCATGAGTACACAGTTTAATTGTCAAAAACATTTCTTTTTCAAGTTATTCAGTTCAGAAAAACAGTTCTAATTCAAACAATTCAGTTTAGTATAAGTATAGATATTGTTTACACCCAGTTAAATGTCAAAACAGTTCTATATTAAATGATTCAGTTTAGTGTAAGTACAGTTTCAATGTCAAAACAGTTCTATTTCAAATAATTCAGTTGAGCATACAAAAACACTTCCATTTCAAACAATTTAGTTCAGCATAAGTATCAGTTTAAATGTAAGTACACAGTTTCATTGTCAAAAACATTTCTATTTCAAGTTTTTCAGTTCTATTTTAAACAATTCAGTTTAGCATAAGTATGCAGTTTAGTTCTATTCAAACCTGTAATATAGGGGTAATCTGCATTCCCCAAAGCTCAAGCATCACTGGAACCTCATCATCAGATAGTTTAGGGTCATATCCAGGATACTCGTTGGGGGGTATCTTACCCCTCTGTGTAGTTGCAGTTGATATATTCTACAGTCCCAGCCAACAGGGCAATACAGTTCTGAAGATCTGGGAAGTGTAAAGTAACCCTTTATTGTCATTGCTCCCAGGTCCACTCTGACCTGAAGAAGTAGTACTTGTTAAATTCCTTTCTATGAATCAGATAGTTCTGTTTAAAAAGATTAGTATTTAATAAGACTAAGTGCCAAAAAATTCTTGAGAAACAATAACACAAAAGTGTAAATATGAATATAAAATGATTGCAATTCCCTAACCTTTAGGCATAAAATAACCCTAGATGGGTTGACATGCTTTTTAAATTAATTAATCTCGATAATTTTGGAAATACTAGTATGTATGCTTCAAGGAACATCTTAACAATTACACTGATCTGAGGATGATGTAAATAAACAATGAAATCCAAAACAAACTATTAAAGACTTTTTATTATTTGAATAGCAACCAGCCTGATTTTTTGGAGGGATTTTCAATCTTTTTAACTCTTGATATTGACTAAAAGAAGGAAGATTTTGGTTGTTTCCTTCTGGATGCTTAGCTTAAAAATCCATTGAAGGAAAAAGAGATACAAAAATCATTATGCATTTTTTAAAAACTTGGATCAAAATTTATCTGTGTAAATATAAGATGGTCCTTTGGGAGCTGTGGGGTTGTAAAGATAAATTTGTTTCTATTTGCTTTTCCTATTGCTTAGAACCAAGCATAAATCTTCTGAACATAAATCAGATTAACATCTGTTTGTTACAATGATATATATATATATATATATATATATATATATATATATAAGAAATACTATTTGTACTTTTAAATAATGGTTTATCATTTCTAACTTTATATACACTTTATAAAAAAATTCTTTGTCTTCAATGTTTAAGATCTTCATAAAATTACGTTCTTAAATGAAAAATATTCCTTCTTGTCTGCCTTTCTATTCTTCTGTTACAGACTGTTTCTTTAACAAATGCCTTTGTTATAGAAAAAAAGACTAACCCAAAGTTGTTTGTGGCTAAATACTGGTTGTGATGAGAAAATATATATCTTATATACTCATGTAATGAACAACGCCTATATTTTTGTCACAAAAATGAGTTTTTATCAAATATTACATGTAATGAACAATGATAAAATATATCTCTTGAAATGAATGACTCCTTGTTTTTGAGGGGGAAAATTGATCTTGAATAGTCGTTCATTACACAGGTATATATAAAAAAAGGATCCTGGTGGTGTACAGTTGTAGGAAATGGTCATGGCTATCTAAGTTCAAGTCTGAGATGGGGCTGTTTACATTTCACATAGCACTAATACTCTTGGGAAAGGTATGAATCTAATTATTCTCCCATCAGGTATGAATAAATACTTGGGCAGGCTGGGCTCTTTATCTCTGGTATGGCAACTGGTCTTGGAGAAGGAAAACCCTAAATTCAAACCAGTTAAATTCCACTTAAAAATTGACCTTGTGTCACATCCTGTCTGAGCAGAGGGTTTGGGTGTATATATATATATATATATATATATATATATATATATATATATATATATTTGAAAGATTAGTCTTTCCTTTTAACCAGTTAAGGGTTATTTTCATCAAGAGGTTAGGGAATTATGTACAGTTTATATTTGTATTTACATTTTTTGTATAGTTATTTCTTAAGAGGTTTTGCATATAATTATAAGATATGAGGTATTTTGATCTTGTATTAATAATTAGCGCACAAATCTCTATGCCCTATAGATGGGATTCTAACAAGTGTTATATAGTATCAAGTATTGATATCTAACACTAAATTGTATTTAATATTAATCCTTTGTTTGCACACAGTTAAATGGATTAAAGTACTGCTATTTAACACAAATAATTATATTTAATATTAATTATTTATTTATGCACAATTTGAATGGTTTTAAGTATTGCTATCTCAATGTCATTGACTCTAAGATACTGCCTTCTAGCAATTTGAAGAATATGGACTGGTTAGGGCTTTACATGACCAACCAACTGATGGGATTAGGCCTCTCTGACAGCTCATCCAGCCCATTAAGGTCCAAAGTGGATTGTTGCAAGTCATATGACCACTTCAATAGCAAGGTCACAGAACACTCAGCCACCAGGATTGCATCCTCAAGCATTCCAGGTTGACTTCCACAACCAACAGGTAGCTTTATTATGGAGGATTACCCTCTGCAGAGGTGTAGTCAGTGTATTCTATAGCCCCAGCCCTTCAGTTAATATCATAAATAATTATAAAAATCCAAACAACTTCAAGTTTCAGAAGAAAGTAGTTTAGTAATTGATAATTATTGATTAATTAAAACCATTAATATCAAACACATTTGATGGAAATAAGATTAAAAATGATAATTATAATTTGCATAAGTAAATAATAGACTTTGTCATGATATATACTAATGCTTGGTTGAATTTTGAAGACCCAATTTTTATGTAAAACAAATAGGAGTAATAATTTCCTGTGGTTGAAATCAAAAAATACAAAAAGATACTGAAGCAACTTTTAGCTTCAAAAGTTACTTCTATACCCAAAGGACTTTGTGACCATTAATCAAGATCTATGTCATACATGAAACTCACTTTTTTTCATCTTATTCTTTTTGCTTTTTTATTTTCAAAAACACTCTAACCTTGACTTTTAAGTTAGCAATATAGACCAGAAATAAAGTCATTTAATAGGATTAGTTTTATCTAATATAATATCAAATGACTGTTTCTGAGTGTATTTTGCTGTCACTTGGATCTTAGTAACGACTACTTGCTGTCACTTGGATCTTAGTAAAGACTACTAATTAACAGGTGCGAAAACTTCACAAAGATTAACCTTACAATAATGTAGTAAAGTAATAGTCCTTCAACGTCTCCATAAAATAAGCTTTGGAGTAAAGAGTTGTAAAAATGAACATCTTTTTGATACACCATAATATATGCAGCATGCTCTTTTAAACAAATCCTGGAAGCAGTACCATACAAAACAGTAGCTGCACGGCTACTTACCTCCCATCCCACAAACCACTCAAGAAAGATGAGCAATACATCCTGGACACTACAGGAGAAAGTAGGTATGAACACATATGCAACGTTTTTCTATGGACCCCTACACATTCACACATTATCGTTAGCTGATCTGCAAAAACTTACATTCATCAGCTCTGGACAGACATTGGATGCCACCTAGAAAACTTACTGAGAGTAATGGCCAATAGGGGGAGATGGCCAAAGAGAGTCTTGGGAATCTGTGCTATCAGCATACTATGATTGTGTTGAGAGTTATAGACTTTAGAGTAAAAATCTGTTGAAATGACAATTCTTTTCATACACCCTAATATACAACAACTATTATTACTTCTACTATTATTTTATTTTGCACATTTTTTTAAAGATTTTCTGAATTAAAAAAAATTTAGCTTCCTGGAGGACAACACAGATAAAATCTTTACATAAATCTCAGGTCATATCTATCTATCTCAAGTCCATTCATATTGATCAACCTATTCCAGTCAATTCACACCTGTCTGTCCTAGTGTAATCATATCTATCTCTGTCTACTCATATCTATCCATATATATCCACTGCAGTCAGTTCATATCTATCTATCTATCTATCTCTGAAACTTTATCTTTGCTAAATATCAAAGATATCCGTCACAGAGAACGATAAAAACCCAGGGTGGATTACAATGCAGTATTGCTCATAAATAGATACATCTGTAAGAATTTTTTCTAAATCAAAAATACCAGGATTCCAGGATTTTATAATTTCTAGTAAAATATTATCAAAACTAATATTATTAGGTATTATTAATTATCATTCTCTTCAACATTGAAATTTTGTGACCAAAAAACATGAAAATGTACATAGTCACACATCCCCTCTTCCACAAACAAAATGTGACACAAGGTCAATTTTTTTTTACAGTGAAGTGCAACTGGTTTGAATTCAAAGTTTTCCTTGAGTGGGTACCATACAAAGGCTAAAGAACTCAGTCTACTCATTTATTTACCCATGGATGGAAAGAGAATACATTGATTAGTACCTTTCTTAAGGACATTAGTACAATGTGAAATGTAAACAGCCTCAACCAGGATTTGAACATGCATCGTTGAATTCATTCCCAACAACAATAACCATTATGCCATGAGTACCTCCTTAAAATATGAATATATAACAGTCAAAAAGTATGCAATTTTAATGTGCCCCACTCAGCCTTTTGGCTGGGTTGGCACACAACGGCCATTGATCAGCAAGTATAGCACTAGGCCTCGTTGTACAGTTAAAGCTATAATCAGGCATCCATGTCTGGACCCATGTTTGGGCCTATGTCAAGCTAGGCTCATCAGGCTCACATTGCGCATTGTAAGCTGATGACCAACAAAGTCCAACAGGGTTCGAGCCTTGGTTCGTGCCTGACCTTCCCCTCTACTAATCCGCACTTTAAGCCGACCCTTAGGTCATTGACTTTGTGTCAAGTCCAGTCTGGTGGGAGGCAGAGACAAATAAACCCTTTATGCAATCTTATTTATGGTTGCAAATTTTCAATGTTAAAAGATTTAGGAATAAATAATATGTAATGATATATGTTATGATTGTTATAAGGTTTGGCTGAAAAGTTCATATGATGACAGTATTTCTACAGTTGATAACTTTTGTTGACCAAGCACTGCAATGCCCATGGAAGAAGTCTGTGGACCACAAAGGGGATTATGTTGAAAAATAAACCTCATTTGGTCACATTCCACAAGAGTAACTTGGTCAGCTTATTAAGTTTTTAGCCGACTCATACATTGTTCTTTGAGAAATAAGACTTTGGCATCTTGAGTTGAGAAAAAATTCTCTTTTTAAAAACATTGTATGGGGTGTATTTATTGGTAATACTATACACATGTTCCAGTAGAAATAATAAAATCCTGTAACCGGCTCATTGGCCTGGTGAATAGAGTGTTCACGAATGGTCCGGGAGACACTTTAAAGATGGTACTTGATACCTCCTTGCTTAACACTCAGAATTATAAGGCGTGTATCAAGGGTAAAGTAGAGCAATCCAGGAGAAGGAGTAGTGCCCTCCCCTACGCCTCGGTTTAGTAGCCTTTGGGTCATCCTTGACAACAGTCGCCAACTTTACTTACTTATCTTTGATTAAGAAGAAAATTCTCTTTTTATAAAAATGGCTTGGGGTGTATATATTTATAGCTGATTATATATATATATATATATATTGTTGTCCACAGACAGACTGTTTTGTTGTATGACAACTCATCAATGTGGCTAGACATGGAAGATGCTTCAAGCTTGGATTGAAACCCAACTGACTTTATACCACTTGGATATCCTCCCACAGAGCCAGCCACAACCTCAGCATAAGCAAAGGAATTTTAGGCATAATGTATTATTTTTCCTCTGTTTACATATGAGCTTAACAACTACCAGAGTGCTCAATTCATTTGAAGAGCTTTGCATTACATGAGTGGCAATCGGTAATTTCTCGTGAGAGTGCTCAACTGCCAGGGATGGGGTGGGGAGCATATATATTGTCACCCATAGACAGACTGTTTCGTTGTATCTCAACACATCAGTGTGGCTAGACATGTGAGATGTTTCAATACGCAATATTCCAGTTGAAACAATAAAATCCTGGTATCTTTGGTTTAGGAGAAAACTATCTTTTTATAAAAACTGTTAGGGTGTATTTATTTACTAGTGATACTATGTATATATAAAGTTCCAGTTGAAATAATAAAATGGTATCTTTGGTACAAAAAAATGCTTTTTATAAAAAATTGTTATGTGTATACTTCTTTATGAGTGATACAGTATAAATTTTAATAAAATCATAAAAAAGACAAAATATGATGAGTAGTAAATTTATAGTTCAATAAATTTAATGTTGAAAATAAAAATAAAAATTATCTCTTCTTTTTACTTAATAAATTTAAATAATACATTTTTGGCTTACTCAACATTAGTCACAATTTCTCAAATGAGTAATTCTTTGAACTGAACTCCTAGATGTTGTTCATATGAGAATAGCCAAATAATTCTGTTGAATCATTGTCATAGTAGCTGGAGCCACAGTCGAATAAGGCTGACCAGTCAAAGTGAAACCATGGTCATTTGGCGATGGTAGTGGTGGTGTAGAATAGATACATGGGTAACAGATACGATCTTATACATAACACATGGATTATACATGTATTTGAAAAGGCATCAATGTTTACACAAAAGTAATTTGATATGCTCCTTTATTAGAAAACATGCTATTCACTGCATTTTACTTTATGTCTATTGAGGGACTTTGCAACTATCAGCTTAATCAGTTGGAATATCCATAATTTCAATGTTAAGTTGATTATGTTCTTCCTTTTTTTTTTCCTTTCCTTTCAGAGATAAACCTTTTCCTTAATGTAAAAGCATGCATAAATACACATGTACCCAGCATAAAAACAAACAAATAAAAAAAAAATAGAGATGAACCGTATATTTGGGTATCATGTCTCCAATTCGAAAGCCCTTATCAATTGGCCGTGTTCATGAAGAAACCCGCAGTGTACTAACCATATCATTTTATAGATGCATTGTTTATCAAATTTACTTTTGACTAACAAACTCTGCACTGAGGTGCTATCATAAAAAGAGAGAAAAAGAAAACAATATACTTTTATTTGAAAAAAAAAAGAAAGAAAAAACACAATTAAAAAAAAAAGAAAGAAAAAACATAATTTGATATAGAAATGAAGTAACTATTTTATATAAAAAAAGAAAGAAAAAAATTTATTTGAAAAAGAAAGAAAAAATATGATTTTGTATTAAAAAGAAAAGAACACAATCTATAAGAAGGAAAAACAGATCTTATATATAAAAAAGAAAGAAAAGTACAATTTGATATCAAAATGAAGGAAAGAAACCATTTTATATAAAAGAGAAAGTATTTACCCAACGCCTCTGCCATGAGCAGGATGTGACACTAAGTCAATTTTAAAGTGGAGTGCAGCTGGTTTGAATTCAGACTTTTCTTTTTCTCAGGCCAGTCTGCCTTACTATTTATCAATTACCGGGGAGAGAATTGTTGGATTCATGCCTTTGGAAAAGCCATGCATCCAACTATTGCTATGTGAAATGTAAACAGCCTCAACTAGAATTTGAACCTGTGTTGCTGAGTTCATTTCTTATGAAAATAACTGTTTTGCCACAAAGACGTCCTAAAAAAAAAATCTTTTTTTTTTTCATCCTTTTATAAAAAAAGAAAAACAACTAAAAAACGATTTTAAATAAAAAAAAAAAACAACAAAGATGAAAATCAAAGCAATTCTGTATAAACTGATTCTTTATTACTTATTCTACCAAGTCTTTAAATACAAGCAAGTAAATTAAAAGATGATTATAGAACTATTTTTCATTGTTCTATAAATGTGAATCCATATGTTTTTAACCTGGCATGTGGTATTTAGTTAAATTTTCATCAGAAGATTTCACTGGATAATCCTTGATCTATAAAGTCCTCTTTGAGATCACTATTAGCTGTCACATTCCTCTCGCAATTTTATCCATAGCTTTGAGAAGTGTCAGAAGTTGCTGAAGGCCAAATCTAGATTGTAAAAAGGGAGTTATTACTATTCATATTATTTACAGATCTCAAACTATTGTTCACAACATTTCAGCCAATGTAACTTCTTTTCATTTTCAGGTGTCTTTTGTCAGTCAGTAACCTTCAGGAAATTTCAAACCAAACCCGTCTTTTCAGCTGGAACTGTAGAATATACCACCTGCATCTCTGCAGAGGAGTAAGACCCCCACCTGATAAGTGTCCTGGTTGGTTGGTTGATTGGTTGGTTGTTTGGGTTTCATGGCATATCAACTCTTGTAGGTTATTTAATGCCAAATCCATTTTTATACAAATAATCATTTCTATTTCAAACAATTCAGTTTAGCATGAGTACACAGTTTAATTGTCAGAAACATTTCCATTTAAAGCTATTCAGTTTAGTCAAACAATTCTAATTCGACCAATTCAGTTTAGTATAAGTGTAGATTTTGATCACACAGTTAAATATCAAAACAGGTCTATTAAAAAAAATTCAGTTTGGCATAAGTACACAGTTTAAATATCAGAACAGTTCTATTGCAAGTAATTCAGTTTAGCACTAGTACACAGTTTAGTTCTATTTGACCGATAGATAGAGCCCTATCAGGTGCTACCACCCCGGGCTAGGGTGGATCTGGGAGTGATGGCAATAAAGGGTTACTCCACATTCCCCAAAGTTCCATCATCACTGAAACCTCACCATCAGATTGTTTAGTATCACATCCATGACACTCGTTGGAGTGGGGGGGTCTTACCCCTCTGCAGAGGTGTAGTCGGTGTATTCTACAGCCCCAGCCAACTGGGCAAAAGTATCCTAAGTAATGACACTAAACTCCATCAGATGATAAGGCTTCAGTCCTGGAGTTTTCAAGAAAGTGGAATTCCTCTTCATTGCCATAACTCTTTTGTCAATAGGCCAACTACATTTCTACAAAGAGCTGAGACCCTCATCCAACAAGTGAGTATAACCCTAAACTGCATCTGATGGTAAGGATTCAGTCCTGGAGTTCTAAGGAATATAGAATTCCTCTTCATTGCCATTACTACCAAGTCAACTCTGACCTCAAGTGATTGTGCCTGTTAGAGTCCCATCTATGAGTCAAATAGAACAGTCCAAACTGAAGAGTGTTGGCCTCTTCCGACGGAATCTCTTCCAGAACTTCCTTAAAACCTCAACATACTAACCCTAACCCTAACCCTTTGGCTAATCAACTCTAGTGTATTGACTTCCTTACTCCTCCCACATCTCTCATCATCCCTCACAGACTCCCTGCCTTCCTTGAATCGCTTATGCCACTCAAAAACTGATGCTCGATTCATGCAAGATGGTCCAAAAGCAGTCTGAAGCATTCCATACGTTTCTGTGGAATTTTTTCCAAGTTTAAAACATAGTTTTATTGCATATTGTTCTTCTAAAGTGTCCTCGCATCCAGATTGCATTTTTGAAATTCTCCAGCTGTGACAATCAGGCTTTAGTAGGGTGTATTCCAATTACTGCTGTAGCTGTTCCTTTGAACCTGAAATCATAAAAACTGGTCAGTCATCTCATATGATGTATAGCAATAACATAGTGAATTTTCAAGAGTCTACATTAATTTTAATTGCCTGTACAAGTCTTGAAACTTATTGAAGGAACCATGTACTTGAAATCATTTAACCATGAGTAAGCAAATGAGACCTAATAATTCATTTAAAAAATGAATCTATTCACTTACAAATCATATATGAACAGGATTAGGCATTAAATAACCCACAAGTGTTGATGTGCCCTAAAACACCAAACAACCAATCAAGCCAAATCCTTCATTTAATTCATAGGAATAGACTATCTTTAGGCCTTTCAGCAAGTTGTATTTGTAAGCTGAAATGGACAGAAATAAATTTAAAAAATCATTCTGTGAGTTGATTGAAAAGTTCATTGGCTGACCAAGGTACTCTCATGGAATATGATCAAATGAGGTTTATTTTTCAACATAGTCAGCCTTGCACTTCATACACTTCTTCCATCAGTGTTGCAAAGACATGAAATGAGTGTGATGAACTGAATTAAATGAAAATATAACTTATTAATTGCCAGTAGAGATAGATAATATATCCAACAGAAAGTAAGAAAAATAAGATGTGAAAACCAAATTCAAAGTCTGAAAAAGTATGAAATTTTCAACTGTCATATGCATCAAATTTTCACTAATATTATAAAGATTCAATGTTTGTATTTATGCTATTTTAATGTTGTGAAAATAGTATGTAAAAGTGAAATCTTAATTAGTGCAATACTGTCAAAATACTCTTGGATTGACTGGTTTTAACAGCATGTCAGCTCATTTGGGGTTTGTTGTATTGTGGTAAGAAAGAGATGCACAGTAAAATAAAGAGTTAATTATTTATTAACTGAATTGGTACAGTCCAACAAAAGTATAAGTCTTGTGCCGTGGATGTTATGTCCAGAGTTGGCCTTACTACTGACCAAGATCTTGCAGAACTCTTGTGCTTAGGAAACACAATGTCTTTTATACCTCTGCAATACCAGAAGTCATGTGATATGAACTATAAAACAACTGAGTTATTTCAGGTCCAGAGATTAGGGAATTGTACATTCATATCTATATTTGCTGTATAGTTACTCAAGCTTTTTGCAATGATATCAAGTATTTCTATCTAATATAAATAATTTGCCAACAGTTATATGATGCCAAGTACTCTGATCTAAAACTACACAATTATATGCTTTCAAGTAACTACTTTTATTAAATAATAATCCTTTGTTTGCACAGAGTTACTTGGTTTCAATTAAGTTATTATAAACCTAACTAAACATTAAACAGAGAAACCAATCAACATCACTATCTACTGTATTGTAGTTTTTGTACATGAGCCAGATAAGTGAAATGTATGAATTCGATAATTGTTTACAATCTATCGGTCTGTCTATCTTTCAATCTGTTGGTCTGTATTCCATCATTGCTTCTGGTGTAAATTTTCCCTTAAACAAATGCAGTTAATGAAACAATATAAAAAAAAGTTGAAAAACCAGCCTTGAAGTGATTGAGTTTGAACACTAGTCATGCAATTTTAGTCATTTTTGGACTAATTCTTTAGGAAAATGTATAAATCCATATATTCCCCCGCCTGTAGGTTAAATACTATCACTGCTGTTCTTCTACAAGGATGGTTTTGGCATTAAATAACCCACAAAGATTGATATGCTATTAAACAAAGAAACCAAAAAGCCTAAACAATTATAGTTTCAAGTATCATTTTTGACAGTGTATAAAACATACCCCAATTTCAACTGAAAAAATCAAGAAAAAAACAAAGAACTAATATCAAATGTGATGAAATTAATATAATGAATATCATCACTTTTAATCTACAAAATAGCCTTTTAAATAATGGCAATAGGTATATGAAAGTTACTCTAAAGTCTAAACTAATAGGAGTTGCCAGGCTCTAATTTCCACTATCACAAATTTTAAACCTATGGATGGCATATAAAATGCAGGTAATTTAAAAAGATATTTTTAGGAAAAAAGTGCACCTTATATGTCGTAAAATATGGTAACTATTCTAAAAAAATTATTGAGAGTTGTGGTGTCAAGTATTCCTATCAAATACTAATAATATGAAAACAGATCTGCCTGGGAGTAATGGCAATGAAGAGGTATTTCACTCCCCCCTGAGTTTTAGAACTGGGGCCTCATCACCAGAAGTAGGTTTAGTGTCATACCCAGGATATCCATTTTTGAAGGGGCCTTACTCCTGCTTTGTATGCATTCTGCATATTCTAAACTTCGATGACAGGGTATTGCTCTAACAGAAAATAAAGCAATTTCATAATAATGATGCAGTTCTTGATATATTCAAAATGTCTGGATACATTTCAGGCAGACCTTGTAAATACAATAATCTATTTTGAAGTTTTCTGCCTGAACTTTGATCTTGAATTTTAATACGTTCATTTGTCTTTTCTGATGAAATGATTTTTTTTGCTTTTTTTTTGTTTTTGTTTTTAATTCAGGTTTTACTTTTGATACAGAACCTGTGCTTGCTTATTCAATATTTTCTCATGCTTTTCTGTCTCAGGTAGACTGATGTGGTTTCTTCTTTTTATCAATTTCAACAACGTCTTAATTATAATTACGTAACGCAGGATAATCAGGGTCCTCTTATGCCATTTCATCCCTCCGACTGCTGCCAAACCCCCTACCATGTTCTTGTTTTATGGATATCCTAGATAGACTATGTGTGTTTGCCCAAAAGACACACATAAAGGGATTCTTAAGGCTATATGTAGAATGTTCTTGATTTTATCTTAGATTTATTTTTTCATTCACTTTCTGGTCTGATTTTGTTTGTCATTATTTTAAAGGAAGAACACCATCAGCTCTAATTTCCTGAAAAAAAAAATTACCCGGTGATTGCCCGGTGCTAAAGAGTTAAACAAGTGCACCAGCACCCAAGAAACCAAACAGCACCCAGAAATGGCATGGACAGCAAATATAACCAATCCAAAATCCCATTAAATATTAATGGAATACCCTCAAGTGAAGAATTATGAGATGTTAAGAATCTCCTAGGATTGAAATTCCTTATTTTTGTTGGACAAAGATAAATGAGCACTATTACATTTATTGTTGGTTTTTTTTTTCTGTTTTGTTTTCTTTTTCCAGATCTTGTTTTGGGATTTGTCCACTGAAGTGATCAGAGTCCAGACATCTTTAACAAGATAGAACAATACCTTGCATAGCAGGAACACTGCAGACATGACTGCACCCCCACACACACTTTTTATAAGATTGTCTCATTTTGTAGGATTAGATCTATGACAGCATGTCTGAGTGAATGCCAAATATACCCTCATGAAAAGACAAGAATAGCCATTCATGTAATTATATAAATAAATAAGTATATATAAATGTGTGTGTGTGTGTGTTAGGGTTGGTTGGTAGGTTGTTTTTTATGGCATCTCAACCTTTGTAGACTATTTAATGCCAAATCCTGTTTATAAATTTATATTAGATATATGATTTGTAAATGAAAAGTTTGTAGATAACAATTTAAGGACACCAGATATCGTTTCTTTGCACACAGATCCATGGTTTCAAGTATTGCTATGTAACACTAAGAATTCATTTAACATCAGTCGCTTGTTTGCTTAGCACACTGTAAAATTGTTAAACAGTTTTATTTGACCCATAAATGTGACCTGAACAGATATTACCACTCTGGATCAGAGGTGACTGGAGAGTAATGGCAATGAAGAGGTACTCCACATTCCCCAAAGCTCTAGCATTACGAGAGATTTACCATCAAATTGTTTATTGTCATATCTAGGACACTCACTGGGTGGGTTTTATCCTACTGCAGAGATGCAGTCGGCAAATTCTACCACCTCAGCTGACTGGCTCTATTGTCTTAAGAAGAGACTTAGCTTAACAAAACCATAATTATAAAATAACTCATTTTGGATTCAGTCTGAAATTTCACTTACCATATATACTTAAATATCATGAAAGTTTTTGAAACCTAAACTAGAGGGTCATACCATACATGAGGTACACTCTTTATGTATATGAGTAAGTACTGTATATGCTAAAGATTCATTTTATCTTGCATATCATGCATTCCCCTAAATATTAAGCTAAAACTTAGGTCTCATAAAGGTCCCTGATACACAAATATATACAGTAACATAATGATAGAATGGCTTTCCAATGTAATGATTCACATGGTTTTTCAACTTATTTTTGTAGCTTCTTTTTAAAAAGATCAGAAGTCACTGGTCATTTCTACAATCATTGAATAAGCTGCACAGATGAGAAATTAAGAATTAACTTCTTATGAATTTTCAGTGTGGTAAAAAGTCCATCTTCCATGGACAGCGCCTCTACTCATTTATCTATGGAAACCCATCAGCGAGCAAAATTCAAATTTGGCCATTTTGCTACACTCTTCTTCATCTGATTTTTTTCCAATTATATATTGCTTGTTTACACCAACTAACTGTAGACATAATAACCTTAAGTTGCCTGAACTCATTAGATGAATCTTTTTCATAATTATGATCATTATTATCAACAGTTCCAAACTAGTTTATTTTTCTTCTTATTTTTGTTGCTTTTTCTCACAACTCTCAGATCATCAGGTCCCTACAAGAGAAAAATTTTACAATGCAAGCTGTATGAAAGAACTATTAAAAAAAAACTAAAGTTGACATTATTATGTCCTTCCTGAAAGCAGTGGACCTACATGGAAAAATTTAAAGACCTAACCAATATAATATAAACTATACCAAAGAATATAAAAACAAATGAGTATCTGAAAATTACTGATGTCAAGGGGGACCCAAAGGCTCCCTTGTCAATAGCTACTACACCAAGGTGTAGGGGAGGGCGATACTCCTTTCCCTGGATTGCTCCACTTTACCCTTGATCCCTACCTTATATTGCTGAGTGTTAAGCAAGGCGGCATCAAGTACCATTTTTTAGGTCTTTGGTATGACTCAACCTGAGATTGAACCCTGGTTTCCCAGACCACTGGCAAACACTCTACAAATATTTGAAGATATGAAGACTTTGAAACAAACAAACTTTCATCAAAATGACTTGATTCAGTGTTAAATGACCTGAAAAGGGTTGATATGCTGTAAAATAAAGTAAGCAAGCAACCAACCAACTCTCAAATCACACTTGCTGAAGAACATGTTCTTTCTGGGCAGTCTTGTTTTGAAACTAATTGTAACAATAGTAAAATAATTTCTTAAAATAAATATAAATCAGAGTCCATTTATACAAAAATGCTCAATATATATATATATATATATATATATATATATATATATATATATTAGTCCTGAATGGTTTGAGATTTATTCTGTGAAAACTATTTTTTAGACATCTTGATATTATCTTTCATCAATGTATTTTTATAAACTGTTCAATAATGTACACAGCTACTTCAGACAATGAATATTAAAGAACTTTTAGGATTATTGTGATACTGTAGTCCCATATATCTTCTGATATTGATGTGAAAAAAATGAAATTTATAACAAAAAATGAAACGTTTCTAAATTTTTAAAATGTACTTCTACTTTTTCTTTTGTCAACAACAGACAGCCACAGAGTTATAGACAAGTATCAAGAATTCTTTCTATTTATTTCTTTTTTCATAATAAATTCTTATTTTATAATGTTTGTTACTAATTGAAAAATTTCCACCCCAACAGGTCATTGTTACGATAAAAAGTAAATCCACAAAACACAATAGTGACTTGCCGATTACATTTTCTTAGAAGCTTAATATTTTTCTTTGAAAAATTTCATGGAGTTTTGTAGAGATTTTTAAAAATCTTTTGCTGGATTTTATTTTCACTCGGGGTATTTCACATCAGAAGTAACATGTAAAAGCATTTTTATCATAACAATAATTATATTGATTTTATAGTGTAAGAGTCCTTGATATACAGCCACAAGTTTTTATTTAATGCTAACAATATGGTGAGCAATATGTTATCAATTTGGGAATTGTTATCAATATTGACTTGAATTTTAATCTTTTTAATTGTATTTTTTATCAAAACTCATTCACATAATTTTCCATGACAGTGAGGAACATTAAAAATTAGCAGCAATAATAAGGGTCATAAAAACTTATATTAACTGATAAAATAATATACAAGTGGAAATTAATGATGGTAACTATCACAGTTTGCTTGGGAAGGAAGGTATCTATAATAAATCCTACCTAAGACTCCTTTCAGATCCTGAGAGAAAGAGAGTGTTCTACCAGCATTTTATTGACAATTAAAAATGCCAGAAATGGTACTTCTTGTTTTCCTTACAAAATAGTAGAATTGGTACTAAAAACTCAAGAACCAAGTTAGAACAATAACAATTGACAAATCTTTGTTTAAAATCTAAAACTAAATAAAATATCAAGTCTGGTTGTTCTATAACAAAATACCAAATCTGCTAGTTCTATAACAAAAAATTTTGGTCATCTATTGAGAACAAATAGATTCTCAGTTCTTGATATAGATAGCCATTAAAAATAAGCTGTCAAGTCAGTGAGAATTTCAAAAATTCTAATTTATTTTACTGGCACAAAAAGAGTTGATTTCAGTGAATAAATAAATGGATAAAATAAAATAGAATAAAAAAGTAAAAGCAAAGATATACAGTAAATAAATTTATACGCATTGACATTTTTGTGGTCATTTTCCAGTGGAGGAACCCTTGAAACATCAAAAACATGTTTTAATTACTTTTTATTATGCAAATCATGATATTACTACAAAAGCATGCACTGTTATGATACAGAATGAGATTGGGGCTATTATCTTTGCAAAAGCTGCTTTTCGTTCTTGAAATACCTTTTGGGTGCTGCTGGCAACTCAGGATGGGGAAACATTGGGGAAAAAAATAATTGAAAATTAGTCTTGTTTTAATTCTCAATACAGAGATTTCTGTACTCTGTGACACTTGGATTCTAATCATTGCCCGTGGAAACAGAGACCACATACTGAACAGCATATAAGAGCAAAACACATGATGATGCCAATGTAATAGACAGAATGAGAAGAAAAAATAAAAACTATCACCCACCCAGACAAAAAAAAAAAAAGACTCAAAAGGACATTTTTAAAATCAAATATTAATTTGTGAACTGTCTCTGAAAATAAGTGTTAGCAGGAAAAGTTGCAGAACAAAAGAATCTAAACTTTTCAGCTACAAGTTTTTGTTATTTTCAGCATATGAACATTAGTCAAATGATGTAGGATGTTTGTTGGTTATGGTTTTCTACAACTTCCTCTGCAAACTGACAATGAAATGTTCTCTTATGGTTCACTTCTGTTTTGTTTGTTTTTTTAAAAAGCTTAATGTAACAGAAATTTATAAGAATGTTAAACTTGCTGATCATCCCAATGATAGTGATGTTCATTGGATACCGAGTCCTTAAGGCTTTGTGAGAAACTAAATTACATACCTTTTCAGTGGTAGCAAATTAGTTTCACAGAACATTATTACGGCAGTAAGTTTGAGGTTCATTGGATACTGAGTTCTTAAGGCCCTGTATGAGACTAAATTACATACTTTTCTGGAGATAGTGAATTAGTTTCACAGAATATCATTATTACAATAAGTTTGAGGTTCATTGGATACCAAATTCTTAAGACCTCGTATGAGACTTGATTGCATACCTTTCCAGAGGTAGCAAATTAGTTTCACAGAACATTATTTATGCAGTAAGTCTGAGGTTTGTTGAATACCGAGTTCTTAAGACCTTGTGTGAGACTAAATTGCCGACCTTTCCAGTGGTAGCAAATTAGTTTCACAGAACATAATTATTACAGTAAGGTTGAGATTCATTGGATACCGAGTTCTTAAGGCTTTGTGTGAGACTAGGTTAGAAAATTCTACATGGAGTTATGGTTGGAAAAAAGTCTCACAGTCCATTATTACTGAAGTGAGCTTGATTGATAAAAGATCTCTTATATTTGTGGCCTTGTGTCTGTCAGAAGGAACCTCTCCCAGAAACAATGGTTTGCAAGTTAGTCTCACTGATCATTATTGCTATAATGGATTTGATCTTTATAAGATGCCCCGTATTTGTTGTCAGACAGGAAGGATAATTAGCCATAGAGAACTTGGGCACATGTTAGTCTCAGAGAACTTTGTAACTTCAGTAACTTTAACCCTTTCACAGCCAGATACTTTTTAAAATCCTTGTTGAGTGGGTAAATTATTTTCAGAAAATTTTCAAAATAGAGTGTATATCAAAATGAATTAATAAATCATATATAAAAGCAAACAAAACATGATAATTTGTTCATCACTTCTGTGTCATCGTACAATAGCATGAAAACAATAAAGCTCTCTCTCTTAATTATGATATTTTGTAAAACAACTTTTACACAATTCTACACCACATTGTGACATTTCTATACATTAACACTGAATTGGTCCATGAACAGCCGTTAGGAAAATGCCTTACATTGAGCCACTGATAAATGACAAAAATGTTGCTTTGCATATGTACCATTAGTGATAACTATTTTACTCAGCCTACAAAAGCGATGAACTTCATTGGGTGCTCCAAATTTGCAACCTTATGCCATAATAAGGAAAGCTTAATGAATTTGTGAATAGAATTTACAAATACTAACTCTTTTAGTACTAATCTGATAAAAATTCAGTCAACCTTCATTAAAACAAAGATGTATATATAATAAAAATCTAATAAATAATTTGATACCTAAATACATTGAATCTGCCAAATTTCGAATTGAAAATGATTGACTGATTTCTTCCTTCCTTCTTTTTTTTTTTTTAATTAAAAGTCATTTCCTTATCACTTTTAAAGACTTTTATTAAAAAACCCTCTCTTGAATATCTTTACCGATATTTATTTTTTAAAAATATCTTTTACTAAATTCACTGGTTTCAGACAAACAGGAACCTCAATCTTTAATTAGTATTATCAGAAATCTACAAAAATGATGTTGGAGGATTTGAAATGTTATCAAACTTAACTAATTGGGAAGAGTTTGCTTGTCTATCCTCAGTAGACAGCCTGCTCTGTTGGTGGGACTCAGAATATGTGAGACATCCCTCCCGCACAAAAACAGATGTTTCCTGGATGTGAGCATTAACTGCATTTGATGGTGAGCCATGAGTGGAACAGAAGTTTTCTTTTTGTTTGTTTGTTTATAATTTAATGGCATATCAACCTTCTTGGGTTATTTAATGCCAAATCCATCTTTTTTTAGAAGGACAGTAGTGGTACTATTAAACCCATAGATGGGAGGATAAGGAGGTTTCTACCTTTCCCAAGGGTATTAGTCCAAAAGTGAATGCAATGGCACCACTGGAGTTTGAACTTGTATACTGCTATTCTGCAGTCCAGCACTTTAACCATTACACCATGGAGATACCTGCAGTTTCCTTTTTGCTAAACTCTTCTGTTATGCTGGGTACAATAAGTATCTACACCAGTTTTGGTTTGGATTAGTTTCTTTGTTTAATGGCATATCAACCATCATAAGTTATTAAATGCCAAAGCCATCCTTGTAGAAGAAAAGTAATAGCTGGTGGGATAAGAAGTTCACACCTTTTCCCAGGGATTTAGTCTGAAAGTGAACTCATTCACTACAAAGTTTCAGTTCAGCACATTAGTGACTTTGCCCAGTTGGCTGGGGCTGCAGAATATGACAGCACCTCTGTGGAAGGGTAAACACCCACCCAATGAGTGTCCTAGTTATGATACTAAATAATCTGATGGGGGAGGTTTCAACAAAGCTAGAGCTTTGGGGAATATGGAGCACCTCTTCATTATCATTGCTCCCAGGTCCACTCTGCTCCGGAAGGGCAGCACCTTATAGGGTCCTCTCTATGGGTCAAATAAAAGTAAACTGTGTAATTACGCTAAACTGAATTATTTGAAATTAACTGTTTTTACATTTAACAGAGAGTTAACAAAAAACTGTTCTTATATTATACTGAATTATATGAAAATTTTATCAAAATGACTTAATCCAGCTTTAAATAACCCAAAAAGGGTTGATATGCCGAAAAACAAAATAACTAACCAACATTGATTACTATATCATGAGGACTCCCTACTCGCAATTTTGGTTGCTTTTCATCAAATTGTTTGGCTGTATATTTATTGATAGACATTATTACTTGTCTAGGGTTACTGTTCACCTAGAAGTAAGGGAATCATGGCCATTTTATGTTCATATATACTTTTTTGTAGGTGTTTCTTAGATATTATTTTTGCACACAATCTAATTCTTAAACAGATCTATTTGACTCTGAGAGGAAACCCTAACAGATACTTCCACTTTGGACCAGAGTGGACCTGGAAGTAATAGCAATAGAGGTGTACTCTGCTTGGTTAGAACAAACAATGCGGAAAAAAAACAAAAAAATTAAATGAATAAATCTCTTAAGTGTCACTTACTTCAATAAAAAAATATTTCTTTACAAACCTCAATAAAACATTAACTTTATAAGATGATATGAAAATATGATTGACAAATCTTTTCTGTAATGGGGATTCATTTTTTTGTTCAAACAATTACTATTTATAATCATTTTCTATAAATCTTTAACTTTTGATTTTGATTTCAGAGAATCTTATAAAGAAATTGTCCTTTTAACTCAAGTAACACTAAAGAGATTCATCAATTTAAATATATATTGGATTGTTAGTCCTTCATCATCACCAAGTCATGGTGATAGCATGGGTTTGATAGACTCTTGCTGGTAATTTTTCCCTATCAGTGATCACTCTTAGCAGGTCCTCTATCTGAATAAGCAGCCAGTGTCCACACAGAGCTGATGAATATAAGTCTTTGCTGGTTGCCTAACACAAGTATGTCCATGTGTGGGAGCCCACAAGAAAAGTTTACTTCTGTGTTCATCCTTCTTTGTTCATCATGTCTTGTTTGTCTAATTTGGATGGTTTATGAGAAGGGAGGCAAATGGCCCTAGAGCTGTTATTTTACATTTCCTGTTTGGAGAAATATTTATGAGCCTAATTGTTAATGTTTAATTAAATGTAAATAATTATTATATTGACTCATTTCATTTTTTCTTTAGAAATTTAAATTCTGTATGATGAGTTGCATCTTGCAGCCGCATGGCTTCCTGCTAATGATTGTTTGTTATAAGATATGCTTTCTTTTTGATCAGGAACTCACATTTTTGCATTAAAACCTTTCCCTAGGCCCAACAGATATACACACTGAATTTGATCTCACTGAGAAAATAAAAACAGGAACAACACAAGGATGGGCACCTCTAGTGGTGTAATGGTTAGCAAGCTAGACTAACAAACCTACACGGGTGAATTTGAGTCTCACTGGGTACCCCATTCATTCAGCCTTGTGCCACATCAATGCAAAGAGATTTGTAAATTACTACTACACAAGGATGATGCATGCTGTTTTGAACAAATCCTACAAGCATCAGCATGCAAAAAAAAAGCAGCTGTATAGCCAATTACCTCCCATCTCACAAACCATCCAAGAAAAAATATGGGGCACAACTAGAGAAGTAAGCATGAACTCATAAGTAGCATTCTCTGATGTACTTTTATAGAAAGATGCACCAGTGTTGGCTGGCCAGCAAAAATGTACATTCATCAACTTTGTACAGAAATTGGGTGCCATCTAGAGAACTTACCAAGTGAGATAGCTAATAGGGACAGATGACAAGAGAGAGTCAAAAGAATCTGTGCTATTGGCAAACTTGATGATTATGATGATGATGATATCAAAGTTTGTCTATGAAGGACAGACAAACAAACATATTATTTATATAGATTTCATTCATCTTTAATATTCATATTTCCCACAAATTTACTTTCTCTTTAAGAAAAATATGTATGAAATAAAGTTGGTTACAAAATAATGTAAGTCAACTGGAATATGTTAATAGGTTTGTTTTTATTATATATTTTTATGGGTTTAATTTTTTAGTTTATTTGTTAGCTTTTCTCAATTTTTTTTTTTTCATCTTTGAGTTCTGAATATCACCATCAATCTGACTGCTTATCAAAATGTAAACCCAAAGATTAGATATCAAAACCAAATGCTTCAGCGATCAAGTGCCGTGAAGCCATGTTAATCAGGATTAATTGGTAGAAAGATAGTTCCTTGAATTACCAAGAGCCTAAAACATCTGCAAAAATCACTCACAAGAGAAGCATTCACTTCACTCTTAAATCCCTAGATTTATTCTAAACACCTCAAAAACCACTTGAAATGTTTCAGTATTTTAGAGATATCATTAGCATACACCATATTTTTTAATTCTTTAATTTCATTATCATATCCAAAATATATTTGTCATTGTATAAGTGTTATTATGACAAATGTTGATCTTTTAGACTATGGTATACTTAGATTTGAATTCTTAACTTGATTGTTATCATAATGACAATGTTTCGGTCGTATTCTTGAGCCTTCTTCAAATATCTGTTATTGTCAGTAAACTTTCTGAGAATTTCATTGTGAACCCTATATTCAATCTATAGTTACATTGTCAGTGTTTTGAGGATATCTCATTACAATAGTTTCTAAACTGATATATTATAATAGTTTTTTAAAGAATATCTTGTATTATTATGGTTTCTTAGAGGATATCCCATATTATTATGTGTTTTTAGAGGATATCATATATTATTATGGTTTCTTAGAGAATATCCCATATTTTTTTAGAGGATATCCTATATCATTATGGCTTCTTAGGGGATATCTCATATCATTATGGTCTATTTTGTTATTTTTTTTAGATATTGCTTGTCTGTTTTTCCTACTTAACCATAATATAAGAAATTTATTCACTACTTGACCGGATTGATTCATTGATTTTAATGGCATGTTAATCAGTTGAGGGTTATTTTATGCCTAGAGGTTAGGAAATCACATTCTTGTACATTAATGTTTACTTATTTTGTGTAATTATTTCTTTAAAGTTTTTTCAGACAGTTGTTGGATTTAATCTAAACTTGATTATATGGTTTCTAGCAATTATTTCTATTTAATAATAATTATTTGTTTGCACAGAGTTATATAGTTTCAGGAAACTAATAATAATAATAATAATTATTATTATTAAACAATCATAGCTTCAAGTAACTATTCTTAACAAAAATAATTTACAGTTGTATGGTTTCAAGTAATTCTATCTAATACATATAATTGGCAAAATATTCAATTTAACCTATTAAAGACTCTAACGGGTACTACCATTCCAGTTCAGAGTGAAACTGGGAGTAATGGCCATGAAGAGTTACTCCACACTTCCCAGAGCTCCAAATACAGTTTAGTGACATATCCAGGTTACCATTTTTAGGGATTTTTACCACTCTGCAGAGGGTACAGTTGACATACTCTAAACCCCACCAACAGGGCTCTCAGGACTTGAAATTCCATACATGTTAATCAATATATTTATCCCTCTGGCTATGAGATAAAAGCATTGGTTCAAGTGTATCTACTTTGGTTTAAAATTCCCTCAATACTTATTAAGACAGAAAGAAATGCTGAAATTTTATGACTATAACAACATTATCTGTTTTATTCCTTTTCTAAAGAACACATGAATGTAGTATTAAGCAAGTCCCTGTTTGCCCGTGGTGTAATGGTTATAGTCATAGGAAATGGACATGGCAACACGAGTTCAAATCCTGGACGAGACTGATTGCATTTCACATAGCACTAATACCCTTGGGAAAGGTATGAATCCAATTATTCTCCCTCCAGCTATGGGTAAATAGTAGGCAGACTAGGTTCTTCGACCTTAGTGAGGCGACTAATCTAGGTGAAGGAAAACTCTGAATTCAAACCTGTTAAACTCCACTTAAAAATTGACCTCGTGGCATATCCTGCCCGACCGGAGGGGTCGGTAGATATGAATAAGCAAGTCCCTGTTTACAAACTTTAGCTTAGTCTAACACAGTGCAAAAGAAAATGAGATTGTGAGAAAATTGTAATGTGTCAAATTTTCGACTAAGGAAGATCTTTCTGCCATGAAAATCAGCATTTGAAATACTGATCTTTATTTTTACTTGGGTTTTTGCATTGTTCATTGGAAATACTCTCTCATCCTCCTTGTTAATGATATCTCAAGTGGATGCCTGTTATTTTATAATTTTGAACAAATCTGTAAAATTTGTTATAAAAAGAGTCAATCTTTCAGAGATCAAGCACTTAATTGGGTAAACAAAATGAAGAAAACCTTCGGGCACCTATCTGAATAAATATAACAACTTATTATTTTATTATTTCTTGGATCTTAAAACATAATAAGCTCAGACTAGAAGAGGCTGAGATAAATAGATTAAAACACATAAAAACTCTAAGTGTGTATGTATTTACCCAAATCCTCTGTTTTAAATGCAGTATACATGATGTGAATTCAGATTTTTCCTTCTCCTAAACTAGCCGAACCTAACATAGCTGGTAGCAGAAGAGATTAAAGAAAAATGAATGGAGAAGAAGCTGGACGGCAATTATACAAGAATGTTGCGAGCAATATTAAACAAGCCCTGGCGGCAACACCCAACAAGGCACCAACTATACGGCCACCTGCCTCCCATCATGAAAACTATCCAAGTT
Source organism: Sepioteuthis lessoniana (assembly GCA_963585895.1). Taxonomy (NCBI): domain Eukaryota; kingdom Metazoa; phylum Mollusca; class Cephalopoda; order Myopsida; family Loliginidae; genus Sepioteuthis; species Sepioteuthis lessoniana. Next base: position 78,736,782 of record OY757914.1, read on the forward strand.
AGACGAACCAGACATGCAGGACACTGTTGGAGAAGCAGGGACGAGCTCATAAGTGATGTACTCCTATGTACCCCCACATATGGCTGAGGAAAAGCAGTACGACCAGTGCGAACATACATACAGCAGCTATGTGAGTATACGGGATGTAGCCCTGAAGACCTACCAGAGGCGATGAACGATAGGGAGAAGTGGCGAGAGAGGGTCAGGGATATCCGTGCTAGCAGCACATGATGATGATGATTACAATGAAGTGAGATGCAGACAGCTTTGTCCAGGTTTTGAATTCAGGTCATCAATTCCATTTTCAATAATGTGAACCATTATGCTAAGCTTGCCAACATGTAAATACTAAAACTGTAATGTCATATTTATAATTCCTTTGGTTTTTTTCAGTTATTATTTTGATGAGTGTTCTCCAATAGTCTGGGAGACCGGCATTCAATCCGAGGTCGTCATACCAAAAACTTTAAAAATGGTACTTAATGCTGCCTTGCTTAGCACTCAGCACTATAAGATAAGGATCAAGGGTAAAGTGGAGCAATCCAGGGAATAGAGTAGTGCCCTCCCCTACACCTCGGTGTAGTAGTTATTAAAAAGGGAGCCTTCGAGTCACCCTCAACAACACTCGTCAACTTTACTTACTTATTTTGATGGCAAACATGGAATTATAATCATCAAAATCCTTTAACGGTTCTGGATGATTCTGAATCCTTATCTATGGCACAAAATGTATTTTTTAAAGCAAGTTTTATAAAGAATTATGAACAAGTGAAACTTGCAATAAATTTAGTAAGGTGAATCAAAAAATATCCCTAAATAATGAAGACAAAATAAAAAATAAAAAAGTTGACCATTACTATATGCTTGTGATGATACACCTGGCCTTGCCAAGCATGGGAGTGATTCTTCCAATCTGCTATAATAGTGGGATGAGACCACTCCATTAATTAAGCAAAAAAAATAAAAGTTGATGCCAAGATACAGAGAACAAAATATGGCTTGCAAAAATAACAATATTCAGTAAGAAAAAATGTCTTACAAAAATGATTAACATATTCCCCCATCCTAAAGGTAGTAAGTTTTAGCCAGAGACCTGTTCATGAATTAACAGTTCATCAGTTTCTTCAATAAGTTTTTGTCATTTCTATTCTCATTGTCAATAGTTTGGCACAAGGCAGTCTTAAACGGCAGTTATGTTGCTTTTATCACAGCATTGTATTATGGTTGGCTTTCTTCACTTTCTGTACTCAGGGCAGTCTGGTACAAAATCAAAAACTCAGAGCTTAGTGGGGGAAACTGCTCAATGACTCATATGCTACTCTTTCCTCCTCCTCCTCCTCATCCTCTCTGTCTCTCTGTCTGTCTCTCTCTCTCTCTCTCTGAAATATCATATCATCTTGATTTCACTTCACTTCTTTATTTCCATGGGTCTGGCACAAGGCTACCTCTAGTTGTCACATTATCTCAGTCTCTCTTCCCTTTTCATAAGGTTTTCTATTGTTAAGACTATATTATATCCAAATAACATGTAATATAGTTTTTCTCTGCCTCTCCACTCTGGATAGTCTGACACAAGGTCAGGGCCAAGAGTACATGAAATCTAGTTGTTGTATTCGGTTTGACTACTGCTGGTCAACTTCTGTAAGATACAAACCCTGTCATTTTATGTATATCTTCATCTGAGGGGTGGTGAAGGGCAAAACTAAAAAGATATCAAGTTTATCCTAATTTGGATTTCAATAATTTTTTTTAGTACATTATATAAAAAAATTCCATAGTCGAATTTAAGAAAATGACCATTGCAATTTTAGAATTTTATATTCAGTTGTCCTTATATGATTAACAGCTGTGGCCCTGATCTGGATTCAGCTTTTTCACTTCAAAGCATCCCGGAATGCAGTGATCAATCAAAACAATTCACCAATCTTCTGACTGCTTTAGTTTAAACAATAACAATAAATTGGCTTTCCTGTTCTTATCAAACAATTTGTTTTTGTCAAATTCCTTCAAATTGAAAATAACACAATTTTTATCTACCCATCATTTTAAAAAATCCATTTGACCATAACACATTTGTAATATACTACTCTATTCTTCAAATATCCAAATCAGTTTCTTTTTCCTCTGGTTGATAACAATTCTCTGACTGGTCTCCAACTCTTATAGAGTTACACACTCATGTATTTGGGCTTAAATTCTAATTTTAGAAGTTTTTTTAGTCATAATACTTCAGCCTTTGCAGCCTCTGGCCTAAGAATGATCTAATTTTAACATTAAGAAAAATGTTCCTCATGGGTAGATTAGGGCTCTCACTGTGATACAGTCTCAAGCAATAAGAGGGAGCTGGAAGTCATATAACTTCAATCCCATGGAACTTAAATTACTAAAATTCAAAAGAAAAAAGACAAACTGAATTTAAGCCTAAAAAAATTATTAAACTTTGAGCAAATTTCATCATGCTTTTTATCTTCTGAACTTCAGAGAGTACTAATTAAAATGTTAATAAAAGGCAGTGGCGACTCTAGCCTATTTTTGCTACTCGTGCCCCCCCCTGCCCTCTGTCAACTTCAGTTCCCAACCCGTGGTCCGTGAACCCAAAGTAAGTCATCATAGTTGCTATTGCGTGATTCTCCATTGTATTGCACAGATTGACAAACGTACCTTGCATGGTGTATTTTTGTAAACAATCAAGATACTATATAATTTGTAGTCTTGTTAATAGAGTCGATAAGATAATTTTTTTTCCTTTCAAAAGTATAGAAGAAAAGAGAAGATGTTCATTACTATGACGAGAAAAATATGCTTATTAGAATAAAGAAACTGATGACAATAAACACAGACACAGCTTGTAGTTTCAATTTCGCTTAAAATAAAGATTGTTTGTTGAAAATGTATTCAAATAAACAAATTTTAGTTACAGAATGTAATATATGCAACATTCATTAAAGAAATAGACATCTGTTAGTGAAAAAATTAATTAAAACACGCCGTTTAACCAACATTTACCATAGCAATGATGCTATCCCCTCTCTCTGTCTCTCTCTTTCTCTCTCTCTCACTCTCTCGGTCCCTCTCCCTCTTCCCAATACATCTATCAGCAGTCACAACGTGCTAAGATTTTTGAGCACGGTTTTAGGGTTGCTCTTGCTATTGGCTACAGCCAAAAGTGTATTTCTCTAACATTACTGTTATTATAAGGGTCTAGTGCCTGGCACGGATTGGGCGTTCAACATTATAGCCGATTTATAGGATATTCAATGAATCTGACGGTGGCCGGACAAAGACCATCCGTTCAAAACAGCATCGTTGTATTATTCCCAGATATATTTATGAACTTTTGGCTACTTAGTTATCGAAACTTGAATAGATAAGTAATTTAATTGAGATCAGACTAAGTATGTTTGCTTGAAATTAACGGATGATTTTTAATCCATTTTGAATAACATTGACCGAGTTATTGGTCGTGCCTGGCACGAGTAGCACTAGTCCCGTCTCTGCCCATGATAAAAGGAATATAAAAAAAACTGTACTTATTTATAAAATTTTAAAGATTTTATGTTCAGTTTCCATCAGAGGATAAACCTGGATTTGAACCAAGGAATAATCTTCTCATTTCAAGAAAAAAATTCTTTGTATGACAAGAATTTTTTGTTGATTTCGCTGTATCTATGTAATCTTTATATAAATACCTGCCCTGAATACTGTTCTTCAAAAATTGCAATAAAAGAATCAAAAAATTTATTGAAAGAACAAAATTTAATAAGAAAGAATGCAGACTACACTAGAATAATAATAGCGCTTGCCGCCATTATGTCTATGCAATGACGTGCTCGTATGTGCACAATCAGATGTCACAGTGCATGCAATGACAAGCCCGTATGTATACAATCAGATGCTCGATAAATAGTCCTCTTTCTCTTCAAGTGGGAGTCTCCTTTAGCAACTCTGTTTGTTTCATAACTGAGTACTTGCGTGAACAACTTCATAAATTCAACTACTACATAAAATCATTATCATTCAGTTGCAAATTGGACTAGAAATTGCCTTATTCTCTAAGAGCATTTTAAGTGTATAGCTCTAATAAAATATAATTATAATGAGCAGATTTTGTTAGGTTATGGTCATATATATATATATACATAATAATAAGGAATAAATATATATTAGTTTTTATATATATTTAATAGCATAGATGCTTTCTTCAACCACTGCCTGATGATTCCTATGTAAAGATGGCATGAAAACAGTGGTCACAGATAAGCATCCATACTATTAAATGTATATAAAAACTAATGGTTTGGTTTGGTTTCTTTGTTTAATGGCATATCAACCTTTGTAAGTTATTTAATGCCAAAGCCATCCTTCTAGAAGAACAGTTGTGGTATTATTTAACCCATAGCTGGGAGGATAAGGTGGTTCATACCTTTCCCAAGGGTATTTGTCCAAAAGTGAACATAATAGTGTGAGTGGAATTCTAACTCGCTTACTATGATTCTGCAGTCTATCGTTTTAATCATTACACCACCATGAGGATACCCTCTTAAAAACTAATATATATTTACTTATTATTATATTATATAATGGCTCTATCACAGATATTGAGCACTCTCCAAATTTATCGACCACTAACCAACCAAGTGAGATAGTAACAACCATATACTGTTGTAATATATATATATATATATATGTATAGTCTCAAGCAATAAGAGAGAGCTGGAAGTCATATAACTTCAATCCCATGGAACTTAAATTACTAAAATTCAAAAGAAAAAAGACAAACTGAATTTAAGCCTAAAAAAAATTATTAAACTTTGAGCAAATTTCATCATGCTTTTTATCTTCTGAACTTCAGAGAGTACTAATTAAAATGTTAATAAAAGGAATATAAAAAAACTGTCCCCATTCATAAAATTTTAAAGATTTTATGTTCAGTTTCCATCAGATGATAAACCTGGATTTGAACTAAGGAATAATCATCTCATTTCAAGAAAAACTTCTTTGTATGACAAGAATTTTTTAGTGATTTGGCTGTATCTATGTAATCTTTATATAAATACCTGCCCTGAATACTGTTCTTCAAAAATCACTATAAAAGAATCAAAAAATTTATTGAAAGAACAAAATTTAATAAGAAAGCCTAAAATTACAATATATATATATATATATATATATATATATATATATATATTTATTTATTTATTTATTAAATATATATCTACATTTGAATAGCACAGTTAATGACATATGGTGCATATTAGTTTCTTGCCAATTTGATCATTGAACTAATGATCACATAAGTAAGAAACTGATACTCACCAAGTGCCATTAACTATATTTACACTATCCTAACCATATATGTTCTATCAATGATACATATAAATACGGCAAACTATATTATTAATACATTTATAAAGATTATAGTCCAGAAAACTATGAGGAAATCTGGATTTTTGAAACCTGAAAATCAGTGTTATATATCCATTATAGGCACCTGGGTCCTTTTTTATAAATATACTCTGAGAGAGGATTTCTTTAAAATGAGATTCTGCTGATGTCTCTATACAATCTACATATCTCCTGCTTTTTTTATATTTTTATATACATATTTTTCCTCACCTACCCTCCCTTTTGGTTGGTTGCTTGGTTGCGTTTTTATGGCATATGAACCTTTGTAGGTTATTTAACACCAAATCCATTTTTATGAAAATAATCAGTTCTATTTCAAATAATTCAGTTTAGCATGTGTACACAGTTTAATTGTGAAAAACATTTCTATTTCAAGGTATTCAGTTTAGTCAAGCAGTTCTAATTCAGCGAATTCAGTTTAGTATAAGTACAGATTTTGTCTAAACACAGTTAAATGCTGAAACAGTTTTATGTTAAACAATTCAGTTTAGTGTAAATACAGTTTCAATGTCAAAAAAACAGTTCTATTTCAAATAATTCAGGTTAGCATAAGGATGCAGTTAAAATGTAAATACGATTTCAGTTTAGCATAAGCACGCAGTTTAAATGTAAGTACATTGTCAAAAACATTTCTATTTCAAGCTATTCAATTTATTCAAACAATTCAGTTTAGCATAATTATGCCGTTAGTTCTATTTAACCCATAGATAGGGCCCTACCAGGTGCTACCATGCAAAGCCAGAGTGGACCTGGGAGCAATGGCAATGAAGGGGTGCTCCTTATTCTCCAATGTCCCAGCATTACTGGAACCTTACCATCAGATTGTTTTGCGTCATATATCAGGACACTCATTGGAGGGTCTTAGCCCTCTGCAGAGGTCGAGTTGATGTATTCTACTGCCCCTGCCGACTGGGCCACCTCCCTTTTGATCATCACAGGAAGTGTCAAGTGTCACTTTTATTTCTCTATCTTTTTATCTTACTATCTTCCTACTTTTCTCTTACCCTATATCCTCTGTCTCTCTCTTACAGTCATCCACCACAACCACTAAAATTAAATGTGAGGTGAGATACAGAAGAAATTAAAAAATCATTCTATATAACAAATAATATGTTATTCATTTAAAATTTCTATTTCTAATTTATTTAATGATGTTATATTGAATTATTGTAAGAAATTATCTTTATTAGGTGGACTTAAATATATTCTTTATTGTTTTTGAATATTTTGTTAGTAATATCTAGGGTCAAATCTATAAATTTATAACTGTGATTCCATTTGTGTCTTCCAAGGATTTTGAAAATGGAATTAGGGTCTTTTGTGTAGGGGTATATTTTTTACGTTTTGTTAATATTTTGTTTGTAGTGATGTATTTAATATCTAAAGTCCTTTCTATGCATTTATAACTTTGGGTGATATATATAGCCATATATGAATTTACAAAATAACAGGACATAACTTATCGAATTTAAAGAAAGAAACAAATGATTATCACAGACTGGAAAATAAGCAAGACACTTAATGTATTTGGGATCGTATGTTCAATCTAAAACACTGTTCTAAAAAAATAATAAAATGAAATTATTATGATGCTGAGGCATAAAAGTGTAATATAATGTCTTATGTCCAGGTTATTTTACTATATATCCCAATTCTTACCAAATTAAGATTCAGAGATTGCAAAATACTCAAAAATATAACTAAAATTTCAAAATATGTTACCAAAATCTCTCTTCCAACAGTGACAGGGTTAAATTTGTAAGATTAATGAGATTTTCAAAGATTTTTGTAAAGATTCAATGAGAGGATGAAACTGGATATGAACCTTATAAACCACCCATTCTAAACAATATTTATTTGTGTGTCTAGTATCTTTCAGTGGTTGGTATGCATCCATATAATATTTATATAAATACCCTCCCCCAGAATACCATTAACAGAAAATAACAATAAAAAAATCAAAAATTAATTCAGAAAGTGAGATTTAATAAGAAAATAATGAAGATCTTTTTTCCTGAGCTCTTAAACCCTTTTTTCCCTGAAACATTTTTGTTTTTGAAACAAAAATAAGTCATTAAGCTTTATTTCAGATTGGTTTGCAATGCATAAGGTTATCAAGTAACCCAGAAAAGATGATAATCAGATGTCAGAAAATATGATTGTTTGGTATTGACTGGTTTAGAAATCCCAACAAACTGCCAAAATCATTCAAGAATTTTGCCAAAGTCTTCATGATATACATTGCACAGAACATCACGCAGACTCTCCTGCTAAACTAATACTTATGAATATTCATGTATTTTATGGCCAATTTGCCAGGAAATAATTTCCCTTCTCACTTTTCTAGTATCACTTTCATGAAAAAAATATTATTATTATTATTATTATTTTGGAGACTAAAATGAAGGCATCATATACTCATACATGAAAAATAAACTAAAAATAAATGAAATACATTGTCACGACATTTACATTTCAGTAATGGTTCAGTTTTTAAGTAAGAAATTGATTATAAGCCAATATATTTTTCCAATCTAGGTACCTGTTTAGTGAGGTTACTCGTTAATTTTACTAATTAAACAAAATACCCTTATAGACAAATAACCTTGTCAACTGGGGCTGGAGAATATACTAACTGCATCTCTGCAGAGGGGTAAGACTCCCTTACTCACAATGAGCGTCTTGGATATGACAATAAACCATCTGATGGTGAGGCACTAATACTAGAGCTTTGGGAAATATGGAATACCTCTTCATTTCTATTACTCTCTGGTCCACTCTGTCCCAGAATAGTAGTACTTGTTAGGGTCCCATCAGCCGGGCAAATAGAACTGCTTAATCATTTATTAGACTTGAAATTGTTCATGTTGAATAGGATTACTTGTGTAAGATAGGGATACTTGAAACTAATTAACTGCATGCAAACAAATGGACTCTGACTCATTTTAAAATTGTTACCTACAAAACTATTTGTTTACAAATCTTATATATCTATCATATATGTATAAATAGGATTTGGCATTAAAAAAATTGCAAGAGTTGATATGTCATAAAACACAACCAATCAACCAACCAACCTACCTTACTTATAAGCAAATTTATTTAATCTACTTTTTACTCTTTATGATAGTTAATTTTGTAAATAATATTGATATCTTTCCAGGCCCATAATCATTGTCTTAGAAAATCTCTTTGAGTCAGAAGCACTTATCAAATTTATCTACAGAACCATTTCTTGTCAGCAATCACTCTTTGTGCAAATAGTAATCAAAGTTGTTGATAAAAGGAAACTGAAATCTCACTTAAAAAAGGAAAAGGAAACTGAAATCTCACTTAAAGGAAAAGGAAACTGAAATCTCACTTAAAGGAAAAGGAAACTGAAATCTCACTTAAAAAAAGAAACCTTTCCCTAATTTCTTGAAATTATAATGACTTTAAATAATATCACAAGCTGAAATATTTTTGATTGAATTATTCACTTCCGCCAAAGATCAGAGTGTTATTACTGCTGAGAATAAGGTGCTGCTCTCTAGCACTTCTCCCTTAGATCAGTGTGATATTTGTGCACTCTTTAGTGAATAAGCTGTTGCTCTCTAGCACTTCTCCCTTAGATCAGTGTGGTATCCATGCACTCTGCAGAGAATAAGGTGTTGCTCTCTTGCACTTCTGCCTAAGATTTGTGCCTGTAGAAATCACAGAGTTCTTTTTTTAAATATAAAATTTAATGGCCCAGTTGACCAACTGCACCTATGCAGATGAGTAAGACTCTTCCGATGTGGTAACCTGTTGGTGGCAACTCAAAATGCTTGAAAATGGGATCTTGATGACTAAGTAGTCCCTGACCCAGCAACTAATGTGGTCATGGGACTTATATCTCTTTGCTTTGGCACTTAATGAGCCAGACAGCTGGTCAGAGAGGTCAGATCCAGTCAATTGGCTAGTCATATCAAGCTCTAGCACCTATTGGATTATCCTGACTATATTCTTCAAATTGCTCTTGTAGAAAACAAGTACCCAATTTTATCTTACAGTGACTGAAAGTCAAGTGTGCTGAGATAACAATATTTGAAACCATTTAACTGTGTGCAAACAAATGATTAAAATTAAATAGAATTATTAGTATTAGATTGCAATACTTTAAACCATTTAACTGTGTACAAGCAAATGAGCTGTTTCATTTGAAAATAATATGACCTACAAACTATTCGCTTAAAAATCATATCTATATCTATAATATATATATGTATAAACAGGACTTGGTATTTAGTAACCTAAAATGATTAATATGCCATAAAACACAACCAAATAAAACTATAAGATATTAAATCATAAAAATAAAAAAACGTATGATTAAAAAAATGTCTTAAATTATAATAATTTCAATATACTTATAATGCAACAAATTGATAAAATTTGGACCAAATGTAAAGAATAATAATTATAATGGTTTTGAGATACAAACAGATCTCCTGATCTTGGCCAAATGACCAGACATATTAAAAGTCAACAAAAAAATAGAACCTGCCAAATACTGGACTTTGCCGTCCCAGCAGACAGCAGAGTAAAATTAAAAGAAAGCTAAAAGAGCGATAAAAACCTAGACCTTGCTTCAGAACTAAAAAAAATCTTTGGAACATAAAGACGACAGTGATACCAATTGTAATTTGTGCACTTGGAACAATCCCCTAATAGCTGGTACAGTGACTGGAAGACTTGGAAATAAGAGAATAAGTTGAAACTATCCAGACAATAGCATTATCAAGATCAGCAAGAATACTGAGAAAATTCCTGGGGACTTGAGAAGAATTGTTGTCACTTAAACTCCATTGAGAAATCATTAGCTGGTGAGAAAAACTCTCAAAAGAGTAAAATAATTATAATAATATGACAAATATCTCAAACATTTTACTATAATAACAGTTTTTCATTAGTGAGACTTGGTAGCTAATATATTGTAAAATGCTTTGTATATGTGTGGTTAGAAAAACAGACATTTATATATTTTCCCAACCCCTCTCTTACCAGCAGAATATGGCACAATGTCAATTTTTAAACTAAATACAATTGGATTGAAATCAAATTTTTCCTTTTCCTAGACTTGTTGCTGTAACAAAGCTATATAACTCAGTCCGTCCTACTATTTATCATCAAGTTCATAATCACTACTCCAGTCATGCCTCCTAAAATGAGACTACTATTTTATGATGGTTATCACATTTGAAAAAAACAACTATTTTATAAAAGTAATCACATTTGAAGAGACTACTATTTTATAATAGTAGTCTCTTCAAATTATGAGTCTATTATTTTATTATAATTGTCTCCTAACTTGAAGTATCATTTTTAATATTGTGGCATGCAAAGGATGGGTTTTAACTTGCAAGCCTGGGTGCTAAGGACTTAAAATGATTTCAAATTTCCTTCAGACATTTTTTAGAAACACTTCCTCATGTCTTTAATATTGTAAATACAGCTTTTTATTCTAATCGACTCAACAGTTGTTTTCTCTTTTTTTGGCATACAGCCCCTATAGAAAGAGATGATCTCTTTTTGGGGTTGTGTACAAATTTACCAAACTTCTCCACTATGTGCAGAATGGGATGCAATGTCAATTTTAATCAGAGTAAAGCTGGTTTGAATTCAGAGTTTTCCTTCTTCTAGACTGGTTGCCATACCAAAGCTGAAGAACCCAGTCTGCTCTACTATTTAACTTGGAAGAGAATGAGTGAATTCATACCATGCCCATGAGTAACAGCACAATGTGAAAAACTAACAACTCCATCCAGGATTTGAACTCGGGTCATCAAGTCCATTTCCTGTGAGAATTACTGTTATGCTACAAACACCTCCTTTTTTTGGTCACATATGTTTGAGAGTGACAAGGACATAAAGAGGAGATTCCATTCAAAAGAATATAAATTTGAACAAATTACCAATTGTTCACAGATGATTATTAAAGCTATGTCATTTTGAATTTTAAAAATCCCAGTATTTAATAAAAGAGTAGTGTCCCTTATTGTTTTGATAAAAGTAAAACACCTTAGTATGGTGAATTTAATATAATACTTTTGTCTTTCAGATTCTTCTGATTATTATTGTTTTAACAATGAAATGCTAATTGGTGATGGAAAAAAACTGATTGAAATCTATTTGTCAGAAATTTACCAAACTTCTCATGAAAACTGATAACATTGTTGGAATAGAACCATGTGGTTAGGGAAAAATATCTTAACAAAAATAGTCTTATTTTTAAGGACTTTCTCTTTTGTCAATAATAATATAGTTAATTATTTTCTTTTAAGAAGTTGTTACCACGCACATAAATGGGTGTGTGTAAACATATGTATCTGTTTATATCTATCTCAGCCAGTATATGTCTGTTTCATTGAGTATATATATATATATATATATATATATATCATAGACTCACCTATCAGTTTTAATGTATGAAGGCTCAAGTGTTCATTCAAAGACATAAATTATTGAATTACCTTCATCTAACCTGGGAGGTTCAGAATATGCCGTCTATATCCCCTGAAGAAGGGTAAAATCACCCCCACAAAAAAAAAAATGTCCTGGGTTTGTCATTAAACTGCATCTGATGGCAATGCTCCAGTTTTGGACACCTGCTGAGTATTGAGTACTTCTTCACTGCCATTACTCTGAGGTCCACTCAGATTTGGAGTTTTAGTACCTGCTAGGATTCCATTTATGAGTCAAATAGATCTGATGAAAAACTATGTTTTTGACAGGATCATGTATAATGAAAAACCTTTTAAAAACCCACTACTCAAAAAAAAATAAATAAATAAATGTACAATGAATATGATTCCCTAACCTCAAGGCATAAAATAACCCTAGATTGGTTGACATGTTAAAATCAATTACTTATCATTGGACTTCCTACACTGGTGATTTGTTTACAGAAGTGAAGGCTTGTGTAAAACCACTTACATCTTTTGGATTAGCTTATAAAAGAAGAATGGTGAATAGAGGTGCCACAGATTCTTCCAAACAACAGGTTTTGAATTCAGAGATTTTATGTATCGCCATGTCCATTTTCTACGACGATAACCATTACACCACAGGCACCTCCTAGAAATATACTTATATATACATGTTAGAAAACATACTCATGTATATAAACATATGTACATATACAGGCTTGAAATGTCTGAAGGAAATTTGAAATCATTTTAAGTCCTTACCACCCAGGCTTGCAAGTTAAAAACCATCCTTTGCATGCCACAATATTAAAAATGATACTTCAAGTTAGGAGACTATTATAATAAAATAATAGCCTCATAATTTGAAGAGACTACTATTATAAAATAGTAGTCTCTTTAAATGTGATTACTATTATAAAATAGTTGTTTTTTCAAATGTGACTCTTGTTCTGTCAAGGCTAAAGAGCGCAGTCTGCCCTACCATTTTGTCTCTCTCTCTCTCTCTCTCTATATATATATATGTGGGAGGTGAGTCTCTCTCTCTCTCTCTCTCTCTCTCTCTCTCTCTCTCTCTCTGTCATTCTATTTGTATCTGTCTGTCTACCTGCAAAATTATTTATCTCAGAAAATTCATATTCATTTCAGTATGTTCATAACTTTTATTATCAGCTCATACAAAACTGTCTGTTTGTCCATTCCAACCTATCAGTCCATCTACTCTTAATGAATTCTTATAGGAAAAGAAGGCAAAAGCAGAACCTGTTATACTTGAACTTAGATATATGTGTGTATATTTAGATGTTTGTGTGTTTATACAAAAATGTACATACAGCTGGATGTGTGTTCCACCATAATTTCGAGTGAATGAAAATAGTATAAACCGAAAGAAATCAGGTAAAAGCTCAGAGGAATTTATAAGGGAGAGAAGATTGAAAACATTTGTTTCTTGGTCATGGTAAAAAAGAATTGTATTAAGATACTATAACTCATGCCGGCTTTGTACTTGTGATAGATGTGTATTTCCCAAAGGACCAGGTTTCAATCCCCAGTAAAATATAAAAATTTTTTATATTGATTTTTAAGGTAGGTTGGGTCCATTACAGATTTGTGCTTTAAACAATCTTTCTACCTTAGTTTCTGCTGATTCTGACAAGTACTGAACTATATAAATTTAGTGACTACTGAGACCACAGAACTTAGCAATATATTATGTATACTCACAAATATACGTGCTCTATTAAGATATATAAAACAAAAAGTGTTAAGCAGAGATATCTAATATGGGGCTAGATATTCTTAATTATGGCTTATTTAGCTATTTATCTATATAGAAATACTTATATATCATATTTACCAACCCCTCCGCTTGGGCACGATATGACACAGGGTCAATTTTTAAGCGGAGTTTAACAGGTTTGAATTCAGAGTTTTCCTTCTCCTCGACTAGTTGCCTCACCAAGGCCGAAGAACCTAGTCTGCCCTACTATTTACCCATAGCTGGAGGGAGAATAATTGGATTCATACCTTTCCCAAAGGTATTAGTGCAATGTGAAATGCAATCAGTCTCATCCAGGATTTGAACTCGTGTCGCCATGTCCATTTTCTATGACTATAACCATTACACCACAGGCACCTCCTAGAAATACTTATATATACATGTTAGAAAACATACTCATGTATACAGACATATGTACATATACAGGCTTGAACACATATTCATGTTCGTAGACATACGTATTCATGCTTGAACACATACTCGTGTATATAGACAAACATATATGTAACAGAGCTCCTGCTCTCTACCAAATTCGAGTATGATTCGGTTTCCAATCTGCTGATGATTCCACTGGTTGGGTATATCTTCCAATGACATGATCAATTCATTATTTGCCCACGTTGTGTCTTTAAGCTCCAAACAACGAATCAATCACTGATCAGAGTCATATGTAGACGAATATGACCACATAATTAAGAAAGCAAAAAAGTCGATGCCTACAAATGGAGAATGAGCATGGCTTTGTTACTATAATAATATTTAGTAAGAAAGGAAACATTTCTTTAACAACGGTACAAGTATTCATCCATCCCAGAGGTGGGGGAGTTTAAGTCAGAGACCTGGTTCACAAAGTAACAATCAATCAATTCTTTGTATAAGTTTAGACTTTTCTATTCTCACAGTCTATAGCCTGGCATAAGGCAATCTCAATTGCAGTTATGTTTACTTCCTCTCAATCCTTGGTATTATTTCACAATGTTGTAATAGGACAGACTATCTTCACTTCTTATACCTAGTGTAGTCTGGTAAAAGGCCATGACTCAGAGTGGCGGGCAATTCTCATAGTTGCCTTCTGCTATTGCCATGTTATTTCGGGCTTTCCCTATTTCTCTCCAGTTGTTGTGTTTTCTAAATTCATTTTGATTTTTCTACGCCTAGAGTAGTCTGGTAAAAGGTTAAGTCTCAGAGCAACAAACAAATCTCATAGTCAAATTGCATTCTTTCTATGGGAGTTTCTTCTTCTCTTTCATGAGTCTGGCACAAGGGCATCTCTTGTCTGCTTCACGCTGGTTTCAAAAATATCATTTCTTTTCACTTCTTAATTTTTGTGGGTCTGCCATAAGGGCATCTCCAGGCATCATATTATCTCAGTCTTTCTTTGCTTCTTTCATAGTGTCGTATATCAGTAAGACTACATCACATCTGAACAAACATGTAATATAGCTTCTGTTTCTCTGCTCTGAGCAGTCTGACATAAGTCCAGAGCCCAGGGAGACATTAACCTAGAGGTCAATTCATGCTCACTCCACAGGACTCTCTTCTTCTGAGGGGAAGAAATCCCTTTTATTTCATGTATATATTCCATCTGAGGGGTGTTGGTGGAGAAAGCTAAGAAATATCAAACATCTAATTTGGTTTTCAGCAATCAATTCCACTTCCAACAGTTTGTTATTCCCTTCACATCCACTTAACTCTGACTTAATTTGGGATTATTACAATTTTATAATTGAACAGTCACATGAATATAACAGTAAGAGAATTGAATAAAAATTTTCCATACTTGAATTTTTTTTTAAGTAGCTATTCTTGAATCTCATTCTCAGGCCACTGAGAGACAAACTCGGGCCTCCAGGTCATATCCCTAACTGATTCCTGCTTCCTCTGGCTTGTAGACAAAACAATCCAGTCATCATTTTTCAATATATATTTTTTTCGTCTTTTTTCTTGTCAAAACAATATATTCCAATTTATTCCTTCAGAATCAATTTTTGTTAATTTTCACTACTTACAATGTATTGAGTTCATTCTTCTAAAACCTGCCTCAGCTAATTATTATCTCAATAGTCAATCAATTTTCTTACCTGAATTCCATTGTGCCACATACAGACTTGAATACATATTCATGTACACATATATACATACATATGCATGCTTGAAGACACTATATAGACAGACATACACATGCATGCTTGAACATATACTCTTGTGCAAAGACATACATACGTGTATATGCTTGAACACATATTCATGTACATAGACATACATATACATGCATGTCTGAACACATATTCATATATATATATATATATATATAGAGAGAGAGAGAGAGACATATATATGCTTGCTGGAACACATACTCATATATATATATATATATATAGACATACCCAGACATGCATATCTGAACACATACTTATATAAGTGAAGACATATGCACACTTGAACACATACTCATGTATGTATTTGCATAATTGCACAAATACTCTGGTATGCAGACATACATACATATGCATGCTTGAACACATACTCATGTATATTACATACATATACAGGCATGCTTGAACACAAAGTCATGCATGTTTTCTTGAAGTTATTTTTGTTGAAACCTAAGTAGGAGACTTCAGCAATTTCTTTTGGTTCTAAAAACCTGCTCAGTCCAAATATCAAGCACTTTTTGTATTGGATTCTTTCGTGATAAATGTGGATTTCTTTTTCTTTTCTGCATAAGTCATAATGCAAAGCTATTTGAACGAATTGAGCACTCTGGTATCCGGTAAGGTATAGAATGTAAACAAACGCTACTACTTAATGCCTTATAATTTCCTAGCTGACGTGGTACTAAGTCAAACGTAAAGTTGGGTGGGTTTCGATCCCAGCTTCAAGCGTCCTACGTGTCTTGCCACACTGACGAGTTGTGATACAACAAAACAGTCTGTATGTGGATGACAATATATATATATATATTACAGCATAAACAAATAAACTGAGGAAAGTATGCATGATATAAATAATCTTTGCACAAAATGAACTCTACAAGCCAAATACAAATCCTGAGTGAGGCAGCTTGCATTTAATCTGTGGTAATGCTCTTGAGAAAGGCATGATAGAATCAAAATGAATATAATTATCTATGTTGTAGAATGGCTAAACACCCCTTCAGCACTCTACCAGATGGACTAGCTCATAGCCATAAACAGCCTATGATTAAAGACTTTGAGGGTTGATTTAATAAGCTGATTTATATTCGGATTGATCTTACTTCGTTTGGCTATACAGCATTTTGACCCTCCTCAATATCTTGTGAATTCTCTTGTTAATTGTTTGTAACTTATTATACTGTGTCTTTTTTGTATGTATCCTTTAGCACTGGATACTGGTGCTGAATAAATATATTAAGCACTCATTTTTCTCAGTGTATCATTCACCTCGATGATAAACAATCTATTACTAAACTCTGTGGCATAGAACATCTCTAAGTAAAATAAACCTTGTTAACTTCAAATAAATTTTAGTAAATATATACCAGGGATATGTTTTGGTGGGTGGGGATGTAACATAGTCCTACTTTTGGTGACAGAGGAGAGTTCATTGATAAATAATATATAAATAAATTTGTGGCCATGTGTCAGACTAAGCCAAGTAATTTCAAGCATCTAACATGGTACTATTTACCAACCCCTCCGCTCGGGTAGGATATGACACAATTTTTAAGCGGAATTTAACAGGTTTGAATTCAGAGTTTTCCTTCTCCTAGACTAGTTGCCTAACCAAGGCTGAAGAACCCAGTCTGTCCTACAATTTACCCATAGCTGGAGGGAGAATAATTGGATTCATACCTTTCCCAAGAGTATTAGTGCAATGTGAAATTCAATCAGTCTCGTCCAGGATTTGAACTCGTATCGCCGTGTTCATTTCCTATGGCGATAACAACTACACCACGGGCACCTCCAATCTAACATGGTTGATCACACACACTAATTTTTTAATCTTCTTCAAGCATTACTGTATGACAAGATAACCAATGAATTTCTAAGGTTCCAGTTGTAATTGTAGACAATGATGATATTACTACTTCTATTATTGATGAAGTGAAGAACAGTCGTCCATGATGATTTGGCTACTTCTATTTAGGAAGAAGTAAAGGGTTCAAATAAGCATTTCCTTTTAAACAGCTATCCATGATGATATCACTGCTTCTATTTAGAAAGGAGTTAAAAGTTTTAATTACCATTTCATAGTTAACAGTTGTCCATGATGATATTCATATTAACCAACCCTTCCGCTTGGGCAGGATATGACACAAGGTCAATTTTTAAGTGGAGTTTGACTGGTTTGAATTCAGAGTTTTCCTTCTCCTAGACTAGTTGTCTCATCAAGGCTGAAGAGCCCAGTTTACCCTACTATTTACCCATAGCTGGAGGGAGAATTATTGGATTCATACCTTTCCCAAGGGTATTAGTGCTATGTGAAATGCAATCGGTCTCGTCCAGGATTTGAACTTGTGTCGTCATGTCCATTTCCTACAACGATAACCATTACACCACGGGCACCTTGTCCATGATGATATTGCTGCTTCTATTTAGGAAGGAGTAAAGAGTTCCAATTAGCATTTAATAGTTAACAGTTGTCCATGATAATACTCTTGCTACTATTTAGGAAGGAGTGAAGGATTTTACTAAGCATTTCATAATTAACAGCTGTCCATGATGATAATGATACCTCTATTTAGGAAGGAGTGAACTATTCTAATTAGCATTTCATAGTTAGGTCTGTTATTCTGAGAATTTGGATGACTAAAAAATGACATTCAGCACTGACAATAATTTTGCAAAATTATCATTGAATTATAAATTGGATGGAAAACTGTTAAAGCATTTTAAGTGAATTGCTCAATTAAAAGTCCGACTAAGACGAACCATTTTTGCTGGGTCATTGTTAAATGCATATATGCCAAAAAACATGAGAATTTAGGTAATATACAGATAACACACAAAGAAACATATATATATATATATATATGAAGAGTAAATAAAGGATTGTAATCCGACAATATGTAGAAAAACTGATTACAACTATCCAAGTGGATGGAATGATTTATTGAGAGGTCAACACTATAGCGTTTCGGTTCTGCTGAACCATCATTTTTTGTATTTCATATTCCTGAACAGCCATCGTTAACTCAAAATTGTTAATATCACCCCTCTTGGTCCCGATACTAGTGTTGACCTCTCAATAAATCATTCCTTCCACTTGGATCATTGTTATCACTTTTTTCTACATATATATATATATATATATATATTTGTGTATATTGGGCCAAAATAAGTTTGTTTGTTTGGGTTTTATGGCATATCAACCTTTGTAGGTTATTTAGTGCCAAATTCATTTTTATACAAATGAACAGTTCTATTTCAAACAATTCAGTTTAGCATAAGTACACAGTTTGATTGTCAAAAACATTTCTATTTCAAGCTATTCAGTTTAGTCAATCAGTTCTAATAAAAACAATGCAGTTTAGTCTTAGTATAGTTTTTGTTTACACACGGATGAATATCAAAGCAGTTCTAGTTCAAACAATTCAGCTTAGCGTAAGTACAATTTCAACATCAAAAATGGTTCTATCTCAAACAATTCAGTTTAGCATCCAAAAACAGTTCCATTACAAACAATTCAGTTTAGCATAAGTATATAGTTTAAATGTCAAAACATTTCTATCTCAAGCAATTCAGTTTAGCATAAGTACACAGTTTAAATCTCAAAACAGTTCTATTTCAAGCAATTCAGTTTAGCATAAGTATGTAGATTTGTTCTATTTGACCCATAGATTGGACCCTATCAGGTGCTACCACTCTGAGCAAGAGTGGACCGGGCAATGGCAATGAAGGGGTACTTTGCATTCCCCAAAGCTCCAGCATTACTGGAACCTCACCATCAGATTGTTTAGTATCATATCCAGGACACTTGTTGGAGGGGGGATTTTACACCTCTGCAGAGGTGTAGTTGGTGTATTCTACAGTCCCAGCCAACTGGGCAAGCCTAAATAAGAGTATTACAAATCTCAAAAAAAGATTTACATTTTATTAAAATTTTGCTTGGGAGATAGCTGTAATACAATATTTTATTGCAGCATACAGTTAGAGGAAAATTAATGTAGCGAGTTCCATCCTCACTGTGTGCTTTAGTATTGTTATTTAAGCTATATCCAACAAATTACTCTATAGGTATCTATACACATATATAACAGCTATAATAGACACACAACTTATATGTTGCCCAGTTGGCTGGAGCTGTAGAATACACCGACTGCTTCTCTGCAGAGGGGTAAGACTTCCCCCTAACAAGTGTCCTGGATATGACACTAAACAGTCTGGTGGTGAGGTTCCAGCAGTGCTGGAGCTTTGGGGAATGTGGAGTACCCCTTCATTGCCATTGCTCCCAGGTCCACTCTGGCCCGGAGTGGTAACACCTGATAGGGCCCTATCTATGGGTTAAATAGAACTGACAGCATACTTATGCTAAAATGAATTGTTTGAGTAAACTGAATAGCTTGAAATAGAAATGATTTTGTCAATTAAACCATACTTACATTTAAACTGCGTGCTTATGCTTAACTGAATTATTTGAAATGGAACTGTTTTTGACATTAAAACTGTATTTACACTTAACTGAATTGTTACATATAATCGCTTGAATAGTTTGAAATGGAAATGTTTTTGACAATTAAACTGTGTACTTATGCTAAACTGAATTGTTTTAAATAGAACAGATTATTTACATAAAAATGGATTTGGCATTAAATAACCTACAATGGTTGATATGTCATAAAACCCAACCCAAACCAACCAACCAACCAACAACTTATATGAACCAACTCAAGTATACACATGCATGTACTGCATTTTATCTATCTGTGCTTATTTGGTTTAAATGTATAAAAACTTAGTTATATTCCCTCTTAAGGAACAGAATCAAAAATATTTTTGTTATCAACTTATTATTAAAGTCAGGAAAAATAATATGTATGAAACTCGAAATGTTTATATAACAAACAAATAAAGAAAGCAAAAAATTATGAAAATCCTTTAGATTCAAGTTAAATTGTTTGAGATTTTGATTTTTGCTGGTTACATTGAAAACAGAAAAAAAGAATAAGAAAAACTCTAAAATTAAATAAAGAATCCTCTTAAAATCTTAGATTGCCACCCTTAAAAAAAAAAGAATTGATACTTCTGCTTCTTTTATTAATAATGTTTTTTTTTTGGCATCATTTCAAATTACGAGAGGGAGAGAACCTGCTTAATGTCAGATAAGTCTGGAGAAAGTTCCAAGGAGGCAATGAAACAAAGTGTCAGAGTAGGGCAGAGGTAGATTTGGAGAGATGGGTGATTGGCGAAGCAGGGGCAAGGGATTTCACTTCTTTCCTACAAAATAAAACATGAATGAAATAGGATAAAATATACCCACATGTATTTGTATACATGAACAACTATTAGTAAAATTCCATTGAAACGACTGGAGGCGACAAAAGAGAACCTATGGAGCCAACCTGTACTGCTCAACATTTACTGGAATCTTTGTGAGGTTCCGTGATGGCTTCATTTTGGACAGAATGTAAACAACTTAATAGAATCTGTTCTGACCAATTAGATTACACCAAAAATTCTTGCCTTTTTATGAGTTTCAATTTTGCTTTTTGTATTCTTTTCTTTAATCTTTTTATATACTATAACAATTCAACTACTATTATTACTGAAAATAATAAAATATGTTTATAATGATAACATTTTTACAACTAATGGCTGCCTTATAAGGGCAATGGAAGCAATATCTCATATTAGTAGTATTGTTACTAGTTTTATTGCTCCAGAAAATACACCCTCTTGAAACTATGTACCTACGTAGCATGTGTAACACTTTCAATTATAAATATACAGTATTGCAGTTGACTTGGCTTAGCTTAATGTAGCATAAGACCAGAAATTTTGGGATCTCAGTAAGAATCAAACTCACTGAAAAATGATCTGCTTGCTTATCGCTTTTAAAATAAATGTTTTTCTTTTACTTGACTTTTGAGCTACACACACACATACACACACACACACACATATATATATGAGTTAGGATTTTTTGACAAAGAATCAACAGCACTTAGTGACTGTTAGTTTCTTGCCTATATGATTTTTGGACCAAGTGGTTCCCATGTGTTAGGTATCTTTTTATATACTTTTGTATGGAACATGATGAAAAGGGTGATCTTGTTTGTGAAGCATTCTGGGAAGGGCAGTCTTGATTATACAGGATAGTTATTTACACGGTTATAATATAATGATTTTATGTTTTATTCATTTATTTACTCTGTATATCTATATATCAACCACTTCACATGAGCAGGTTTTGACACAAGACCAATTTTGAAGTGGAGTTTCAATTCAATGTGAGTTAACAGTTTGCCATACCAATGTTTTGGAGCCCAGTCTTCCTTACTATTTACCCTTATCTGGTGGAAGATTTGCTTTGGTTTGATTGAGTTTTATGGCATATCAACCATAGTTGGTTATTTTATGCCAAATCCTGTTTATACATATGTATTAAATATATATATGATTTGTAGAGAACATTTTTAAATGAGCCTAAACTCTTTTTTGCACACAGCTAAATGGTTTCAAGTATTTCTAACATAAATAATTCTATTTAACATATTACTCAATAAGTCTTGGTCCTAACTAATAAAACCATGATTTTTAGGCAAAATCTGACTTTATTCATCAACATAGTCTCCTTCTGGGGTGATACACTGATTCCAACACTTCTCTAACAATTCAATGCCTTTTTTGTGGAAAGATTTGTCTTTGGCCTCAAAATACGCCTCTGTTTCTGATTTCACTTCTTCATTGGAGCCAAATCTCTTTCCCTGGAGCATTCTTTTGAGCTCTGCAAACAGCCAAAAGTCACTGGGGACCAAATCTGAAGAATAGGGTGGGTGCGTAAGCAATTTGAAGTGCAATTCATATAGTTTTGCCATCGTTGCGATCGACTTGTCACTAGGTGCATTGTCTTGGTGAAAGAGCACTTTTTTCTTCTTCATTTGTGGCCGTTTTTTGGCGCTTTCTTCCTTCTAATGCACTAGTAATGCTATATAATATTCGTTGTTGATAGTTTTTTCTTTCTCAAGGTAATCAATGAACAAAATACCTTGTGCATCCCAAAAAACGAAGGCCAAAACCTTGCCTGGTGATGATTGCGTCTTTGGTTGCTTTGGACTGCTTTTACTTGATGCTGTCCACCCAGCTGACTGCCGATTTGACTTCTGAGTGAAGTGGTGGGTCCATGTTTCATCAATTGTCATATGTTTATGCAAAAACTCCCTTTTTTTGTTGAAGCAGTTGAATCGTCAACGTGTTGTTGTTTTTGATCGACTGTGAGCAAACACGGCACACACTTTGAACACAGCTTTCTCACTGACAAAAATTCATGCAAAATGGTGAATACATTGCCTTCTGATATCTTCAACTTCTCTGCTATCTCACGCAACTTCAATTGTTACTTGGCCAAAACGAGTTTGTGGAGGTTTTGGTGTTTTCTGGAACAACTGCCGAATTTGGATGACCTGAGCGTTCAGCATCATTTGTGTCTGTACGATTACGTTTAAAGTCAGCATACCACCTCTTAACCATTGTTTCCAATAAAACAGAGTCTGAATAACACTTATCTAACCATTGCTTTGCTTGAATAGTATTTTTTCCATTAGAAACCAATGCTTTATCAACTCACGAAATTCAGATTTTTCCATTGTTTTGAAAATTTGCAACAGTAAGTAAGGTTGGCGACCTTAGATGATGGTGACCCGGAGGCTCCCTTTTCAATAGCTACTACACCGAGGTGTAGGGGTGGGTGCAGGCGCTAGACCATTCTCAGGATTGCTCCACTTTACCCTTGATCCTTACCTTATAATGCTGAGTGTTAAGCCAGGTGGAATCAAGTACCATTTTTTGAGTCTTTGGTATGACTTAACCGGGGATTGAACTCCTGTCTTCTGGTCCATTGGCAAGCACTCTACTCATTAGGCCAATGGGCCAGTAGCTTCACTTAAATAACTTTAATTTGTAAACTAATATTCTGATTGGGCTTCAATTTTGACACATGCCAATTGAAGGTTAGCACTTCATAAAAATCATATGGACGTTTCATTAGTTGTGCTATCTATGTGTCATGCCCGAAACTTATTGAGTGATGTGTAACAATTAATCATTTATTTTAAAACAGCTAAATGGTTTCAGGTTTTGCTGTGTAACAGTAACAATTTAATTTAACATCAGTCATCAGTTAAATGCTTATATATATAATTTGTAATTCAAGAGTTTGTTGGTAGTCTTATTTTTAAATGATGCAGCGCTAATTTGTTTGCACTCAAGTAAAACTATTGTTTAAAAGTTATTCAATATCAACTATTTGTTTGCAGACATTGAAGTGATTACAATTATTGCTTCATAATACCAATAATTCAATTTAGGTATGCAGTTAAAGAGTTTAAAATATTGCTATTTAACACAAATAATTCTATTCAATATTACTCATTCATTTGCACGCAGTCAAATGGTTACAAGTATTGATATGTATCACTATCAATTCAATTAAACTTCAGTCATTTGTTTACACACAATTAAATGGTCAAAGAGTTTTATTTCTAACAAATCAATACAACAAAATTCTTTTGTTTTCACGCAGTTTAAATGTCAAACAGTTCTATTTGACCCATAGATAGGACACTATTGGGTGCTATTACTCTAAATAAGAGTGGACCTGGGAGCAATGTCATTGAAGGAGTACTCCATATTCCCCAAAGCTCAAGGGCTGGAGTTTCACCATCAGATAGTTTAGTGCCATATACAGGACACTCATTGTTTCTTACTTCTCTGCAAACATGCAATGAGTGTATTCTACTTGCTCAACCAACTGGGCTAGCTGATGGAAGATTAGTTGGATTCATACTTTTCCCAAGAATATTAATGATATGTGGAATATAAACAGCTTTGTCTATTAATCTACATAACGGTTCATAAAGAAAGAATCAAAATGTGGGTACTAATTCGTTTGATGATTACATAGGAGAGAAACTGGCAGTTAAACAAGCAGCATTGATTCTTTTTCTATGCTATTCCAACTTCAACCCCTTTATGCTCTCTCACCAATAGTGATCACTCTTTATCTATAAATATAGCAAACTATATTATCAATCGTATATATACATATATATGTATAGATACACAAATGAGCGTCGTTCAAAAAGTTCTAAGCCTCACTCAGTTTTTAGATTTGTTACACACCTCTCACTTTTGTATGAGCCCCACCGGCACAGAAATCAAAAAAGAAATCTGAAATACTTTTTCTAGTTTTATAAAAAGAGGTAATGTGTTACTACTAGAAAAAATGTTCTGTTAAAACTCTTCTTTCTTTTTGGCTGAGGCTTAGAACTTATTGAATGACTCTTGTATACATGGGATTTACTCAAGATTGCTTTTCTCTTTAATATTCCCATAGATGTATTTTTTTCCAGTCAATAAACTAATAAAGATCTTGAAAAATTATCCCTGGGTTATTTTCTTGAGTACAGCAATTAAAGAAATATTTCAAAATATCTGATTCAACTTTAATTGTTTTTTTACTGTTTTCAGATAAGTAATAATATATTAAAAATGAAATGAATATCTGATGCTGGCACAAGATAAACCACTTCATGTATATGAATGATATTAAGATATTTGCCAACAATAGAAATATATATTTACTCAAGCCCCAGCCATAAGCAGAATTCAACACAAGGTCAATTTATTTTTGTGGAGTACAGCTGGTTTGAATTGAAAGTTTTCATTTTCTGCTTTTTTTTTTAGGAAATGATTTAATGAAGTCTAACAGGGTAAGAAGAGAGAGAGAGAGAGAGAGAGAGAGAGAGAGAGAGAGAGAGAAGTTGGTTAGTTGGTTTTTATGGCATATCAACCTTTGTAGGTTATTTAATGCCAAATCCATTTTTATACAAATAATCAGTTCTATTTCAAACAATTCAGTTTAGCATGAGTACAGTTTGTCAAAAACATTTGTATTTCAAGCAATTCAGTTTAATCAAACAGTTCTACTTCAACCAATTCAGTTTATTATAAGTATAGATTTTGTTTACACAGAGTTAAATGTCAAAACAATTCTATTTTAAAAAAATTCAGTTCAACAAAAGTACAGTTTTAATGTCAAAAACAGTCCCATTTCAAACAATTCAGTTTAGTATAAGTATGCCGCTTAAATGTAAGTACACAGTTTAATTGTCAAAAACATTTCTATTTTAAGCTATTCTAATTCAAACAATTCAGTTTAGCGTAAGTACACAGTTTAAATATCAAAATAGATCTATTTCAAGTAATTTAGTACATAGATTAGTTCTATTTGACCCATAGATAGGGCCCTATCAGGTGCTACCATTCCAGTCCTGAGTGGACCTGGGAGCGATGACAATGAAGTTGTTCAGATGTGTACAAATCTTCTCATAAAATTTAAATCTGCAGCCTCAATATTTTTGATAACTTCTATATATATGTTGTAACCTAACAAAACATTTACTGAATGAGTAATAATGAAAACACAGGTTGGAAATGAAATGGAAATCTTTATAATATTAACAAAATACAATACTTGTTCATTGGTCTAGTGGGTAGAGTGTTTGCCAATGGTCTGGGAGACCTGAATTCAATCCCAGGTCATGTCATACCAAAGACTTTAAAACTTGTACTTGATACCTCCTTCCTTAACACTCAGAAATATAAGGTACGTATCAAGGGTAAAGTGGAGCAATCCAGGGAAATGAGTTGCACTCTTCCCTACACATCGGTGTAGTAGCTATTGAAAAGGGAGCCTTCTGGTCACCCTCGACTACAGTCGCCAACTTTACCAACCTTTTTTTACAATACTTGCTAGTAGCGTGAAGAACATAACTGCTGCTTGTAATAACTACATGGTATATTTTCACCCCCTCACATAAGGAATGGGACAACCCCATTAATGTTCATAGGTAAGGTACATAACACTATGAAGGATGAGACATACCCATTAATGTTCATAGGTAGGGTATATAAGAGTATGAGGGATGGGACATATCCATTAATGTTCATAGGTAGGGTATATAAGAGTATGAGGGATGAGACATCCCCATTGATGTTCATAGGTAGGGTATATAAGAGTATGAGGGATGGGACATATCCATTAATGTTCATAGGTAGGGTATATAACATTATGAGGGATGGGACATATCCATTAATGTTCATAGGTAGGGTATATAACATTATGAGGGATGGGACATATCCATTAATGTTCATAGGTAGGGTATATAAATATGACTCATGAATAAAGTATTTAAAATGTCATATTGATTTTTAATGTTAGAAAGTGCTTTCTTATTCCACCATGGAATTTCCAGAGGTTCTGCAAGTTGCTAATTATAAATATAATGGGCATCATAATTAACACTGCTTAGTATAGTGTAATTTTTTACTATTTATTTGCAATTGATTATAATATAAATTTTATAAATAGGATTTAGTTTTGAGCTTAATGGCTGTTGAAGGCGGTCTTTATGTGAGTTGTAAGTATAAAACCAATAGCATTATTAATATGAATAATCATAGTAACTGGACAATTATTACTATTACAACTAATAATAAGTGTCTGGCCTACTTCATGTTTGAAATAAATCAGATTAAACAGAAATAAAATGGTATACAATTACAGACAGCAATCTAATGATATGTTGCTTCTCTTTTAAGCTGAATTATTGACCAAGTGGTGAAGGTGGAGATGATGAAGTGGTTGTGATTGTGATGATGATGATGATGGTTTTGATGTTAATGGGGGGGGGTAATGATGATGATGATGGGGGTGGTGATGAAGTGATGATGATGAAGGTGATAGCCTTTCAACCCAAAATGCCATCATACAAACTGTATTTTGTTTGCGGTCTTCATAGATCAGAAATTATGATTTCAAAGAAAAGAGCAAAATACAGACTAACTTTTTTTTTTTAAATGCCAGAAATGGAGTGAAAAAGAAAAAAGAAGAAAATAAAGACATAAAAAAATCCCAAAGATGAACAATATAAACTGATAAAGAGTAAGCGAAATATAAGTAAAGTCTAGACAAAAATGATCTGATGAAGATGACACACAGGATATTGATAAAGATAATAAGATATAAAACTAAATAAGTGATTTCTTCACCCGACTCAAACCCACCCAAGACCCCACCCTAACAAACCCAAAAAAATCAGAAAAATAAAAAACTCAAGTATTTTAAGAGAGCCATAAAACACCCTGGATTTTTAATTGATGAAAATTCAAAAAGACTACCAGAACAAAATGAAATTCAATAAAAAAACTAAATTAAAATAAAAAAACCTTAAACATGATAGTAAAAGAGAAAAGTTCTAAATTGTTGAGAAATAATCAAATTAGGCAGAAGCAAAATATTTTCTAAATGGTTCCTTAAAAAAAAAAAGTGGACAAACAAAATTTTATATTTTTAAAGGCAAATATTTTTCCCAAAATAACATAGTGATTAGATTGCTTCAAAGTTGATTTTCTTAAATATTATATTTTTTATTGCCAGTTAAAATGGCTCAAACCAAATTTGATCTGCTATTAAGTTTCTTTGAAATTTATTCAACTATACCAAACAAGAAACTAAAAAGTGCCTATTTTTGTTTTCAATTCACACAAAGATTATTGGAATATTTTCAAAGCTGTAATTATTGTCCATCTTTTTGAGTATTCTGAGTGTTTGGTATCATAAAATCTTTGATTTGATATATATATGAATGTGTGGGATGTTGGACCAATATGTATGTAGCTTGAAAAACATTTATTAACTGAAGTATCCTCCAAAACTTTATGGTGTATTGTTAAATATATGTGATTAATAATTACCACTTAACTAAATGCATTGATACAGGAGGATGCTATGCTGAAAAATATTCTTACCATAAAATAAAATAAATCAATAGCTTAAGGTTGTTATGATGGGGCTATGGAATTATACATCCTTTTTACATTCAAGTTGTCAACACATGTGAGTAATTGATTTGGTAAATTCTTTCCAAACATTTCAGTTTTTTAAACTATAGCTCTGATTTAGTAAAACATTGAGGACTTAAAAAAGAATTTCTGATAGTTTGAGAAAACTTCTCCCCCAACCCAAATATAAGATATAACTAGGATTATTGTTATTTACTTGATAAATAGAAATAATCGACTGTGTTTTAGTAACCATTTTGAGCCAAAGTGCAAGCAGCTGACAGCAGTTAAAGAATATGACTGAAAAATAAAAATCAAGTTATTAGAATTAATGATTTGTTTCTATAATATATTTCATTAGATATGATAAAATTGTTTTTAAAATAACAGAATTTGTTGATTTAAATCCTCATGGACATAATCAATGAGTGCCAATTGCTTAGGAGCTTTCAAATTCCAAATTTTAAAATCTGTTTTGTGATTATCACTATAAGAAATGGTGGGCTGAAAAGTTCATATGATGACATCATATTTGCTAATGATGATTTTCTTTTACCAATGGGATCCAAGCTCTGTAAAAACAATGGAAGAAGTGTGTAGACCACAAGAAGGGATTATGTTGAAAAATAAACCTCATTTAGTCTCATTCCATGGGAATCTCTTGGTCAGCCTACCCTCACAAGTAAAAAGCTCCTGAGCAGTATCGGTTTCCACGACAATTTATATCAATAAATTGCATTACCATTAAAAAAAACAACTTTACTGTATCTTATAAAGCTGTATAAGGGAAAAAAATAATTTTTTAATTTCAACAATCAAGTTTACATTTTTCACTCATATCTTCTCAAAACTTGTGTTAAAATATGAGTGTGAACTAAAAAGCTTTCAGCCCATCCAAAGCAGAAAATAATCTAGAACCATAAAATATATATGGTATTCCACATACTGATATTATGTTGTTCAACACACATTGTTTTTTGAGTGTCTTTAACTCTTGCAAAATATATTCAATAACAATTTTAAGAAATTGTTTATTCCCGTCGTGTGTAAAGCAGTAACAAATACGAAGCCGACCAATCAGAGACAGAGATATTCAGTGGCTTTGGAAGTGTTTTTTGAACATCTTTTATACAATACTCTTGTAGGTGAGTTGGTAAAGTAGCTGGGACATAAAACTAGGTTTCGTCAGTGAAAGAAAACGTGAGTTCAAGCCTCCCCTGTGAGTTTATGTTTTATTCTTGTACCAGCTGCACTTTGCTTAAAAACTAGACATTGTTATAATACTACACATGGCATGATGTTTGAGTAAATATAAACTTAGTTTAATCTGAATGATGCATTGATTTTAATCGCATGTCAATTTTTCTGAGCTTATTTGATGCCTAAAGTTAAGGAAGTCATGTACAGAGTACAATGGGATCCAACTTGAAATTTTTCAGTTGTTTTTATGATGCCTATTTTTTTGGCAGTGTCATTTATCAAGTATTAATAATATACATGGTGAATTCAATAAGTTTCCAGACTTTTTTGTACAGGCATTTAAGATTGTCGTAGACTCTTGAAAATTCACTATCTTATTGCTATACATCTTATGAGATGATTGATCAATTTTTATGATTTTCAGGTTCAAAGGAACTGCTACAGTGGGAACTGGAATACACCCAACTAAAGCCTGATTGTCTCAGCTAGTGAATTTCAAAAATGCAATCTGGACGTGAGGACACTTTAGAAGAACGATATGCAATAAAATTCTGTTTTAAACTTGGAAAAAATGCCACAGAAACGTATGGAATGCTTCAGACTGCTTTTCTACCATCTTGCATGAATTGATCATAAGATCTAAAAATGTTTTGTCTACAGTGTGAGGCAAGATATAAGTACAAAGGGAGGCTGAAAAGTTCATATGATAATATCTGTTGTTGATGACTTTTTTACCAATGAGATCAAAACACTACAACACAAATTGAAGAAGTGGGTAGAATACAAGATAGGCTATATTGAAAAATAAACCTCATTTGGTCACTTTCTATGAGAGTATTTTGGTCAGCCTATGAACTTTTAAGGTGCCTCTCATAATGAGAATATAAAGATTTCCTGGTTAAACTACCCCATAGATCATAAGTGTGACTTGATCATTTTTGACTGTATACGGTTGATTTATAATTATATTCTGCAGTGGGTTTTCAGGGTGAGTTAATTTGGGTTAGTTGTAGAATTAAGGAACTATAAATATGAGGATATTTTCTTATTTCAAATGAAACCTTAAACAATCAAAATGGATATTATTAGGTATTATTTATTTTTGAACCCCACATCACTAAAACTGTGTAATGAAAAAAATAAATGCACCTCTGACATTTTTTTGGTTACAGAGTTCAAATGCTATAGTGTGTTTGGTAATAAATAGTACCTAATAAGATCCATTTTGATCAAATACTGTTCCACTAGAAATTTTAGTCCTGGTATCTTTTGTTTATTAGAAAATTAATATTTTATCTAAAAGATAACTATGGGTAAATAATAAGTAGACTGAGCTCTTTAGCCTATGGTCAGCAATACCATGTAGGAGACGGATAAACTTTAAATTCAAAACATTAGGAGAGTTTTTCAAGGGAATCTGTTGCGCTGTGGTGCACCATTCTTCTGGTATCAGCTCATCTGAAAAGTGTGGCTAGTTCTATGCAAAAAAATCTATTCAAGCAGCCTCGTAGTTTACTTATTTTAGTGTAGCATATAAACCTGATTTGGGCACATAAACCTGATTTTTATCCTTGTAGCAGACCCTAGAAATAACAATTTCTTTTAGCCCTTCTTTTCTTTGTGCTACTCATTCATATTACCTATTTACTATCCTTTTCAGTCTTTTATATTTCTTCTTTCTTTCTTGTTTGCAAAAAGTCCATTCTTTTTTTTCTTTCATTTCTTTAATATGTTTCTTTTTTTTTTTTTCATCTTTCCTCCGTCACTTTTCACTCACTCTGACCTTTACTTTTTTTTTCTTATTTTTTATCTTTTTTGCATCCTCTGTCCTTTCTCTGCCTGTGATTTTTCTCTTTTTTATCTGTCTTTCTCTTCCTTTCCTTCTCTCTTCACTCCTTTTCTTACTTTTTCTCTTACTTTTCTACATTTTCCCTCAATTTCTTTTCTCTTCTCTTGTATCTCTCAGCTTCTCATCTGTATTTCCACTACCTCTTTTTATTTACAGTTTCTTTCTTTCTTCCCATTTATCTGTATTTTTTTCCTTTTTCCATCTAGATTCCTATATTTTTCTATTATTCTTGCTCTCTTCTTTATACCCTTCTTTCTAACTTTACTTCCTTCTTTGCTTAATATCTCCATTTCTCTTTAGTTAACATCTGGGGTGGGGCACTATTTCATATTTAAAGGCCACTTTGAAATCTATTGTCAACTAATAACGCATTTTAGTATATTTACAATAATGTCTAAAGTTTAAACTTTTAGTTAATAATCACAAATTTAATTAAACTACTTGAAAGAAATGAAAACTTTACTAACCTTTTCATAATTTTTGGGAGACTTTTTTTAGAATGCATTAGAATATAATATCCTAAAGAGGGAGGTGTGCAATTTTAATTGGCCTTTCAACAAGGCCATGTATGTTGGTACTTGAAGGTTTGCTGCCGGTTCCTCATCCCTGCTTTACTCAGAGAGCCTTAATCTCTCTGTTTTTCTTTATTTTAAACTAAGATTGTATTTCTTAATTTCTCAATTTTGATTTACTCTCTTAGTTTGTCATTCTTAATCTATTTCTCTTTATTTTAATATATATTGTTTCTTAATTTATTTCTATATTAATCTCTGTTTCTCTTTTACACTCCAAGTTAATTTACTTATTTTGTTACTTTCCTCTTCTCTTTCTCTTTATGTTATGCTACCTGTTTATGCTTTCTTTTTCTTTCCTTATTTTTCCAGTAAAACTTTCACTTTCACTTTCTGTTCTTTCTCCTTATAGTTTTTTTTCTACTTTTGATCCTTTTCTTAAAATCCTCTATCATGTTATTTTCTTTTAAACTGTAAAATTTGAATTGACAGAGATATGTATTTAACCAAGTTAGACTTCCTATTGTGCTCCAGTACCAAATTTATTTATTTTTGAGGAGGCAGAAAGTAAGTCACTTATTCCTTTTATCTTTTTTTGCCCTGCTCACTTTTTATTTTATCTTCCTTGCTTATAATGCAAATTTAAACTAATTTACTATATCCTCTGGTAATCTGTATCACTCACCCCCAAGTTCTCATTCCTCACAGTCATAATTATAATATGAGTGTTCCATTTGCTAAAAGTGGGTGATGGAGGGGACAGAAGATATTATGGTCAAAAGAACCATACTTTTTAAGTCATGTTTTTTGAAATCATTTAAAATAGGAATGATGTCTATAGCCCTGGGGAATAATGAGAGGCAAGGAGGAATAGAAAGTCCAGACTAAGGGACAAAGTTTTCAAGAATGAATTGGTAACTTCCCAAAGGCCCTAATTCTTTATTATATATATATATATATATATATATATATATATATATATATATATATGTGTGTGTGTGTGTGTGTGTGTGTGTGTGTGTGTGTGTGTGTGTGTGGAACCATAAACCAACCAAAGAATTCTTATAAAAGGTACAAACTGAAAAAGTATATACGTATGAAATAAAATAATAAGAGATAAAATGTAAATAAGAAAAGTCCATAAAATAAGTGCTCAACGCTCCTATAGCAGAGCAGTTCTAAAACCTAAAATATCCAAATTATGATCTCTTAAAGTTTCATGTGGATCATAAAATCATCAGCATTATGCCCTCTCTCTCTCTATATATATATATATATATATTTGCTGTAACAAAAATTTCCCTATGATGAACTATTTTCTATATATATATATATAAAATAGTACATCATAGGGATATTTTTATTAAAGCAAAATGCTTAAAATGTTCCAATTTAGAGAATAAAGCAAGAATGATATTTTTGTGGGGTCTGCATTTATACTGAATATGAATGTAGATAACTATGCTTATCAGTATTCCTCACTCTTTCCTTGAAAAAAAAAGTTATTACAACAGGAGCCTAACTATTGATTGTCTGGTTGGTTGGTTTTATGGCATATCAACCCATGTTGGGTTATTTTATGCCAAAGTTAGTTTAACAATTATGGTTTCTCTCATATTCCCACCCACTGTCTCACTTCATTCAGGTGACTGTCTTTTTATTTTCCCTCCCCATCCTTCTCTTTTTAATTATGCACCCAGGTACCTCAGGTGATGTAATTGCTTACAAGCTAGATTAGCAGACTATTGTTTATGAGTTCAATTTTCACTGGGTGCCTCATACTTCTAGTCTTGTTCTTCATATAAGCCAAGCTTAGTAAATTACTATTATCCACCTTCTTTTCTTCATTTCTATATTTCTGTATATCTTTGCTATCACTTCCACACAGTTTTCCCTTTATTCTGACACTTTTTCTTTTTATTTCATGGGCATCTTTAAAATCTTATTTAAGGTTATTATCCGCTCTTTTCATAGAGAAAGACAACCATTTATGGCCTAATTCAATTGGTAAAAAAATTTTCTTTTTTCCTTTCTTTCTTTGTAGTTTTTCTTTTCCTTTTTTCTTTCTCCTTTACCTTTTCTTTTTAAAAAGAAAGTAGAATTTTTAAAAAATCTTATTTATCAGATATTGTGGGAGTGACAATGATGGTAAGAACTTTTGGTTAGAGAGCAATAAGATTTAAAAAAAAAAAAAAACAAAACAACAGGTAAAGCAACACTTAATTGGGGCATAGGAAAGAGAAGATGGAGAAGGCAATAGATATCTCTTCTTTTTTTTCTTTAAAATCTTGCTATCATTATGTGATTTTTCCCCTTAAGAAATACCAAAATATCCACTTATAGCACTAAAATATGAGTAGGGAACATTGTAATTGAAAGAATTTTGGTAGATACCCTTTCTCTGGCCCCTGAAGGAAAACACATTGATCTCATTACTCCATTATTAAAAGAAGAAAAAAAAACTACACGATGCAATGAAGACATTTAAATAAAATAAAAAGATTTGAAGTAAAGATATAAAAAGCTATAATTTTCAAAACACTGAAACTCAGACGAAATTTAAAATAGAAGAAAAAAAAAAAAAAATTCAAAATTTGCTTTGACGACAAAATAAACAATCCTAATAAAGTGAACACCAGAAAAATGTATTGACAAAAGTATTTTGAAAAGGCATGAACACAAAATTTAAAATGATATTCTTTATACTTTTGACTTTATCCTGTTCTGATAAAAGATAAAGAAAATTAGAAGCTGAGAGACCAACCTAAGAAGTTTTGTTAGCATTAGAGAAAATAATTACTTCTAATTTTGGAAGTATTCATGACTTATAATTATAGTCTCATGAATTGTACTTGGCTATCCGAGTTCAAATCCTGGACTTGACTGTTTGCCTTTCATATAGTGGCCTAGTGGGTAGAGTGTTTGCCAATTGTCTGGGAGACCTGGGTTCAATCCCAGGTCACGTCATACCAAAGACTTTAAAAATGGTACTTGATTCCTCCTTGCTTAAAACTCAACATTATCAAGGGTAAAGTGGAGCAATCCAGGGAAAAGAGTAGTGCCCCCCCAACTACACCTTGGTGTAATAGCTATTGAAAAGGGATCCTTCTGGTCGCCCTCGACTATGATCGCCAACCTTTGAGAGAGGCATGAATCCATATACTCTTTTCCTAACTATGAGTAAATAGTAGGGCAGACTAGGCACTATAACTCTGATATGGCAACTGGTCAAGGAGAATGAAAACTCTGAATCCAAACCAGTTGTAATCTCCTTAAAAACTGACCTTGTGTCACATTCTGCTCATGGCAGAGAGGTTAAATAAATGCAAATGTATACATCTAGTTTTTAGCAACTTTGTGGTAAAATAGAATTTATACAAACAAATATGATATCCCTTAACCCTTTTAAATCTTGTTGCAGAACAAACAAAACCAAAAAAGAATTGGGCTACATTCAGACTTCCTTACAGGGCACACACATCTTTGAAGCTATTTCATTAAAAGAAAGGTCCATATGTAAAGCCTTTTCATATCTTGCCCAGTTGGCTGGGGCTGTAGAATACACTGACTGCACCTCTGCAGAGGGGTAAGATTCCCACTTCCAATGGGTGTCCTGGATATGACATTAAACAATCTGATGATGAGGTTCCAGCAATGTTGGAGCTTTGGGGAATGCGGAGTACCCCTTCATTACCATTGCTCCTAGGTCCACTCTGGCCCGGAGTGGTAGCACTTGGTAGGGTCTTATCTATGGGTCAAATAGAATTAACTGCATACTTATGCTAAACTGAATTGTTTGAATTAGAATTTTGACACTTTAACTGTGTACTCATGCTAAATTGAATTGTTTGAAATGAAACTGTTTTTGACATTGAAACTGTACTTTTGCTAAACTGAATTGTTTAATATAGAACTGTTTTGACATTTAACTGTGTAATCAAAACCAGTACTTGTACTTAACTGAATAAGAACTGTTTGAATAAACTGAATAGCTTGAAATAGAAATGTTTTTAACAATTAAACTGTGTACTCATGCTAAACTGAATTGTTTGAAATAGAATTGATTATTTGTATAAAAATGGATTTGGCGTTAAATAACCTACAAAGGTTGATATGCCATAAAAACCAACCAATCAACCAACCTTTTAATATCTGATCAGATCTGTCAGGGCTCAAAATATCAAACTTACAATAAAATAGAACTTGACCTGAAATGAATCTGATAATATTAAAATATGAAATGACAAAGTTATATGCCACTGGTTTTGTTGCTATAAACTTTGGTTTAAAGATCAAGAAATTTAATTATTCTTAAATGAAATCAGACTTATCTAAAAAAAAAATTAAAAAAATGAAGATTAAACATTGTTTATGTAATCAATATACCATAGCCATATACGGATATGTAAAACGTACATAGAATGTTCATAACATATATACATAGAACATAGGAATCCCAAAATACGAAAAACACTTGACGACTTCTTAGTTCAAGTACAAAACTTTTTATTACCTTTGAGTTTAAAGGTTTTTCAATACAAGGAGAGAGGCACAAATTCTTTCTATTCTGGCTTTTCCATTGGCACCCCCAGCATGTGTGGCACCCGCCACAAGGCCACTGTGAGCTAGTGAAAGTCACCCTTCTTCTTCGGACCACAAGACTCAACTCAACTAACTTACTTTTTTCAAAATCCCCAAAATCCTCCAAGCGCGCTTCCGGTGCATGACGTCATTCACATCTCCTGGTCAAATTTTTGGGATTTTAATTTTGACATCTGTGAATGACACATCCTCCCCACATGTGTGTCAACACCTGTGCTCAAGTTTGCACCTAACTAACCCATGTGCTGAGCTGAAAGTTCTCAGCCTAACTAAACCCAAAGGCAAAATATATAAAACGAAATCCCTCGGCCATTATATTACAATCAATTTAATTTTTAAATTCCTTGCAAAAGGTAGCATATATATCTCAAGCACTAAATATAACTATTATTATGGGAAAGAGGTAATATTATTATTATCTTTGTACTATAATAGTTAATATGAAGTAAAGTTGGCGACCGTAGTCAAGGGTGACCCGAAGGCTCCCTTTTAAATGGTTTCTACACCAAGATGTAGGGAAGGGCACTACTCCTTCACCTGTATTGCCCTACTTTACCCTTGATCAGCTCCTTATAACGCTGAGTGTTAAGCAAGGAGGAATCTAGTACCATTTTTTGAGTCTTTGGTATGACTCGACCTGGAGTTGAACCCAGGTCTCCCGGGCCATTTGCAAACACTCTTTTCAATCATACATCTTAGATGCATCAGGGAGGTCTTCAGTGATGCGCTGTCTTCATTGCCGATTTTGGGTTATTTCTGCATCGTATCGGCTCCGACAGTAACCTCGGCATGACTGAAAGAGCCAAGCCGCCTCTGTAATCGTGACGTGCTACACTCGTGCATCTACCAAAGCAAAGAAAAAATAATAAAGGCCGGACTTCGGCCGTTCTTATGGACATCTGTCTTTTAGTAAACAGCCAATGAAAACAGGGCATTCCACACTCCTCTGCTATATAATACCCTCTTTACCTCATCCGGTTTCGCCCGGCTCCTTCCGGAATCGGTACCGATAACCATTACTCCAATAGGCCGGTGATAGTTGATATATCTGCATATATATTTCTTATGCCTAACAATTATCAAAGAACAGAGGTAATATCATTATGACTTTTGTCCCAAAATAGTTATTACAATTGCATATAAATTTCAACTACTAAAAGTAAAAACTATTATGGGACAAGTATACTATTATTATTAATATTTCTACTACTACCTACCACCATCTTTGTCACATAATAGTAGATAGAATCGGAAATAAATTTCATTCAATAAATGTAGCTACCATTATGAGAAAGGTAATATTATTATTATTACTACCTTTGTCTCATATTAGTTGACATGTTTACATATATATTTTATGTACTATATGTAACAATTATTAAAGGACAGAGGTAATAATATCCTTATCATCTTTGTCCTATTATAGTTGATACATTTGCATATAAGTTTCATGCATTATATGCAACTATTTTGGGGGGACAGAGGTTGCTTATTTCTAACTTGCAAAGTTAATCCATCATATTTAAAAGTGTTTTTTTATTTGTTTCTTTTTTGCTTTTAATTTCAAATAATCTTTTCTTTTTCCTACCTTTTTGCTTCATCTTTTCTTCAGTTTTTTTTTTTCATACTTTCTTCTAATTAGTTTTCTTTGCTTTTTAAAAAAAATTTACACCACCCTGACCTGCAATCCCAATTTTTTTTCTATTATTACTTATTTTTACTCCTTGATTTTTATATTTTTTAACCATTTAAAATTTTCTTCACTCTCTCTTTTGTTTGTTAATCCTTTTGTATTTTTTTCCTTTCTTATGAATCTTTCTGTCTTTATTATAAGTCCATTTCTCCTAATTGATTTATTTCTGAAGAAAAAGCAAAGCAAAACAAGATAATCATATTATTGTTAGATATCATTTGAGCGAAAAACATAATTTAACAATAATGATGCAAATTTTTTTTTTCATATTGAAAAAAAATGAATAAATAATAATAAGATAAAAAAGTATCACACATTTATTCAATTATTGCTTTCTTTTATTTTTTATTTATTTATTTTATTCATTTATAGCTTTATTTCTCTTTTGACAATCAAAGATCTATTTTACTTCCCATTCATTCACGTTGGAAAATGTTAAGCACAGAAAAAGAAAACAGAATATGAACAATTGAAAAAAAAAAAAAAAAAGATCTAAACATTTCTCTTTTTACACCTAAACTTATAAAATCTTTCAACCATTTCATATCGATAATACCAGTTCCAATTTTGTTACTTCTTGTTAAGGACAGTTTAAAGTGATCAGTCTACAGTGGAGAGCCATTTTGAAATACCTGAAAGAGTGCATCACTATTGTACAATAGTGAACAGTTAAGCCATACAGACAACTTCACTAATGTTGTTAGCTTGCTTTTTACTGGTTGCTCTACTCATACAGACAAGACTTTAAAATAATTTTAAACCTTGTAAGCTATTCTTGCAGATCACTATTGCTATAAGGAGTTTGTTCCTCACTGAGTGACTCACATTTATGCCTCACCCATGGTCCGGGAGACCGGGGTTCAATCCCAGGTTGAGTCATACCAAAGACACAAAAAATGGTACTTGATGCCTCCTTGCTTAACATTCATTATTATAAGGTGGTGATCAAGGGTAAAGTGGAGCATTGTACACTATTGTACAATAGTAAACAGTTAAGTCTTACAAACAAATTCACTAATGTAGTTAGCTTACTTTTTACTGGTTGCTCTACTCATACAGACAAGACTTTAAAATAATTTTAAACCTTGTAAGCTATTCTTGCAGATCACTATTGCTATAAGGAGTTTGTTCCTCACTGAGTGACTCACATTTATGCCTCACCCATGGTCCGGGAGACCGGGGTTCAATCCCAGGTTGAGTCATACCAAAGACACAAAAAATGGTACTTGATGCCTCCTTGCTTAACATTCATGATTATAAGGTGGTGATCAAGGGTAAAGTGGAGCATTGTACACTATTGTACAATAGTAAACAGTTAAGTCTTACAAACAAATTCACTAATGTAGTTAGCTTACTTTTTACTGGTTGCTCTACTCATACAGACAAGACTTTAAAATGATTATAAACCTTGTAAGCTATTCTTGCAGATCACTATTGCTAGAAGGAGTTTGTTCCTCACTGAGTGCCTCACACGTATGCCTCACCAATGGTCCAGGAGACCGGGGTTCAATCCCAGGTTGAGTCATACCAAAGACACAAAAACAAAAATGGTACTTGATACCTCCTTGCTTAACATTCAGCATTATAAGGTGGGGATCAAGGGTAAAGTGGAGCAATCCAGGGAAAGGAGTAACACCCTCTCCTACTCCCCAGTGTGGTAGTAATTGAAAAGGGAGCCTTTGGGTCACCCTCAACTAAGGTTGCCAACTTTACTTACTTACTTTTGATTGGGTTTTATCACATATCAACCATTGTAGGTTATTTAATCCCAAATCCTGTTTATACATACATATTAAATATATATATGATTTATAAACACATTTTGTAGATAACATTCTTAAAAAAGCCAGTGATCTTTCTGGTATACAGTTAAATGGTTTCAAGTATTGCTATATAACAGTCACAATTTAACATCAGTCATTTGTTTGCACACACTTTGTTCCATTTGACCCATAGATAGGACTCTATTAGGTGCAACCACTTCATGCCAGAGTGGATCTGGGAGCAGTGACAATGAAGGGGTACTCCATATTCCCCAAATCTCCAAGGCTGGAACCTCACCATCAGATGGTTTAGTGTCATATCCAGGACACAAAGAATTATGGGAAACTAGCTATTCTAAAAAAAAAAGCTAAATGAAAAATATCCTACCATTTTAAAAGACTTGTAAACCAATGACATTTACTGTTTGTGCTGTGTATACCAAGTGACTGTAGCAGTTCAAGCCCTGGAAGGTACCATATGTGTTAGTTGTGTCATGGTAATTGATGTGCTGACATGGTGAGCATGATTTGAAAGACACACAGATAAGCATGCAAATTAGTCTAATTTGGGAACTTACGTTTTGCAGGTTCGAACTGAACCATAATGCCACAGACACAACCAAAAAATTTGTGTGAAAAGTGAAGGCACAATTGATCAGAATAAAGTGACCTGATAGTTTATGAAATTTCACCCAGGTTGCTCGAACTTCAATGATCAGGCAAGACCAGGTATGCCAAAAACTGTAGGTTCTGAGGTGCTCTAAGCCATGGAGGCAAATCTAGAGAGTATCACGCAAGATCGGCATCTCATACTTCAGCATGGTTCATCACCATTCCAACCTCAGCAAAAGCATCTGTAGCTGCCAAATTGAGCCTTCAGTTACCAAAATATTGTAAAAATTTTCTCTCTCTAC
Organism: Sepioteuthis lessoniana; assembly: GCA_963585895.1. NCBI lineage: Eukaryota > Metazoa > Mollusca > Cephalopoda > Myopsida > Loliginidae > Sepioteuthis > Sepioteuthis lessoniana. The sequence goes on from OY757914.1 coordinate 78,777,991, forward strand.
AATAACGAATAGTTTTGTTTCATGAATTCAGTAGGAACTTGTTTTTTACCAGCTGCTTCACACTTGTTGCTTCATATCAAACAAGACTTTGTAAATAAACAAAAACATTGTGAGTTGTCTAGCATATAACTATTACTATAAAGAGTTTGATCCTCATTGGGTACCTCTCACTTGTACTTCTGTACTATATAAACCTAATATTAATAAATAACCATAAAAAAATTTGCTTTTCTAAAGAAAAATAAAGTGAAAAATGTCCTGCTATTTAAAAGAAAAAAGACTTGTAAACCAATGAAATTTATAGAAGAGTCCATCTAAATAAAAATAAATGTTCAATAGACTTTTTGAATTAAATGTGAACCTATCCAGGAAAATATCCCAGAACAGACACAAACTGACTATGAATGTATGTAAATATATTGATATGATTTAATATTTGGTAGAAAGGGTAATGTCTTGATTTATTTAATTTTGTTAGTTAAAAAATATAATATAATAAATATCACACACATATATAATAGGTGAATGAACAAATCATTTAAAATCATTTTTTCTTGAATCAAGAAAGAGCTCAAATACTAGCCAGTCAAGCAGGATAAAAACTATTATCTCACCACTTCATACGAGCTTCAGTATTTAAGTATCCATGCATTATAAACTCAAGTTTCATTTGTAGTTCATCTGATAATCAAACTGACATGAGGATTGATTGACTGATGTTAATGGCATGTCAACCTGTAAGGGAATAATTCATACCTTGAGATTAGGGAATTGAAAACATTGTAAGTTTATATTTACATTTTTGGGGGTAGTTTCTCAAGTGTTTATTGCACATGGTTATATGATATCAAGTATTCCTGTTGAATACAAATAATTTGTAAACAGATCTATTTGCCCCATAGATGAGACCATAACAGTTAACACTCTGGGTTAGAATGGACCTGGAAGTAATGGCAATGAAGGGGTTTTTCATCTTTCCCTGGGTTCCAGAACTGGAGCCTTACCACCAGATTCAGTTTAGGGTTATTCCCAGCACACCCATTTTTTTTTTAGGGAGGGGGAGTCTTTTGCATCAGCAAGGGATACAGTTAGCATAATCTAAGCTCTGCCTATAGATTAGACTATCATAAAGTGATGAGATAGCAGTTTCTAATATATATATATGATATGATATACTGCTTCTGATAATTATAGCTTTTAATTTTCCATGTATAAATAAAAAGTATTTCCAAACTGAAAATAAATATTCATGTTAAATATCAGGATCCAATCGAGTTTTTAAAAGGTAAAAATCTAAAGCTACCAAAATGACTTTTATATCACCCTATACGTATGTGTATATGTGTGTTTTTGTGTGTGTGTATATACAAGGATCATTAAATAAGTTTCCAGACTTTTTTCGTATGGGTACTTGTATTGATAGTGCACATATGAAACTCTAGTCCCCTTTGAAGTAATCTCCTCTGGCTGCAATGCACTTGTTGTACTGTCCCAGCAACTTCTGGAAGGCCCCATAGAAATCCTCTTGTGTGAGCGTGTCAATGACCTTCATCACAGCCTCTTTCAGCTCCTCAGTTGTCTCATAACAACAGCCTCTGAGCTTAGAGAATAACCAAAAGTCACAGGGAGCAAGGTCTGGACTATAGGGACGGTGAGGAACTGTCTTGATGCCCATCTTGGTCAAATAGTCTGTGACAAGGATGGAGTTGTGGACTGGTGCATTGTCCTGGTGGAAATGCCACTGACCTGATTTGAAGAGTGCTGGCCTCTTCCAATGGAATCTCTTCCTGAACTCCCTTAAAACCTAAACATAGTAACCCTAATCCTAACCCTTTGGGCAATCAACTCTGGTCTATTGACTTCCTTACTCCTCCCACACTTCTCATCATCCCTCACAGACTCCGTGCCTTCCTTGAATCTCTTATGCCACTCAAAAACTGATGATCAATTCATGCAAGATAGCCCAAAAGCAATCTGAAGCATTCCATACGTTTCTGTGGCATTTTTTCCGAGTTTAAAACAGAATTTTATTGCATAACATTCTTCTAAAGTGTCCACACGTCCAGATTGCATTTTTGAAATTCACCAGCCGTGACAATTAAGCTTTAGTAGGGTGTATTCCAATTGCTGCTGTAGCTGTTCATTTGAAGCTGAAATCATAAAAAATTGGTCAGTCATCTCATCATAAGATGTATAGCAATAAGATAGTGAATTTTCAAGAGTCTACGACAATTTTAAATGCCTGTACAAAAAAAGTTTAGAAACTTATTGAACACATCACACATATGTATGTGTGTACTCATGTATATGAGTGTGCATATGTGTGTGCTTATATATATATGTATATAGGTGTGAGTGTTTATATATATATATATATATATATATGTGTGTGTGAATACGTGTGTGTGGGAGGGGGTTTTGACGCATCACACTCTGGTTCCAGTGATTCTGGAATGATGCTGATTCTGTGTTGTTTACTAAGTTAGTAATTATGCTGCCATTGTCATAGAAATTTTGATTTGAATATTGATGACAATATTTTTGCAAAGAAGAAAATGAAAAAGAAGGCAAGCAAGGGAGGGAAAAAAGAAGTAAGAGAAGAAAAGAGAACAAAGTTGAAAAAGAATGAAAACAGAAAGAAAAAAAATTCTTTGAATGAAAAAAAGTAGAAAAACAGGAAAAATTGTTGAACTAAAGGAGGATAAAGGAAAAGAAAAAGGAAAAAAATGATAGATAAAAATGAAAAGATAATTTAAACAAAATGAAAATATAGAGATAGTGAAAGAGATAGAGAAAGATACAGAGATGAAGGAAGAAAATAGAAGGAAAGAAAAAACAGAAAAAAGTGAATAAACATAAGAGAGAGAGAGAGAGAGAGAGAGTGTGTGTGTGTGTGTGTGTGTGTGAGAGAGAGAGAAAGAGAGAGAGTGAGTGAGTGAGTGAGAAAGGTGCAAAATGAGAAAAACATGAAAAAACAGAAAAAAAAACATAGAAAGAATAAAAAGGAAGGTGCAAAGGATTAGAATGCTGGAAACAGAGAAAATGACAAAGAGAAAAAAATAGAAAAAGAAAAATGAGAGAAATGAAAGACAAAGAACAAAAGGGAAGAAAGAAAAAGAAGACAAGAGAGAGAGAGAGAGAGAGAGAAAGAAGAAAATAAACAAAAAGTCAAAGAGAAAGAAGAAAAAATGGGGAAGAAAAAAAAGAACAATAGAGGGAAAAGAAAGAAAAGAGGAAAATGCTGAAGAAAGACAGAAAGAAGTAGAAAAATGAGAGAGAAACAGAGAAACGAGGAAGAAAAAATGAAGAAGAAAAAGAAAGAGAGAGAAAAAATGTGAAAGAAAAAGAATGAGAGAAAGAGAGAGGGTGGAAGAGTATAAAAGGGGTGGAATGGTGAAGGAGAAGTTAGAAGGAATTTTGCATTGGAACAACTGAGTCATCTCATTACTAAGCTTTTTAGCCTGCTCAATACTATAGCTCTTGATCAGGTAACCCCCTTTGATAAGCCTTCCCATCAAAGCAGAGCAGCACCTATTTGAGCAGGCTTTTCAGTCATTATTACACAACACTAAGTATATTTGGGAATTCACGCCTAGCCAGCGGTTTCTCCAAAGGTCTTTGAAGTTTGGACGATAAGACATTTGGAAGTGAATAACTTGAAAATCTCATCGCAATATAAATGAGATTACACAGGTCTCTTTTCCAGGCTCAAAAGCTAATTACCTCACGCAGTGTGCTTCTAAATTTACCTTACATTGACTTAAGTTGTACTTTTTAAATGAACTGGACATTTGCACTCCTTGTTTTAAGGACTGATTTGATCATATATGCATGAACATGATCATATAATACTGGGATTTTGAAAACATATCTATGTGAGTCTATGTATACCCATACAATAGTCTCTATATACAGTTTTGATGATAAATTTCTTATGAAACATTATACAGTCAAAACTGATATTATTAGGTATTATTTTTTACCAAACTCTGTCCTGTTCACAGAGTTTATAAAATGCTGACCTTATCCCCTGCAGAAGAAAAAGGTGTCTCGGGTATGACACTAAATTGCATCTGATGATGAGGCTCCAGTTCTTGAAATTTGAGGAGTGTAGAGAACAACTTTATTGCTATTACTCCCAGGTTCATTTTGAACTGGAATGGTAGTACTGATTAAGGTTTCATCTGTGGGTCAAATAAACCTGTTAAAAGATTTGCATTTGATAAGATTACTTGATGCTAAAATTGTTTATTCAGGATTATTATCATTAGTTTCTTGTAAACAAATAACTATTATTCATCAGAAAGCCATAATTCAAAGCCATAATAATGCGAGATAAAAACACGAAAGTAAAAGTCCGCTCTCTGGACGGAGACACAGACTACTTCAACATTGTAGCCGGTGTGCTACAAGGAAACACATTAGCCCCATACCTGTTTATCAACTGCCTTGACTACGTGCTTAGAACATCTATTGATTTAATGAAAGAAAACGGTTTCAAGTTTGTAAAGGAAAGAACCAGCAGATACCCCGCACAAACAATTATGGATGCAGACAGCACCAATAACACAGTGCTTCTGGCAAATACACCTGCCCAAGCCGAAACCCTGCTACATAGTCTGAAATGAGCAGCTGGTGGCATAAGCCTCCATGTCAATATAGATAAGACTGAATACATATGGGCACCTCTGGTGGTGTATCAGTTAGCAAGTTGGACTAGAAAACCTACACGAGTGAGTTCGAGTCTCATTGGGTGCCCCATTCATTTGGCCTTGTGCCACATCGAAGCAAAGAGCTTTGTAAATTACTAAGACTGAATACATATGCTTTAATCAAAGAGGTGACATCTCCACACTAAAGGGTGGGCCTTTGAAACTAGTTGACAAGTTCAACTACCTAGGAAGCAGTGTCTCATCAACTGAGAAAGACATCAACTTGCGACTAGAAAAAATATGAACAGCTATCAATAGGCTGTTGGTCATATAAAAGTCAGACCTGAGAAATAAAATGCAGTTTTTTCTAAGCAGCAGTCATGCCAATACTGCTATATGGATGCACTACATTGACGCTAACTAAACGTATGGAGAAAAAGCTTGACACAATTACACAAGAATGGTGTGAGCAATATTGAACTAGTCCTGGAGGCAACACTCCACAAAACGGCAGTTGTACTGCCACCTACCACCCATCATGAAAACTATCCAAGTTAAATGAACCAGATATGTAGGACACTGCTGGAGAAGTAAGGACAAACACATAAGCAACATACTCCTGTGGACTCCTTCACATAGACGAGCAAAAGCTGGATGACCAGCTAGAACCTATATACAGCAGCTCTCTGCCAATACAGGATATAGCCTTGAAGACTTCATTGGGGCGATGGACGATAGAGATGGGTAGCAAGAGAGGGACCCATGCTGGCAGCATGGCATGATGATGATGAAAACACAGTTTAGTTCTATTTGACTCATAGATAGGACCCTATCAGATGCTACCACTCTGGGGCAGAGTGAACTTGGGAGTGATAGCAATGAAGAGGTACTCCACATTACCCAAAGCTCCAGCATTACTGGAACCTCACCATCAGATTGTTTATTGTCATATCAGGACACTCAATGGGAGGGGGCTTACCCCTCTGCAGACGTGCAATCAATGTATTCTACAGTCCCAGCTGATTGGGCAAGATTTACTTTCGAGCAATACTGTATACGAACTCACCCTTTACATATAATGGATGTTCTAAAAGAAAATCCTCCTATTTATTTCCCTGAGAACAGGACAAATATAGGGGACAAAATAAGATTATTGGATAGAGCAAGTTTTCAGCAACAAAACATGATTTTTTACCTGATTGTCATTATCACAAGTACTGCATTTTTGCCAGTGATGAACAAAAGCCTACATACCATGTTTATAGTCGATGACAAAAGTAACACCTCATATTTCATCACACAACATCAGAAGCTAATGTTGGTGACATAGTAGCAGAGGCTGGTTAATTCAACCATAACCTATAGTTTTTTTGCCATGTTACTAATAGTAGTTGGCAGTCACCACAAGTAAAAATGTATAGCTAATGGTGGTGGCCGTATGAAAAAGTAGTATTGATAGATAGATTCATTTTAACAGCTAATCAACCCATTTGAGGTCTAATGATACATTGTACATTTATATTTACATGTTTTGTAATTTCTTAGAATTTTTACACACTTTTATGTAATATCAAGTATTCCTATATAGTACAAATAATTTGCAAGCAGACCTATTTGACCCTTAAAAGATACTTCCACTCCAGGTCAGTGTGAACCTGGGAGTAATGTCAATGAAGAGGTACTCTACAGAACTCCAGGATGTGAGCCTCACCACAAGATGTGGTTTATTGTAATACTCAGTACACCTTTTTTTGTAGGAGGGAGTTTTGCTTCTCTGCAGAAAATACAGTCAGAATATTTTTAGCCCAACTGACAGGGCTTCAAAAAGTAGGGATTAAAAAAAAATAGAAAGACAATAACATAAAAAAAAATAAAATAAATGAATGAAAAAGTATCAGTTTCCCAGGAGGCCTCTAACCGAAAGCAAAATCAACAGATGCCTAGAAAGAGGGCTTACTGGCACCAAAGAGAAACTGTTTCTCAGATGCTTTTACCACCTTGCTGCTTGTAGGGAACGCACATGCTGACTAAGGCCCAGGGACTTAGAAGCACATGGTTTCTCCTGCTGGTACCAACCTCTGTTGGGCATACCCCCTGAACACAGAAACACATGAAAGATCCTCAAACTTATAATTTGCCAAAGACGATTCCATCATGTTCTTCAAATGACTTGTCTTGGGGAGCACGACTATTTCTACTGGTTCAGGAAAACATTCCACATGACAGAAATCCCCAAAACAAAATTTGAGTCAAAAGGTTTCCTTTTTTCTTTCCTTTTGTCCTTAATTCCCTTGCAGCTTTGATATACAAATAACAAACGAATGGGATAAGAAGAAAAAAGAATCAGACACAAACCTCAGAACCTCCAAACAATACCAGCAATTCACCTCAACCATCAAAACCTTTTAGGTTCACCTTAGTGTTTTATATTTAAAAACTTGCTCTACTCAGAGAAGTTTGGTTTTTGGTTTGGTTTCCATTGTGTTTGATGACATCAATCATTGTGGGTAGTTTAATGCAAAATCCTAAAAATATATACATATATATTTATATATGATTTGTAAGTTAATCGTATGTTAGTAACTATTTTTTAATGAGTTACAGCTAATTTGTATGCACACAGTTAAATGGTTTCAAGTATTGCAAATAAACGCCAATAGCTTTATTTGCACACAGTTAAATGGTTTATATATATGTAGCAGTTGCTATTCAATTTGATATTAGTCATTTGTTGGAACACAGTTAAATGGTTTCAAGTATTGCTATTTAACACTAGTAATTCTATTTATTGATTACTCCTATGTAATGTAAATAATTTGCAGACAGCTGAATGGTTTCAAATTACTAAAATTCCTTAGTAAATGATTGAACAGTTCTGTTTGACCAATAGATGGGACCCTAACAGACAATACTGTTCCAGGCCAGAGTTGACTTGGGAGTAATGGCAATGAATAGGAATTCTATATTCCTTAGAACTCCAGGACTGAAACCTTAGCATCAGATGCAGTTTAGGGTTATACTCACTTGTTGGATGAGGGTCTTAGCCCTCTGTAGAAATGTAGTTGGCTTGTTGACAAAAGAGTTATGGCAATAAAGAGGAATTCCTCATTCTTAAAAACTCCAGGGCTGAAGCCGCATCATCTGATGCAGTTTAGTGTCATTACCCAGGACACTTTGGCCCAGTTGGCTGGGCTGTAGAATACACCGACTGCACCTCTGCAGAAGGGGTAAGACACCCTCCCCGACAAGTGACCAGGATATGACACTAAACGATCTGATGGTGAGGTTCCAGTGATGATGGCACTTGCCATCACTCCCAGGTCCACTCTAGTCCGGAGTGGTAGCATCTGATAGGGCTCTATATATGGGTCAAATATAACTAAACTGTGTACTTGTGCTAGACTGAATTACTTGAAATTGAACGGTTTTGATATTTAAACTGTGTACTTATGCTAAACTGAATTGTTTGAAATAGAACTGTTTAGATATTTAACTGTGTGAGCAAAATCTATACTTATACTAAACTAAATTGGTTGAATTAGAATTGTTTGATGAAACTGAATAGTTTGAAATAGAAATGTTTCTGACGATTTAACTGTGTACTCGTGCAAAACTGAATTGTTTGAAATAGAAATGATTATTTGTATAAAAATGGATTTAACATTAAATAACCTACAAAGGTTGTTATGCCATAAAAAAAGCCAACCAACCAACCAGGACACTTGTTAGGTGGGAGTCTTAGCTCTCTCCAGCCTACAGACGGGGTTTGGTTTGAAATTTCCCGAAGGTTACTGAAAGACAAAAGACACCAGAAAATGATTAGAAGATACATTGGCTGAAATGTTGTGAACAATAGTTTGAGATCTGTAAATAATATGAATAGTAATAACTCCCTTTTTACAATCTAGATTTGGCCTTCAGCAACTTCTGACACTTCTCAAAGCTATGAATAAAATTACAAATGCAATGTGACAGCTAACGATGATCTCAAAGAAGACTTTGTAGATCAAGGATTATACAGTGAAATCTTCTGATCAAATTCAACTAAATACCTCATGCCAAGTTACAAATACATGGATTTACTTCAATAGATTATCCTAGAACAAAAAAATAGTTCCATAATTTAGTTCTATTGATCAAGTATTCCTATCTAATAAAAACAGCTTGCATACAGCTGTAGAGCTTAAAGAACTAATAACAATAATCCCTTGTAAATGACTGAACAATTACTTTTGACCCACACATGTAGGTACTACCATTCTGGATCAGAATAAACCTGAGAGTAAGAGTAATGAAGGAGAACTCCACACTCCCTAAATTTCAAGACTGGAGCCTGACCATCAGACGCAGTTTAATATCATACCCAGGGCATTGGTTTTGGGAGTGTTTTTGTATATGTATCTAGATTTATAAATTTTCACCCACACCCACTATATATATATATGCACACTATTAACAATATATGTAAATAGCATAATGAAAGAAATTGGTTGGAAACAATAAAATTAAGCAATTTTGCAATTAACATTTAACTGACTCAAACAAGATGAATTACAAAAAAAAGTTTATATGGGATGAAATTTAGCCTCTCCTCTCACGACCATTTTTTCTCCTCACTCATTTTTTTCTGTATCTTTTCTCACTCTTTCTTTTGCAATCTGCTTCTTTTCTTCCAGCTTATTAAATGACCATTTTAAGCAAATAGACCCATCTGACCCAAATTGATGGTTGCACATGGGTGAGTGCTTCATTGAAAATATACTCCGCCCTTCAATGATTTCAGAGACAAATGTCAACATTCCTAGAAACAGTTAATTAGGAATGGTGGTAAAATAACAAGGCAACAAAATAGAAAATTTAACCACCACCTCCACCACCAAAAAAAAAGAAAGAATAAAATGATAAATACTAAAAAATATTACAAAAAAAAGATATAAAAGAAACTTAGTCATTTTAAGCAGAAATTTTAGATATTTTTAATTCTATTATTTGATTTGTGGAGTTTTTATTCTGTGTATGCATTTAATAGTTACCAAAGTAAGGTCAATCCTTTATCAGCTGGACCCTACTTTTTGCCCTGTACCAAACAAACTTGACATCTATTGATTGAATTATCTCTCTGTTTGTCCAACTGTATATCTGTATGTTCGCACAGAAAATGGATGGATAGATATGCAGATAGATGGAGAAATTAGCAGGAAAACTTCAACTGATCTTTGTTCATTTGGCTGGGTCTGTAAAATAAACCAACTGCACCTCTGCAGAAGGGTAAGACCTCCCCGCCCAATGAGTGTCAATAGGACAATAAACAATCTGATGTTGAGGTTCCAGTAATGCTGGAGCTTTGGAGAATGCGGAGCACCCCTTCACTGCCATCGCTCCCAGGTCCACTCTGGCCCAGAGTGGTAGCACCTGATAGGGTTCTATCTATGGGTCAAATAGAACTAAACAGCAAATTTTTGGTAAACTGAATTGCTTGAAATAGAACTGTTTTGATATTTAAACTGTGTACTAATGCTAAACTGAATTGTTTGAAAAAGAACTGTTTTTGACATTGAAACTGTACTTATGCTAAACTGAATTAGAACTGTTTGACTAAACTGAATGGCTTGACATAGAAAAGTTTTTGACAATTAAACTATATACTTACATTCAAACTGCTTACTTATGCTAAACTGAATTGTTTTAAATAGAACTCTTTTGACATTTATCTCCATGTAAACAAAATCTATACTTATACTAAACTGAATTCATTGAATTAGAACTGTTTGACCAAACTGAATAGCTTGAAATAAAGACGTTTTAACAATTAAGCTGTGTACTCACGATAAACTGAATTGTTTGAAATAGAACTGACTATTCGTTTAAAAATGGATTCAGCATTAAATAACCTACAAAGGTTGATATGCCATAAAACCCAACCAACATCCAACTGAGCAGAACATCCAAAGACAGAGATATGAATAAAATGAAAAATCAGCTATCATTTTAAAAATTGATATATAGCTTGAGAAATTATAATAGATTTCATTACTGATTTAATTGCAAAAAAAATCGGCCATTATTTTCAAAACAAATCAAGAGATAGGTAGATAAACCGTTAGATTATGCCTTTTCATATCACAGCTGTATTTCTATTATTATTAGTTTTTTCTTAATCATTATTATTGTTCTACTCCTTGTGAGTTTTTCACACCTCTGTTTTTGCTGGTGGTCTTCAGCAATTCTCTCAGGTCTCCAGGATTCAGCTACGATTCCTCTGAATTCCAATTGTTCCAATCCTCTTGCCAAGCCTTTGAGGACTGTTCCATAGGCATCAACTACAATTGGTAGCACCGTCTCCCTTATGTTCTATATCTTTTTTTAGTTTTTTGGTAAGGTCCAAGTATTCGTCTATCTTTTTGCTTTCTTTCATTCTTATTTTGTGGTTGGCAAAATCTAATTAGATGGTTAATTAGATTGGTTAATTAGAACTAGGTCCAGTCTTCTGGCCAGGATGAGAATGGAATTTTTCACATCTCATTCCCTTAAATAGTTTATGTCTTGTGTTTATACCATTTGATAGTGTAGTCAAAATTCAATCTCTTGCATGATTTCCTGTGGATCACTTTTCCTACCCAATCATACCAGGTCTTGTACTTCTTTTGTGTAAGTTTATTGCATTCTCTTACTTTGTGATTAATCATTTCATATCTTCCTCTGCATAACCTACACTTGCTATTTTATTACATATTATCAGTTTTTGTTTTTAACATAATTGGTCCTTATGGTATTGTTTTGTGCTGCTATTAAAAAAAGATCTAGTTTCTCTCTTGAGATTTCCATTTCATAGCTATATCTATATCTTTTTGTGTGCGATCTCACTAGTTTGTTGCTTGAAATATCCATATAGTTGTCTTTCTTCCTATTTCTGTTTCCTGGTTGTTGTTATTTTTTCTACCTGTACATTATTGTTGTTATTATTATTATTATTACTATTTTGCTATTTGTGGTGGTTTTTCAATCAAGTCTGACAGCAAGTTTCTGCACATCTTCAGGATTTTTCTATGTATTCTAGATGATTTTAGCAGTGCCTTGGTGTGGATTTTTTCCTCTGATTTTCAGTTCCCTAAGTTTCTTTTCCAAGCCTTTAAGTAAGACTTTTTTCATAGAGTAAATGTGGTATTTTGGTATTTGTTACACACTTAGTGAATGACCATTTGTATTATTGAATAGGTTGGCAAATGTGGCTAGCTAAGCTCCCTAGTTTTTATAAACCAGCAAGCCTTCCCCATCTCCTCAAAACTTGGGGCCTTGTGCTCCTCAAAATTTTTAATCATTACTCTTTTTGGAAATCAAAAGGACCCTTCCAAGTTCATGAACTACATTTGGTATAACTACCACTTTCATGTTCTACAGTTTGTTCATCTCCCTGTCAAGATCCTAGTATTTTCACTTGATGGTCAACTGGCATGGAAAAATCCACCACTTCTTGTTAATTAATACTATATCTGGTCTTCTGGCTAGGGCTGTAAAATACACCAACTGCATCTATACAGAGGGATAAGACCCACCCCCAATGAGTGTCCAGGATATGACACTAAACAATCTGATGGTGAGGCTCCAGTAATGCTGGAGCTTTGTGGAATGCGGAGTATCTCGTCATTGCCATTGCTCCCAGGTTCACTCTGACCCAGAATGGTAGCATCTGATAGGGTCCTATCAATGGGTCAAACAGAACTGTTTGACATTTAAACTGAAGGCAACAATCGATTGTTGTTTGTAAAACTTCATGAAACCTAAGGTTGCAGACAAATTTCCATGGCATTAATTATATAATATCTAATATATATTTATTATATATATATATATATATATTGTAAATATGATTTGTAAGGGAATATTTGGTAGGTAACATAGCTAAATGAGCCAGAGCTCATTTGTTTGTACCTAGTTAAATGGTTTCAAGTACTGTTATTCAACTCTAATAATTCTAATTGACATTATTCATTCGTTTTTACACAGTTAAATGATTTCAAGTATTGCTATCTAATACCAATAATTCAATTTAATAACAATCATTTGTTTGCACACAGTTAAACAGTTTCAAGTATAGTAAATGATTAAATAGTTCTATTTGACCCATTGAAGGGAGCCTAACAGCTACTACCACTCCAGGCCAGAGTGGACCTGGGAGTAATGACACTGAAAGGGTACTCCACTTCTGGAGCCTTACCATCAGTGTCATATCAAGGACACTTGTCAGCAGTCGGGGGATGTCTTACACCACTACAGAAATAAAACTGGCATATTCTACAGCCCAGCCAACCAAGTTGTCAAAAATTTCTATAGACAAACTCCTTGTCTTTATTGTTTACACAACGTTTCTATAGGCGGATTCTTCGATCTCCTTTAGGAATAATAAACACCTCTGTAAAGAAAAAGACTCGTGTTCTGATTTTGTTTTTCTGGAGGATAAAGAAAAATGTATCAAACAGAATTTTTACATGGAGATTTTTTCCCCTCATTCTATTTTATATCTCTTGTTTCTGTTGAGTAATGAAAGTTATGGAAAATTGAATTTCAAGTAAATGGGGGAAGAATTACAAAGACAAAATGAGTCATCCTCTGAAAATCAGACTTGAAAAGCTTAAGAGTGTCATAACCAAAGGCGAAATAGAAAAGGTAGATATGGTCAACCACATCTACAGAGAAAAAGTCAAACAATACACTTTCTACGATGAAATCAAAACTATAGACCAGCAATGCTGGAGAAAACTAATGAGGCATCATGACTTAAGTTGTCTGGGTAATATAAAATAATTTTTTTAGCATAAGATCCATTTTTTAACAAATATTTTAGCCCCAAAGTTAAGGTTTCTTATTGTACACAAGAACTATATGATTGACTTTTTTCTGGACACATAATTCATCAAATTTAGGATGGGATTAGTGAAAGTAAGTTATATCTGGTTGTCTGAATTTCTGAGACGAAGCTTGATGATTTTATCATTCAGGGTTTTCGAACTATTGCCTTCATCTTTATTGTTATATTCACAATATATATCCTCCAGCCTTCTTCAGGTGTTTCTTGTCGAACTCGAGAGCCTACACGGAACTTCAAACCACGTCTTTTATTTAATCCTCGAGGGTCAACTATGACCGGGTACAAGTGTTAAATAATCCTGTATTGTTACTGCAAGCGAGCAACATAAAAAATCTTGATATGAGCTAAGGTAAAAAATAATAGTAGTAATCATAGTGATTTAAGTACATTAAGTTTATAAGTTCTAAAAATTCAGTCTGAACTGTTAAGCAGGATACATTGGTTCACTATGGCTTCTATGATACAATCATCTAGAGGTTGAAGGTTCAATCCTGATTGCAGATGAGTACCAATACAGGAATACTTAAAACTTGTACCCGGTTATTGTTAATGAAGATGTTTTCACAGCTGACCAACACATATTATAAAGCGATTATGTCTAAAACCTGTTGATGAGTGAGAGCTAATTTCAAAGAAAAAGGGATGTATATATTAATGGGTAATACCGTATATCTTATCATGGAGATTATGTGTGCCTGTAACCAGAACTATGTCACAACTTACGCCATAATTCCCTTAGTTATCTATCACACATTTTTCATGAATGTAAACTAATTCTGAATTATTGTCATAGAACTAAAGTGAGACACTTGTGTTTGAACACCGATCGCCAGTAAATGAAAATGGCAAAGGTCTGGGTAGTATAAATAGTGGTACCGTGTTGTTAGAGTGGAGGACATTAGAGAGAGAAGATCCTCAGTCATAGCTTGTTGATCAATGCTGCCTTATGTAAGTGCTAGAGAAGCCCAGCAAACGTGTCACGTGGTTAAGACCAAGATTCCTTGGGGCCTCAGGAGGCCGTTCCTCCCGGCTCTCACCTGATTTGGTAGAACTCGGTTTATCGCCTAGCGCCTCTTTTTAGGGAAATGGTGAAATACCCAAAGCATTTTTACAGCTGCCGGCCTTTAAAAATGTCTTGTGCATAGGGGAATGCCGACCAAATAACGACATTAGAGCAAGAGAGAGAGAGAGAGAGAGAGAGAGAGAGAGAGAGAGAGAGAGAGAGACTAGTTCTTGTTTAGTCGGTACACTCTTGTTTCAAAGCGATTCTGTCATTGTTCTAGGCGAGACTAGTGTTACGGATAAGAACAATCTTCGTTGACATATTTTCTGTTGAATATATTAATTTCGATTGGAATGAAATACTTAGGTTTTTGTTTAGTTGTCTATTATTTTTTTCTTTTTATACACATGTGCGCGTTACAAAAGTAGTGATGAAGTATTCGCAGGAAGAAACGAAAGGAAACAATATGAGAAAAAAATATATATAACTTCACAAAAGTGACAAAATATTCAGCGCACATTAAAAGAATGGAAGAATTAGAATATACGACAACAGGAACAACAGTTAGAACAACGAAAGAAACAGTAGAATTTCTTTAGAATTTTTCCTTTATAAAACTTCCGAAGAAAGAAAGTCAGATTCATTCTGGCTAGATGCTGTCGCCCATTCAATTATTGAATTCGTATATAATCCAAATGATGAAAGAACATTTCCAACTTATTATAGAAGATACGAAGGAATCTTCAAAAGGGATTGTTAGTATTGGAATTAAAATTCACGTATTTTTCATGTTCAGCGGGAGATAATTTTCTTAATAATAAATTAAGAAAATCATCTCCCGCTGAACATGAAAAATACGTGAATTTTAGTTTGCCCCCAAAACAGGTGAGATAAATTTTAATGAAACTGTATGAATACTATGGCAGATTTTTGGAGAGAGAAGTTCGTTATTGAATACACGATGGCAATGTCTTAACTTAGTGTACAGAAGAGGAAAATCTCGTATTTTGGTTTGGCGCGCTATTTAATTCAACACTGAATTTCACCCAATCAGGATGACTTATTCTATTCAGCCCGGACCTTCATTTCCGGTTAGCAAAACGGGTGAGCGGCCAAATCCAGTCTCTTCTGCTTGAGACGGCGACCAGAACAGACGTGCCTCTGGTCGTCCCTGCTTAGCGATGCTTTTTAGCTAGACAAGCCACCCAGTGTGGACATCTCACTGTGGCTTTAACACTAGCAGCAGCAACATGGACACTCAACGAGGGAACCATCTAATTTATGGATTCTTTACGTGGAATCCCAGTTGAACATAAATTAGAAACATTCAGCATGCCTTCCACAGGCACCACTTCATGTCACCACAAAAATTGACTATGTCGAACCGAGCGTAACCCCGCTCTCGACAATATAGAGATATCGCAGACTCTCTCAAAACTACACGATGACTTTAAACACATCCCTCACACGTCCAACAACACGCTGCCATCTCAATATCCCGCTAAGCCATTACGTCTCCAAAACTAACAAGTCAAAACACCACGATTCTCGCAGCTTCCAAAAGCAAACCATATTCCATGCTGCAAATAAAGAACTTTCGTTATTGTGTTGTTAAAGCAAAGTTTCGTAATTCATTTGCGTTGCCCCAAAAAATATAGTGTTAAACAAATAACCATTTCACTCATCGCTATAAATTGGTGACCCCGAATGGCACCTTCTGAATTACGAAACAAATAAAAAAAAATAACACGAAACACGGTCTCCATTTTCGGACTGCAGAACAAGCAAAAAGAAGAGAAAAAGAGAGAGAAGAAGCTTCTTGACTCAAAGAACCGAAAGAATACTACCACCCAAGAATTTTTTTCCCAGTGACACAGGTGTTCGTTCAATTCATTCGTCGGCTGAGAAGACAGAGGCGCAAATTTTTCTTTCAGAAAAATATTCACAAAAAAACCTTTTTCGTGCCAAAGAAAGACTTTAAAATACTTCGTTTACGAAGCCATAAACGAAGGAAAAAATTTGTGGCAAGTAAAACAATCTTTCTAAAAAGCGATATCATCTTTCGTTTTGCCAGACTTATTGGCGCCCATTTACAAGTGGTCAAATAGAAAGATACAAGATTCTCCCTTTACACAAGTAACATTTTTCGAACACGTGCCTCAACAACAACAAAAAAAAAACCCCTAAAACTTTTCAACCAGGAATTATCTTCTTTTTCAGCTCGTCCACAAAAAAAACACCAACTCAAGCAAGCATAACGAACATAACATTTTGTTCATACAAAACAAAGTTTAAAAAAAAAAATTTATTACCCCAGCTTGGCCTACTAGGCATAAAAAAAAGGAAGAAACTTACTACTCTGCTCTTTTCAACTGACCACGTGGTACAAAAAATTTTTTATTACAATAACAAAAAGAAAGAAACTTACTACTCTGCTCTTTTCAACTGACCACGTGGTACAAAAAAAATATTACAATAACAAAAAAAAAAAAAGGAAAAACAAGTGAGTAATACATTTTTACTTTTTTTTTTAGAAAGTCAAAGCTAAAGAGCGCCTTCTTCCTATTTAACATTTCACTTTCCCGCCTAAATAGCCATTGGGCGACGCCATCTTGAATTTCAACTTTTGTTTTCTTTACTAAGGAACCTTAAAGCAGCACCTTCTCTATAACAAAACAATTTTTTTCTTTTAACACGAATATCACTATTTTCTTGTGGCTTTTTATCCCTTTCGTTCCTTTCTCATTGAAATGTGTTTCTTTGATTTTTTTGTGGTCTGTTGTCACTGTATGAATTTAAAAGAAAATGGACACTACAGTGGCCATACTCGAAGCTTTGATGCGGCTTACCAATGAAGTAAGTAAATTGGCCGTAGTCAAGTCACAACCGCCTAGACGTCAATACAAAAGTCGTTCGCCATCCCCTCGCTACCGTCGCCTCTCAAGCAAACCTGGACTATGCTATTATCACAGACGTTTTGGCGCTAAGGCTCGGAGGTGCAAAATGCCCTGCTCGTTTTCAAACCAGGGAAACTTAAATCTGGAGAGCTGAGCACGGCACACTCTCCACAAGATTTATATAACAACCGTGCCTATTTTATCACTGACTTCAGGTCCCAAGCACGTTGTTTGGTTGACACAGGAGCAGCTTGCAGTATCTGGCCACTGAAACTCCTCACTGAGGAGCCGCCAGTGTCGCCCATCACACTGCAAGCGGTAAATCACTCCCCTATTCCCACGTACGGTCAAATTTCTCGTTCTCTGGACTTGGAATTACGGAGAGACTTTACATGGATTTTTACTGTAGCTGATTTACCATACCCCATTCTAGGCTCGGACTTTCTGCACCACTTCAACCTCTTGGTGGACATGCGCAAACGACGACTTATTGACGGCAATACGGAACTTTCCGTGACAGGTTATAAGGCAAATACCTCACCCATCAGCCCGGTATTTTTCATTGCCGCCACAGACGACCCATACCAAATATTATTACGCTCTTACCCAGAGTTAACTAACTTAAATTTTGTTGTGAGAAAATCAACTCACGAAACGACACACCACATTGAGACCACAGGTGCTCCGGTGTTCTCACGCCCTCGCCGCCTCCCTGCTGATAAACTAAAGGCGGCGAAGGCAGAATTTAACCATATGCTCCAGCTGAGAATAATACGCCCCTCGTCCAGTCCTTGGGCTCCCCCTTTGCATATGGTTCCAAAGCGTTCTGGAGATTGGCGTCCGACTGGGGATTATCGACGACTAAATGCCATTACGGTACCTGATCGTTACCCAATCCCACATATACAAGACTTCGCTTCATCTCTGCATGGTTGTAAGATCTTCTCTAAACTAGACCTCGTTAAGGCTTACCATCAGATACCAGTGAACCCAGCCGACATACCAAAAACTGCTGTAACAACTCCATTTGGAGCGTTTGAATTTTTAACTATGCCTTTCGGTTTGCGAAACGCGGCTAGTACCTTCCAACGCTTCATGGACGAAGTAGTGCGTGATTTGGACTTCGTCTATAATTATATAGACGATATACTCGTAGCAAGTGCCTCACCTGAGGAACATGTTACTCACCTCCGCCTACTGTTCGAACGGTTTCAAAAGTATCAGGTGAGGATTAACCCTGGTAAATGTGTTTTCGGTGCTTCGTCGCTAACTTTCTTGGGACACATTATCAGCCCTGACGGGATATCTCCCTTACCTGAAAAAGTGAAGGCCCTACAAGACCTCCAACCACCCACTTCACTCCGCCAAGGCAATTCCTCGGTCTGCTTAACTATTACAGACGTTTCATCCCACACTGTGCGGATCTCCTGTCTCCTCTGTCTGACCTGTTACGTAACAGGAAAAAGAAAAATGAGCAGATTTCGTTGAATGACATACAGTTAAAAGCCTTTAACGAAGTGAAGCAGAAATTAGCAACAACATCGCTACTTGCACATCCTGTACCCGACGCCCAGTTCTCATTGGTCGTTAATGCATCGGGCACAGCTGTAGGTGCAGTTTTGCAACAGCAATACCAACAACAGCTACAACCTCTCGCTTATTTTTCGAGACAGCTGAAACCGGCAGAACAAAGTTACAGTACGTTTGGCCGTGAACTCCTGGCAATGTACCTCGCAGTGAAACACTTTTAGCATTCACTAGAGGGCCGGCAATTTGTGATCTACACCGATCACCGTCCGCTTACTTTCGCGCTGCGCTCAAAGCCGGACAAGTATTCTCCTCGCAAAACTCGCCACTTGGATTTTGTTTCGCAGTTTACAAACGATATCCGACATATCTCTGGTGAACAGAATGCTGCGGCAGACGGCTTGTCTCGCCTTCCAATTAATTCTCTTTTCTCACCTTCGGATATCGACTTACAGCAGATGGCCTTAGACCAGCCACGTCTGGACACCTTGGATCTATCGTCACCTGAATTTGCAACTTGCAAGTTCGCATACCTGCCAGTGCCCTCTGCGGACACGCAGATTATCTGTGACACCTCAACAGACGCACCTCGACCTCTTGTTCCGATGACTCATCGTAGGGTTGTTTTTGAAACCCTACACCAATTGGCACACCCCGGACCCAAAGCCACAGTGAAGCTGATTTCAGCTAGATTTTTCTGGTCAAACATGAGGCGTGATATCACTGCCTGGACACGTTCTTGCGTATCCTGCCAAAAATCAAAGGTGCACACACATATCCGTGCACCCCTCGGGACATTCAGCACCCCAGACGCTCGGTTCAGCCATATCCAAATAGATCTGGTTGGACCATGGCCGGTCAGTCAAGGATTTACTTACCTCCTGACCTGTATAGACCGTTTTACACGATGGCCTGAAGCTATTCCCTTAAAGGACGTTTCAGCTGAATCCGTAGCGCAAGCCCTTATATCAGGCTGGATAACGCGTTACGGAGTTCCAACAACAATTACCACTGACCGTGGCAGACAGTTTGAATCCCACCTATCCCAGGAACTTTCCAGGATTTTAGGGATCAATCGCATACGAACTACGAGCTACCACTCCGCTTCTAACGGGATGATAGAACGCTTCCATCGCCAATTGAAGGCCGCATTGCGCTCCTATCCTGGCCAACAGCGATGGAGCGAATATGTACCTGTTGTCCTTCTTGGCTGTCGTGCAGCTATCAAAGAGGACCTAGGATACTCTCCAGCAGAACTTGTCTATGGAGTACCGCTATCACTACCAGGTCAGATGCTGAACCCTATAGATCTAACGGTAACAGATCCAGCTTTATATGTAAATAGACTGCAATGTTATTTTGGTAATCTCCCACCAATGCAACCTAGAGAACAGACCATCAAACCATCAGTCCCCAAAGATATTTCCTCGTGGACTCACGTTTTTCTAAGAAAGGACGCTGTCAAAGCCCCCCTCACTCCACCTTACACTGGCCCTTACCGCGTGCTTTCACGCACTGACAAACTTTTCATCCTTGACATTAATGGCAAAAAAGAAACTGTATCTATTGACAGGGTGAAAAGAGCATTTCTTAACACAAACACACAAGAGCCACATATTCCCCCTACTTACACACATGAACATATCCCAACACCTGTAGAAAAAAATACAATGCCAAAAGATAATTACGTCACCACCACACGTAGTGGTCGACGAGTACATTGGTCCAAAAAGCTCTGTAAAACTGTTTATGTATAAAATGTACCCTTTTTTGTTTTATGGCTGCTATCTTTTTCTCTGTCGGCTTTCCGTCTAAGCAGGGGGTGATGTAGCAGCCACAGATCTATTTCCTTTCGCGAATCAATGCCCCTGTTAAGAGAATCGGTCACTCACTGACCAATCAACTGGCAGAGCGCATTGATTCCTTCTCCTTCTCAGGAACTATTTTTCTGGTCCCTTTTCTGTAGAACGGACAACGTCAGAGAGAGTCTGGAGCTAGCAGAAGGAACATATCTCTCTCACATGACTGCACTGATTCCACTTGGAACACTTCGCTCACTGCTAGCTTTAAACACGCTTCCTACGAACCAAGGACCAGCATACAGACCAGCGACGCAAAGAGACACTTTCTCACTCTCACTCCTGCTGCTAATAAACCTTTCTTTGTTGTGTTGTTAAAAGAAGTTTTGTAATTCATTTGTGTGCCTAAAAAATATAGTGTTAGGGAAATTAATAATTTCCCAAACCGCTATATTAGTAAAGGGTGACGATGAAGATTTTCGTACTCATGCAGGAGTTGTGAACCGAGAGTGCAAGAAATTTATATTAAATGAGTTAACACCGGATTTATTTAAATGCTAAATATACGTACAGGATTTAACTGCTAATAAGGTCGTGGAAATAAGATCAAGGATACTTGCTAAATCGGAAAGGAACCCTTAATTAACTCTACAGAAGAGAGCGGGGGAATTTCAACGCTATGTAAATATAAAATTCAATACCGCACGGATTGAGGAAAGAGACATTTCACAGGTGCATAACTTCCAACTATTTTAGAAAAAGGACTATAGACCTTTTTTCAACTCCAAATGAAACATTAAAAAAGACTATACCTAATACTTGCTGCGGTTGTTATTGTTTTCTCAAAAACAAAAAATGCTGTGAATGTAATAGGGTACTCATTGTAAATACAAAAAATTGAAAAAAAAAAAAAAAAGAAAAGAATGTATGAGAATATCATTAATACATGGTGTAAAGTCGAAAAACAAAAGAAAGATTAACAAAACTTCGAAAGTGTCATTAACTGAGCTAGAAAGATCTTAAAAGAGGAAATTCGTTTCTGTAAAAATTAATAATGTAAAAATAAAACAACTGGATACAGGGTTTGATATTACCATCATCAATGAACAAACACAGAGAAAAAAAGGTACGAAAGAAATTGAACTTGTTGTGTGAATTCACCGGCAACATTTCTTTTGTTGGTAAAACTAAAAAAAGCGGTTGCGTTTATATTAAAGAATACAGCTAATTTATTTGGAACAGATTGGATTGCATTATTTGATAGTCCTTCCCATTAACTCCTTCTATAACAAAATAAATATTGTTACCTCCAGTGTTTATACAGCGCCAAAAAAATTAAAGAATGAATTGAAAAAAACGTTTCCCAGAGGTTTTCTCAGAAGGTCCGTGCAGATGCACAAAGACAAAGGCTAAATTTGAAGTAAAAGAGAACGTGACACCGTTTTTTTAAACCAAAAAGTAGAGTTCCTTTTGCTTCGTTAGAACCAATTGATAATGAATTGGACAGACTAGAAAAATTAGGACTGATATAAAAAAAAAAGACTATTCTGAATGGGCATCATCAACAGTTTCCGTTGAAAAAGAAATGATAAAATTCGCATATGTGCTGATTTTTCAACGAGATTAAAAGAAAGTTTGAAACAATACAACTACCCATTACCAAGTCCTGAGGAAATATTTGCCAAATTAAATTGTGGAAAATTACTTTTCTAAGTTGGATCTTTCGGACGCCTTACAAGTACAAGTAGATGAAGAGTATACAAAATTATTAACAATTAATACCTACAAAGGACTATACAATTTTAACCGACTTCTTTTGGTGTAAAGGTAGCACCAAACATATTCCAACAGATTGTAGATACGATGCTTTCAGGTTTGAATTGTGCACAAACATATTTATATGATATATATATTAAAACTGAGACCCGAAATCAACATGCGAAAGATGTAAAAAATATTTGAGAGAATTAAAAATTATGGTTTTAAGATCAGTGAAGAAAAATGCTAATTGCTATCCATGGTTGAATATCTAGAATAAATCATCGATGCAAATGGTAGACGACCAGATCCTTCAAGGTCGAGTGCAATAAGAGAAATGCACGTCCCAACGAATGTAACAAAGTTACAAGCATTTTGATGGTTTGCTAATTACTGTCATGAATACATACCAAACATGCATGAATTAAGGACACCGTTGAATAACTTGTTAAAGAAGGAAATTATATAGGATTGGTCAGATTAATGCCAAAGTGCTTTCGAAGAGATTAAAAAAGTCTTAACATCAGATTTGTCACGAGCTCATTTCGACCCTAAATTAGAGATTGTGGTTGCAGCAAATGCAGGTTGTGGAGTTTGGTGTGTAGCTGAGGAATCAGGGGTTAGGGACAAGGCTGTATAGCCATAAGATTTCTGACTCCATATTTTGGTTATATTATTTTACTCCGCGTTAACTGGCCGGCGGAATGCCTTACCCAAGAAAGTCCCAAAAGAATTATACGAAAGAAAAATAGAAGCAGATAAGAGACGAAAACGTTTCTTTTATACTTTCCTTTATTTACTGGGTTCAACGAGCATTCCATGTATGAGGGAGTTTTTCCTGAATACATTGAAATGGTGAATCCTCCAGTTAAGGTGTCAGAATACGTTAAATCGTTTTTATGTATGTATGGTCCGCATTTAGTATTTCGACGTTCCATAAGGGTTAGTTTCCTTTTGGAAGTTTGTCAAAGTCCGGTAAAGAATTAGCTTATAGTTCAGTTGTTGGGCCTGGTATATTTCAGCATAATGCTGACCGAGAGAGAGCTGCTACTGGGTGAAAGGGACTAACCATCGCTACGCCCAAAGACGAAGGCGTGGTGCCCAGACAACACAGCAACGATGTTATCAGGACGCTGGGCACTACCTGAAAGAGAAAGAATACTTTGCTCCCTTTGTCAAGAGGAAAGCCTTTTTTTCTTTTACGCATGCGTCATCCCCTTTTCCTGTTATGGACCTCTGGGAGTTTTCTGGAAATTTAATAGTTTTATTTTTATTTATTTACTTTTTTTTAAAAATCTAATTTAAAATTTTTTAATTTATTTATTCGTTCCCTACAAGGTTAGTCGGGTCTGGGAGCCGTGATACAACATAAACCAAAACAACAACAAAACCAATATCTCATGCTTCAAAATCATTAATAGCAGCTGACAAAAGGAAGCATTGGCCATCATATTTGCCATGAAAAAGTTTCTTACAGAGTTGAGAATTCATACTACTGACAGACTGTTGTCCATTGTTGTCTATATATGGATTAAAAAAGGGTGTTCCCACACATACCACAGACTGCAGTGATAGGGAATTATCCTATTAAACTATAATTATAAAATGGAGTTTCTAGCATCTAAAAAATAGAGTCATGTGGACGGACTATCCAAACTGATATCAAAATTCGTTGACAGAATAATTGTGGCGATTAGGGCCAAAAAATGAAACCAAGAATGTATGATACAATAGTGTGAGGACTGCCCATATCATTAGAGGGAAATAAGAATTAAGTCGAAAAAAGATAACTTTATCAGAAAAATGAAGAAGCAAATAAGATTTAAAGAAAAAAGTGAATATTTCAAGAACTTATGCATTTTCATTTTACAATAATGTACTTATGTACGCAGTGAGAATTGTGAGATCAGCTTCGTTGCAAACACATATGCTAAAAAAATTTAACGTAGGCCATTCAGGAATTTCTTGGAGGAAATCCTTTATGAGGTATTATATGTGCCGGTCAAAAATGGATCAAAATATCAAATATCTTGTAAAATCATGTAGAGGTTGCGCTCTGGCAGCGAAGGCACCGTCAATAAAATTTCAACATCGGCCGTAAACCGATGTGCCATGGTCCAGAATACACATAGACTTCGCAGGACCGTTACTATCTAGTGGTTGTCGATAGTTACACAACATGGACAGATATATTAAAATGTAAAAAACCGACTTCAGCAATAACAGTAAATTTTTTACACGATGTTTTTTCAATGTTTGGTGTACCTGATACTATCATTTCAGACAATGGAACACAATGCACAGCAAGCGAATTTAGGTTTTCAGCAAATCATTAGCAATAGAACATATCAAAATGCTTTCGTATCATATAAGATCGAACGGATAGGCTGAATGTTTTGTCGATACATTTAAAAGGGCACTAAAAAGTCAGAAGGAGAGTAGGCAGATGAAATAATGCTACAGCAATTTCTCAGCGTTTTCAGAATAACGCCAAACCCCAATACCGTGTCTTGAATGTCGGCTGCAGAGGTGATGCTCGCCAGGAAGATTAAGTTCGTTTTTTTTTTTAATAAATTACAACCTGATCGTAAGGCGAGAACATCAAGAAATAACAATAATATAAGCAAATACTTCAAACCTGGAGATAAAGTGTTTTTAAAGAGTTCCAACGTGGAAAAAATTATAGAAAGATGGTGTTATAAAAACGGATCGGAAAAATGATGTACATGGTACAGGGACAAAGTTGGGAATATAAGTGAGACCTTAATCAGTTAAAACGAAGAATCACTGATTTAGTAAGTCTACGAAAAGAAGTACCAATGGAAATATTGTACGACACGTTTGACGTATCCTCACCACCAGAAACTGTTAAACCAAGTGTTTACAGTAAGAGAAAAGGAGCAGCAACAGAATTTTAAAAAAATGTTATGGTGTTTTTGCTGGGTCCCATATAATTTCCCCCATTAATAGTTAAGCTATCAATTCGGATCAAGAAAAACTCTAAACAATATAATAGCACAAACATATATCTGAAAAATACAAGGGTTGCAAACTTAATGGCTTTACGGCTAGTCTTGTCTACTGAGGTCCTTCTTGAACTGGAATGATTTCAAATCGTCTTATCGGCTTACCTATCAGCATTACAAATGATAAAATTTTGAAAAGAAGTCAAAGTGGGTTGCCATTTCCAGACAGAGTGCTGATTGGCAAGGGCAGACAATTATATTTTCCAATAATATCGAACCGAAACTGAAGAAATGTTGAGTCCAGAGGAAGTCATCTTAAATGGGAAGTGACAAACAGGAATAAAGTGAGACACTATCATTTGAACACCAATCGCCAGTTAACGAAAATGGCAAACATCCAGATGGTACAAATAGAAGTACCGTGCTGTTAAAGTGGAGGATATTAGAGAGAGAGGGGGGACTTCAGAACAAGCTTGGCCGATACTCTATCAGTTCAGAATGAGTTATAATTCTTAGCAAGACTATAGTGTTACCGATTGTTACAGTCTTCGTTGTCTTATTTTCTGTTTAATGTATTAATTTCGGTTGAAATAAAATACTTTCGCTTTTATTTAATTGTCTTTTTCTTCGTCACGTTATGTACCTGTGAGCTTTAAAAAAGAAAGTTTATGTTATTTGCTTAATAATTTCTGTTGGGATGCATATCTACACAGTTTAATATTTTTCAACTAATTTATAAATCATCATAGCACTTATATAAACCAACAATTATTTGAATTACTAGAGTGTCCTACATGAATAAAGTGAGGTACTAGAATTTCAATACCGATCGCCAGTAAACAAAAATGGCAAATCTCCAGATAGTATAAATAGAGGCACTATACTATTGAAGGGAGAAAGATTTCAGTCATAGCTTGGCTGGTACACTCTTGGTTCAAAGCGATTCCATTATTGTTCTCGGCAAGATTGTAATATTACGGATAGTAACAATCTTCGTTGTCTTATTATCTGTTTAAAGTATTAATTTCAGTCGGAACGAAATATCTCTGCTTTGATTAAGTTGTCTTTTTATTCTTCTTTTCATGTATAAGTGAGCGTAACAAAATGACGTTTGTGTGATTTTCTTAATATCTTCTATTGGGGTGCATATCTACGCAATTTAATAGTTTTCTAATATCTTATAAATCCTCATAGCACTAATATAAACCAACAACAATTTGAATTACTGGAGTGTCATTCATTAATAAAGTGAGACAGTGGCGTTTGAACACCGATTGTCTGTAAACAATAATGATATTGTGGTATTTGAGGACGAAGAACTTTAGTGGTAGCTTGGCCGGTATGCTTTTGGATCAAAACAACTCTGTTATTATTCTAGGCAAAACTGTGGTGTTATGAATGTCTTGTTGTCTTCTTTTCGGTTGAATGTATTAATTTTGGTTGGGATGAAATACTTAAGCTTTTATTAAGTTGTCTTTTTCTTCGTCACTTTATCTACATATGAGCATTACAAAATGAAGTTTATGTGATTTATTTAATAACTTCTGTTGTTGGGGTGAATATCTACACAACTTAATATTTTACTAATATTTTAGAAATCATCATTGCACTTATATAAATCAACAATAATTTGAATTACCAGAGTGTCATATATGAATAAAGTAAGACACTAGTGTTTGAACGCTGATCATTAGTAAACAAAAATAGTAAATCGCCAGATAGTACAACTAGAGAAACCATGCTGTTTGAGAATGAAGGACTTCAGTGACAGCTTCGTCATTTGGTAGTCACGCTTGTACACTCTTGATTCAAAGTGACTATTATTGTTCTAGGCAAGTCTATAGTGTTACAGAGAGTAAAACTCTTCGTTATCTTATTTTCTGTTTAATGTATTAATTTCAGTTGAAATGAAACACTTATGTTTTTATTAAATTGTCTTTTTCTTCAGCATGTTATATACATATGAGCATTGCAAAATGAAGTTTAGGTGATTTGTATAATAACTTCTGCTATTGGGGTGCATATCCACACAATTTAATATTTTTCTAATATTTTATAAATCATCATGGCACTTATATAAATCAACAATAATTTGAATTTCAGGAGTTTCACATATGAATAAAGTGCGACACTAACGTTGGAACACCGATTGTCTGTAAGCAAAAATGGTATCGTGATGTTTGAGGACGAAGGACTTCAGTCATAACTTGGCCGGTATACTCTGGATTCAAAGCGACTCTGTTAATTTTCTAGGCAAAACTGTAGTGTTATGGATAATAACAATTTTCGTTGTCTTATTTTCTGTTTAATGTATTAATTTCGTATGGAATGAAATACTTAGGTTTTTGTTATTTTGTACTTTCACAACTGTTTGACACTAGGTCATTTTTATTGAGGGGATCGGGGTGAGGGGGAGGTTATGCACGAGCTGAGACTCGTGTGCTGCTGGACGTAGGTTTATTAGGTCCAAAGACCAGGTACAATGGGAACTATGCTAGTCGTTACTAAGTCTCCCGGCGCGAATCCAGGTGACCTATTAAGTCATAGATTCACCTGACCCAAAGGTCAAGGGCAATGTGAATCTATGCTTGTCATAGGCGGCCCGGTGCAAGACTGGAACTGTAAATTAATACTGTTGGCCTTGTCTTCATACTAATAACATGCAATTGTATTTACATATACAATTAAATAGCTGTTTATGGAGTGAACAGGAAGCCTAATTTGCATATAGTTCTTACATATTTGATTTAATGAATATTACCTTGTTATTGGTTTCTAATTGTGTGGTTTCATCTAAATGAATATGAGCAAAAATCCTGTCGATAAGTCTTCAAAGAAATCCATTTACAAAAAGAACTGATTAATTTAGTTAAACAAGAAAAATTTAGCAATAAAAGCCAAGAGTGATGGGAAGAATTAGTGTTGAGACTGTTCTATATTTTCCTTATGCTTCGTCTATTTCAAATAGGTTAAACACCATAATTTAATTTTAAATAATATAAGTGCTGTTTTTTTATTTTGTTAGTTTTTAAATTTTTTTTGCTTTGCACAATATTAATATTTTCTTAAATATTTATACACACATAAACAACAAAACAATAAGTTGTTAAAACAAAGAAATAGCTGTAATTTTCTTTGCTGATATCTAATCTAGTTAGACTGAAAAAATTAGCAAAGACAATCAGGAATGGTGAGAAATGATGACAGCTAAGTTGTTCTATTCTTTGATCACAGCTCCTCTGTTTAAAATAAGTTTAACATGTTTTTGCTGATGATTCTAATTGAAAGCAATCATAATCTGTGTGTTTAAAGGCTTTCTCAATAGGGAATCAGATATTTGTTCAAATAACAGAAGAGTATTTTGAATGTCTTATAAAGTTTATATAAGCAAAAAACAAAAATACGTTCATTGTGCAGTTTGAAATATTTATTTTACACTAAGGTTTCTTTACACTGCTGGTCGGGCTTAGAATATGCATAGTGCATTTCCTGTCGAAAGGTAAGACACTCCCCATGAAAAAGAGGTGTACTGGCCATGACACTAAACTTTATCTGGCGGTGAGGATCTAGTTCTGGAGCTCTGGGGAGTGTGGAGTACGCCTTCTGTGCCATCAACTC
The DNA here is from genome assembly GCA_963585895.1 of Sepioteuthis lessoniana. Lineage (NCBI taxonomy): Eukaryota > Metazoa > Mollusca > Cephalopoda > Myopsida > Loliginidae > Sepioteuthis > Sepioteuthis lessoniana. The sequence continues at coordinate 78,807,077 of OY757914.1, forward strand.
TGACCTGGAGTGGTAGTGCTATCTATGGGTCAAATTATAAGTATTAGATAGAAATACTTGATACCATATAACTTTAAATTATTTGCATTAAGTATAGTTACTTGAAGTTATAATTGTTGACTAAGGATTATAATTAGTGATTTGAAAATTTATAAGTGTGTGCAAATAAATGAATATTATTAAACTGAAATAATTACTTGAAATCATGTAATTGTATACAGTATTTGTGTTATATAAGAATAGTGTGCATTTAAAAACTCATTAAAAACAACTACACAAGACATGTGAATATAAACAGGCAATAAACATGATTTACTAACCCTAAGCATAAAATAACCCAGGACAGGTTGACGTGCCATTAAAATCAATCGATCATAAACATTTAAATAAAAACACTTGCACAGCCGACCAACAAATATAATAAAGTGATGATGTCTAAAACAACAAGGCAGATGTCTAAATGTATCTGTGCCAATTTGAAAGAAGAAAAAAAAAAAAGAAACCAGCTTTAAAAGGCACCAAAGTCTGTCAATCAAATTTTTAAAAAAATTAATCTAATATAACTGTAAAAAAAGCAGAACATCAGAGACCAAACAAAATATTCAAATCTTAAAACTGTTTTTGGCTATCTTCTTATTTCCGAGTTTCCAACTAGTTCTGATTCTGGTTTCCAGTTTGGTTGTTTAATGGCATATCGACCTTCTTGGGTTATTAAATGCCAAAGCAATTTTTCTTGAAAAACAGCAGTGTTGTTATTTAACCCATAGTTGGGAAGATAATGAGGTTCATACCTTTCCCAAGGATATTTGTCTGAAAGTGAACGTAGTCAGAACAACTGGAGTTCAAACTCGCTTACTACGATTCTGTAGTCCAGCACTTTAACCATTACACCACAAGGACACCCCCCACTTTTTCTAAATTAATTCTTTAAGAAAAGAAAAAATCAAATCAAATAGAGAGGAAGCACGTAGTTTTAAACAGCAAAAAGCCAATTGTAACGACACGATTTTTTCAGATGAATGGTTCATTCTAGGGATTGTTTATCATCTCGTCAATATTAACAGTAATTGTAAGACTGTCTTTTTTTTTTATTTCAATTTAATTTATTTTGTACAGCCTGTGCAGTCAGGTCTTAGCAAAGATAGTATAAGAATATCGACTTTTAATATCTTTGGCATGACAATGTCAGAGATCATTTTTCAGAGTGTAATCATGTATAAACATAAGATAAACCATGAAAAGTCAAGAAAAGTAGAATGAAGAATTGCAAAGACTTTTTTGGTAATATAATATTTCTCAATAAACAAATAAGTATATTTTCGAAATCAAAAAGTCTTTCTTTCTTGTGCCATTCAATGGCTTTGTAAATCGTGGTCTATGTTGTCCTTTTTAGTACAAAGTTATGAGACGGGTGGCAATCAATTGGTTTGGTTTGGTTTTATGGCACATCAACCATTGTTGGTTACTTAATGCTAAATCCTGCTTTTACATATATATCAGATATATAATTTGTAAATAAATTTTGTAGATAGATATAGTGAACTGATCAAACAGTTCTATTTCTATCAATTCTGATAATTCAATTTAGTCACCAAAGTTAAATGTTTTCAAGTATTGCTATGTATCACTAACAATTCAATTAAACATCAGTCATTTGTTTACACACATTTAAATGATCAAATAGTTCTATTTCTAATATTTCAATTTAGCATGAGTCATTTGTTTGCACACATCATGGTTGACACGTTGTAAAACCATCCAATCAACCAACTGACTGACTATCTCCATTGGCCTTTGTATCTTTTTTAAGGAGAATAATTATGTAATTCAGATTCAGAGGTTTATCCACTAGTTTGTACTTCCCTATTGACCTTGATGGATAGAGTTATGACTAATCATAGTTGCCTAATATATTCTAAAAGAAAATATTAATAGAGCTGGGCAGGGGTGCGCCCTCAAGGTGTAATGATTAAGTCAATGGACTGTGGAATCCGAGTAAGGGAGTCTGAACTCCAATTGCGCTATTATGTTCACTTTAGGACAAATACCCTGGGCGAAAGGTATGAACCCATTTATACTCAGTTATGAATTAAATAGTATCACTACTGTTTTTCTAGAAGGATGGCTTTGGCATTAAATAACCTGTTACGGTTGATATGCCATTAAACAAAGAAACCAAATCAAACCAAACCTGGAGCTGGGCAGTTTTTTTTTTGACTTACACATACATGTGAAGGAGGCACTCTTAGTGTAACTGTTATCATCATAGGAAATGGAATTGGCAATGCAAGTTCAAATCCTGGAAAAGGCTGTTTGTATTTCACTTTGCACTAATGCCCTTGAGAAAGACATAACTCCATCTGTTCTTCCTTTAGCTATAGATAAATAGTCGGGCTGAAGGGATTCTTTAGCCTTTACGAAAACTGAATTTCAACCACCCAAAAAAGAAAACTGAATTCCAACCACCCAAAAAAGAAAACTGAATTCTAATCTCTCAAAAAATGAATCTTGTATAACTTTCTGCCCATGGTGGAAGGGTTGGTTAAATACACCCACACACACACATACATACATACATACATGAAAGTCTCCACAAGAGACTTTGTGTCATATTCTACTCTCTTGGGGAAGGAGATATATAGTGTTTCTTACAAAAAACAAAAGAGCTTGGGTTTGTTTTAATATCTTATTCAGCCACTACTGTCCGTAGTTGTTTACGTAGCTGAATTACCCTTGCTGAAAGTGTCCAAAATTTCACAGTTCATGACATCTCCTCCCTCTACAATCCATTTATCATGGAGGAAGGATGGTCTGGGTAGAATACTCTTATGACCCTTTTTTTCATGATTGAGGATTATTCTGCTACTGACAAAGAGAAAGGAAAGCATTCAAATATGTCAGTGTATATATATATATATATATTTTTTTTTTTTTCAATGTGGCAGAGCTTGTGATGCATATTCTATCAATATTATGGTGGACTCTTCATAATCAGTTTTGGTTTTGTTGGACCAAAGTGGTTGATAAGAGGCTTATGATCTGTCATGACATGGTATGTACACCCAAAGAAGTACTGGTGAAACTTTTTTTACACCAAAGATGATGCTCAGGTCCTCTTTGTCCTATTTATTTAATTCTTCTAAGCCAATAACAGTGTTCTGGAAGCAAAGGTTTCTTTGACCCATAGGGTTATATATGTGACAAAAGAGCCCCAACACTATACTAACTGGACCAGTGATTGGTCAATATCAGTTCCATTTCCGGGTCATAATAAACCAGAACATTTGTGGTTTGTAACCAATCTTTGGCTTGCTGATTGGTTTGGTTGGTTTCTTTGTTTAATGGCATATCAACCTTTGTAGGTTATTTAATGCCAAAGCTATTCTCCTAGAAAAACAGTAGTGGTGCAATTTAACCCATAGCTGGGAGGATAAGGGGGTTCATACCTTTCCCAAGGGTATTTGCCCGAAAGTGAACGTAATAGCGCGACTGAAGTACGAACTCGCATACTACGATTTCGCAGTCCATCGCTTTAACCATTACACCACGAGGACACCCTCCTTGGCTTGCTGAAATGCTGTCAGCTGTGTGGTGCCTCAACTCCAAGAGAAACCTTTCTGCTGAATAGAGAAGGCCCAATTTCTCAGCAACATTAGATATATACCTACTGTAAAACTGGAATAAACTCAGAAAAGCACTGAGTTTGATTTCATTGTGATGGGCAGATGCATCCCAGATGGCATGGATCTTTTTTTCCTGATTCAATGACCGAATTAGCTGATGGGCAAAGATGAAAGAAAGTTTAAACAAAGAAAAAAATATTGAAAAAATGTAATAAAAACAAGACTGATTTTGTAATGCTTTGATTATAAAGGATAAGTACCTTCCATGTACGCTTAAGAAGTCATTCATTCAAAGTACAAGGGTCATTTAATGAATAAGGGGAATTTTGGCTTAGGAGTTGCCAATAAGAAGCTCACTTTGCAGTTACACTTTTTTCTAGGAAATCAATAGTGATATGTTCTTTTATGTTACAGTAGACAGTAAAGCATAAGCTTCTTTACTCACTGTTGTACCCAAAACATTTTCCTTACCAAAGAGTCAGTGTATTTCCACCCAATAGACATTTTTTTCAGCTCTGTCTCATAGTGGCAAATGTACGTTTAGCCCATTTGTAAAAATCTTTCAACAAAAACATGTTTCTTTGTACAATTCCCACATTCTTCAGTAAATTTCATATGGTTTGCACTTTTCAGCCACTAAAAGTTTGATGACAGCACTCTGTTTGATTTGCTGCCATTGTGAGTAGCTTCAAAACAAATATTTTATGAGATTAGAATAATTTTTTCCATAAAAATAATTTGAAAATATGGAAATGGTTAGTTGCTTGATTTCTTATTGGTGATACTATGAAAATAAGATTTTTATTTTTTTCAAAAACATCTCATTCATTGAATGTCCTTTGTATTTATAATAGGTTTCTCCACAGTTAAAATACTCTGATTATGTAGCTTCATTCCAGACAAAGGCTCAAGTTATTGAATAAATATGCTTATCATTAAGTTTGAGAAAAGCAGAAGTGACATCTATTTTGATAGTACAGGAGCATTGGCTGCTGGAATTTTCTTTTAATTACTCAAAGAAACAAAAGTAAAGCAAGAATGGAAAATGCAAAAACAGAAAAAGCTGAAAGAGAAAGACAGAACGATGAGAAGAGAGAAGACTGTATCATAGCAAGTTTTCTCATTACTAGGGGAATGTTTTATATCAAAATGGATATCATTTGGTATTATTGCAAAATTCTAAAGCACTGAAGCTAGGTAACCAAAATTAAGAATATGAAGTCATTCAAAAAATAAGTACAATACAATTTAATTTTTTTAGAGTTGCCGCAATTTTATTTTTGGCTAATAAGTTCCAGTGCAGTACAGTTTGATAATGAATAATACCTTACAATATCCGTTTTGATTGATTGATTGATTTTAACATGCCAACCCATTTAGAGTTGTTTTATGCCAAGAGGTTAGGGAATTGCATTCATTGTATGTTTATATTTACATTTTTTGTAAGGTTCGTTTTTTTCGCATATTGTCCAAACAAACACACAATTGTTAAACATATGTATTTGACCAATAAATAAGACACTAACAGGTACTACCACTGCAGGTCAGAGTAGACCTGGGAATAATGGCAATGAAAGTGCACTCCACACTTGCAGTCTAGTGTCATACCCCAGTCACTCTTGGGGGGTTGGAGTTTGCCACTCTGAAAGGGATATAGTCAGGAAATCCTGAGTTCTATCAGCAGGGTGGAATATCTGTTTTGATAGTATGATGTTCCTCAAGAACATGAAGTATTTGGTTTAGAAAAAATTAACTTTTTCTAAAAAAATTGGTAGGCGTTTATTATTTTTGATCAATACTGTATATAGAATGATGAAATAGACTTTTATTCAACGCAACAAATATTTATTTGGGCTTATCATTAAGTACTAGTTGTTACAAAAACTCTTTGGTTGTGAAAGACTGTCAGCAAAAATTGGAAAATTTAATAGTCTAAAAGTAAATACAATTTAATTTTGTAGTTGCCATTTTATTCTTAATACAGAAGACATTTTTTAGCTTTTATTCAGAAAACAGTATTTTTAAAATAAATTCAGGGTAATGTAGTTTTACAAATACATAAGACTATCTTTTTAATACAGAAGACAATATTTTGGGGAGAGAAAAAGAAGAATGTTAAAGAGAGAGAGAGAGAGAGAGACTAAGTAATGTAGTCTACCTGTTTTTGCTGTTATACATGCAAAAATTGGATCCTTATAATATAGATGGCATCAGTCAAAGACTGTTAAATTCAAAATTTCTTTTGAAGAAACAGCTGAATGTATTTAAGAATGAAAGAAAATTTCCATTTTCATTACATTAATTTTTTGCCCATTTTATTTCCAGAAAAATTTTCATGGATTAACCTATGTGACTTAATTTTTTTTTTTTTTTGTACAATTTGACCTGCCAATTTCTTGCTTGTTGGCCATCTCAAATTCAACTATTCTTCAAGTGTATCTTCATTGTTCTGATGTACAACATGGTGTCTTTTCTTTCTGGAGCAGAGGTCTGAGAACACTCAACCTCTCATCTTAACTCTCCATCCCCAGCACACACTCTTTTATCTCAATGTGACTCAAATTAATCCAATAAAACTAGTCTGTCTGTGAGCCTATTATTATTAATCAATGAAGTAGTTGAAAACCCCATGCCCCAAAAAGGCTGATGTGACTAAAATGATCTGAGACTCTTGAATTAGAGTAGATACAAAGTAATAAGAAGAAAGTGGGTTGGAAAAGAGAAAGAATTTGATTGAAGGTGGGTGGGACTAAATCTTTGGACAATGGATCAGTTGAATAAAGATATCCAGTGAGAGGAATACTGAAGTAACTGGTAATGAGGACTTGAAATATCAGAAAATGAAAGTGAAAGTAGATGGGCTGCATTTTGAATTACTTTAAGGAAAGGCTAAATGGTATTCTTTTAAAATACCTACCATTCTGTTCTCTATTATAAATTCTGAACCACACATTTCATAGCAGTCAAGTCTAAGGTTAATCAAGTTTCATACATCATTCTTCTATCATACCTATAAACTCAATACAGTTCCCAAGCTGTCCAAACCATCTATATCTGCATAAAATATTTATCTTTTTTACAATCTATCCAAGCATTCTGATGACACTAGAAAAATAGTGAAATATGTCAATCTGATTTTTCAAACTTTCTTCTTCCTTATATATATATATATATATATATATATATATATATATATATACATACACACATACAAATAAATATCATTAAGTAAAACTTTACATTTAATTTTTTGTGAAAATATCAGGAGATTTGTACTATTTTGGGACAATACTTTACTTGAAATGATAAAACTGACTTATTCTAAGCAACAAATATTTATTATTCTGCATAATATTCTTCTTTGTCAATGCCTTTAATTTAATGGTAAATAATAAGCATATCAAACAGTATTCAGTGAAAACTGGTAATTGATATTTGGTTAATAATAATGTTAGGTTAAGAAGATTGATCAATGTTTTATATAATTGTATCTAGCTGTATACGTTAACACACATAAGAACATCCAAGCTCATGAGACCAATGAGTTTAAATACCTGTAGTCAGCATTATTCTAATGAGTGTATCTGTTTAGAATATAGTTCAAACATCATGGGAGCTATTGTAGTTACTATGCAACATCTGTCTTTAAGTAGGCAAAGAGAGAGCTATATCTTAGATTAAAATCATCTAGGGGTTTGTCATAATACTCTTTAAATTTTCTCATTTCTCCTCCTCCTCTCTTTTGAGATCATACCCATCATTGTTTTAACGTCCATTACATATCTACTATTTCTTAGAAAAAGAGTTGGTCGAAAGCCGGATCAGATTTGTTTTACTCAATTTCATTTTACTTATCAAAACCATGTTGTCATACCCTTTTAACTTAATATATCACTGGAGTTGTACCTGTAACCTTTCTATAAGAAAGAAGAAGGTTTGAAAAATCAGGTTGATGTATTTCACTTGTGGTCTAGTGTCATCAGAATGCCTGTGTTGATTGTAAAAAAGGTGACTGTCTTAAGCAGATATAGTTATACAAATAATAAAATTATGCACAGAAGCATTGTCCAATCATTTGTCAGTATCTTGGTTATATGGTCAGTACAAGACATCTCACATACCAACCAGATCAAACAGCTGGCATCATGGCTATTGGCAGTCATTACATTTCAGGCAAGAGGCAAGTCTCTTGGTAGATATGATCATAGCCTTAATGTTTGATTAGTTGTTTTAAAAAAGAAGTGTCTATGTATGTGTAGCAGGAAATAATACGGTTGTGACCCCAGAGCCTCCTTCAAAAAGTTTGGGAATCACAGTCATAATGTCAGCAGAAATGCAGTTGGTGAACTATTATTCCAAAAGCTTTGGAGTGCCCTCTCCGTTGTAAGCTAAGGATTTTTTTTTTGGCGGGGAGGATTTTCAAATATATCCCTCCCATCTTAGTTATGCCTCCTTGTGTCAAAATGTTTAACAATTATATATATATATATATATATACAGGGTGTCTTAAAATAGATGCAAACCATTAATATAATAATAATTTATTATTGAGACTGGTGTCATTTGGAATACGTCTTGTAAAAAATGCATCCTTTCAGTTAGAGACATCAAATAAATAAATAATTTTTTTTTAATTGTTATTATATCAGCTTTCAGGACATACAAATTTTTTTTCTTAGTTTCTTTGCTTAGTAAAAAAATCATTATATAAATGGGTTACATCTATTTTGAGACGGTTTTGAATGATTTTGTCTCCAAATAAGTAGTGATGCAAAAAATATTTTCCTCTCTAGTCCAAAGCATTGTGATCAAGGATTAATAGCTGTTATAGTATACTGTTTTCAAATATGAAACAAAAAAGAACACAACATTATTATTAGTAGAGTTATTAATAGTCACATTGGTCTCATGTATATTGAGACACCCTACACATACATGCTATTGACTGGTTATTAATCATAAGTGACCTTCTCTTATGGACTCCTACACATGAATGCGCTTGTGTTGCCTGACCAGCAATGATTTACATACATCCGTGTTGACACTGGATGCAGTCTTGAGGACCTACAAGGAGTGATGGATGATAGGGATGGATGGCAAGAGAGAATCAAGGAACTTCATACTATCATCATGATATGATGATGATATATATACACTAAGTGGACTGCTATTAGGGGTCTGGATGTGAAGCATTTTCAGATGTTTTTCTAACAACTTTTTAAAAAAAATAACCTGTGTTTAAAATAATACTTGCTTAAAGTTTAGTGGTATCGCAAATTTTTGTCTCTGTAACGAGATGTGAAATTTTCTGATAATATCTTTTCTTGGAGATGACATATTGTTGTAGCTCCTATACTAAAGAATCATATTAAACTAAATATGCAATCCCCCTAATTCGTAATGACAACGAGTAATACATCATCTGAAAAAAAAATCCTAATATGATGATTATTCCATTTTAATCAGAAGAAATCAAAATTTCTTGAGAAGAAGTAAAAAAACCGAAAGAAAGGCAAAACACAACAATCTATTGATCCAACATTGTTTGCTATTTCCTGATAATATGACTGATCAATAACAACTTAGAGAATCAATAATTCCCTTGTCTTTACCATCATTAAATTAAGATTGTAAATATCATTAGAGTTCATTCTGGTCACAGCTATTTCTCTTATCAATATTCATTATTCGATTTTCGTTTTTGACAACCAGGCCACTTTTGTAACGAGACATTGTTTGGGGTTTTACTTGAATTCCAAAAACATGAAGATTATTAAGAGTGTTGTTATTGCTCTTGTGGTGGTGTTATTATTGATGTATTATTAATATTATCATTATTCTTGTTATCTTGTTAATACTATTATTATTTTACTCCTTGCAAGTTTTTCACACTTGCTCTAACTGGTAGTTTTTCACAGGAGGATAAGTGACAAGTCTCTTTTGATCTCCAGTACACTTCTAAGTATCCTAACTGATTTTAGAAGTGCTGGATGGTTCCCATTCTTACTCTGACCTCCCATTCACCCCATCTTTTTCCTGGGTTCTTAGCGACTGTTGCAAGGGCTACGATTATAATTGGTATCACTAGTTATTATGATTTTTATTCAGTCTGAGTTTTTCATACCAATTTTAACTGGTGGTTTTTCACTGGAGTCTGAGTGACAGCTAGTCTCTTCAGATTTCCTGAACTCTTCAAGCCAAGCTGATTTTTGTAGAACTGTGATCTGGGTGCTCTCAATTCTTTCTCAACTTTACACTTCACCAAGTCAATTTCAAGGTTTTTACAAACTATTCCAGGGGCTCCAACTACAATTGCTACTACCATCACCATTATGTTCAGCAATATTTTCAGTTTTCTGGTAAGGTCCAAGCATTTGTAAATTATTTTAAAAAACTTTTTTTGAACATTTACTCAGTGGTATGATGGAATGACAAAATCTACTGAATAAAAAGGTATTTTCTTGTTTATAAGTACTAGATCAAGTTTTCTGAAGATGATGTGATCCGTTTGTATCTCAAAATCCCAGAGAATATTTTGGTTTGATTTGGTTTGGTTTTGTGGTATCCAACCATTATAAGTTATTTATGCCAAATCCATTTTTATACATATAAACAGTTCTATTTCAAAAAATTCAGTTTAGCATAAATACATAGTTTCACTGTCAAGGAAACAGTTCTATTTCAAATAATTGTTTAGAATAAGTACACAGTTTAGTTCTATTTGACCCACATATAGGACCCTATCAGGTGCTACTACTCTGGATCAGAGTGGACCTGGGAGCAATGGCAATAGCAATGAAGGGGTACTCTGCATTCTCCAAAGCTCCCATGCTACTGGAACCTCACCATCTGATTGTTTAATGTCATATCAGGACACTCATTATGGGGTGGTCTTACCCTTCAACAGAGAAGCAATCAGTGTATTCTACAGCCCCAGCCAACTGGGCAAAGAGAATTTTATGGGTCTCATTTTCTAGGGCAGATACTTGTTTGTATGTATACCATTTATCAGCATAGTCAAATTTCAGTTTATTGCATAATTCCCAGTTGATCCCCTTCCTCACCAAGTCATGCCTGCTTGTGTATTCTTTTTGTGTCAGTTAGTACCATTTACTTATCATATGGTTAACAGTTTCACCTTTATTATCACATATTCTGCACTTGCTTTCGCTTTGATTGGGCTGTTCTATTCCTTTGGTTGTTTCTCCTTTCCATTTTTTAAAATTATAAGCATTATGTATTTTTCAGTACAAAATTCCATTCCTATATCTTGTTTGCTTGGTTAATTGGGTTGATGGTATATCAACTCTTGCAGGTTATTGAATACCAAATCATCTTTTTATATATATATCAAATATATATGATTTGTGAACAAATAGTTTGTAAGGAATATTTTTAAATCAGCCAGAGATCATTTGTTTGCGCAAATAGTGAAAGGGTTTCAAGTACTGCTATGTAACACTAACACTTCAATTCAACATCAGTCATTTGTTTGCACACAGTTAAATGGATATACATATGATTTATAAGTCAATAGTTAGTAGTTAATTTTATTTTTTAAAAACATAGATTTAATTTATTAGCACACAGTTAAATGTTTCCAAAAATTGCTTCGTAATACGAATTGATAAAATTTTTTGCAGATAGTGAAGTGGTTTCAAGCATTCCACACTCATATTTTTATTTACACATAGTGAAATGGTTCCAAGTATTGCGATTCAACAAGACTCATTTGTTAGCACACAGATGATTCCAAGTAATGCTATATAACATTAACGCTTCAATTTATCATCAATCATTTGTTTGTATACAGTTAAATAGTCAGAGAGTTCTAGTTGAATATCGGACACTAACAAGTACTACAACACCAGATCAGAGTGGACCTGGGAGTAATAGCAAGGAAGAAGTATTCCACATTCCCCAAAGCTTCAGGATTGAAGCCTTGCCCTCAGATGGTCTAATGTCATATCTAGAACACTCAGTGGTGGTGGTGGGGGGGTCTTACCCCTCTACAGAGATCCAGCTGGCATATTCTACAGCCCCTACTGACTTGCCAAGTTTACATTTTTAACTGAGTTATTTGACTCTCATAGGTTGCTCTTGGCAGAAAAGCCTTTATCATTGAAGGTGATCATTTAATCAATCTATTCTCCCTCTTGTAATGAGTAAAATAGCAAGGACATGGGGCACAGTAGCCTTGGTGGGGAACCAGTTTAGGAGGAGGACAACCATGAATTTCAATACCAGAAGGAAGTTGGTTTAGCAATTGACCTCCATAAATCTTATTTGTTACTAAAACCATAGCACCATTGTTTAATATGTATATATGTGTGTATGTATGTTTTTTACACATGAAATCTGGCACCATAGTTTAAGTCATTTGCACATTATATCACAAGTGCATTATAAAAATGCTTATTTAGAAATTCACAACATTCCATGATTACCACACAATTTTCTGGATTTCAAACAACTCGATAACACTTATGTGATAATGAGGAAGATAATTTGAAATACTCAAAGTACATATTAGAAAAATAACATTTACCATCTTACCATCAGGAAAAACTATAAAAAACTGAATCATCATATCATATATATACACACATACCACAATGCATTTCAAGTGGGGTGTCATATGACAGTTAAAAAAATCCATTCTTGACCCCTTTTGCATCAGGTCTTTGAACAAGAGACATGTTTTAGACCTTTCAGAGATCAATAAAGACTTTTGGCTATTTTACTTCTTTTTTATTTTGTAAGCCCTTTTCAATTTTTGTTCTCCTTTCACATACTGCTTGTTCATGGAATAAAGTGTGCACATTTTTAGCTGTTGGGACATGTTTGTGTATTCTTTATTCCTTATGCCATAAGTATACTTATTATGTACATAAAAGGTTAAATGTTCTTGTATGTACAAATACATTTATCTTGTCTTTTCTTCTGTTGTGTTCAGTACAAGAATATCATAGATATAAGTAATACTTGGTTATTGGTGAGTGAAGACTTGACTTGATATCTTTTTTAGCACCAAGCACACTAATACTCCAAAGAAGATGATTCTAAAGCTTCTAAAGGTTTATTAGTACAAATGAATTCAGTTATAACAAAATGACTTAATTTCTCTCTAAATTCTTTAATGTCTTAAAATCCAAGTTCAGTTTGTGAATTGCTGGGTAGCAGAAGTGGGAAGGGATTTAGACAAAAAGAAGATAAGCAGCAATTTAAACAAATGTAAATTATCAGAAAAAGATACGAAATTGATATGAACAATGCATAATATCATCAAACACAAGATAATATAACAACATATAAAAGCCAATATAAAAGGCAATTGAATAGCAAATATATGTATCAATTTTTATTTTTTATTTTTTTCCCTTTTTGCTAAAACTGTACATATGAAATCAAGATGCCTTTAATGTGATCTGGAGATGTGAAATAAAAATTGTAATTTATACTTTCTTCGTAAGTCAAACTGAATTACGATTCTTGTAGGCTGGAATTAAAGAATGGTTTTGGTTGTGTCTTTGAAGTTGCAATCAAAGATAAGTTTGGCAAGAAACAATAGACAAGAATTTGTTTTATTCCTTGTTTTTTATTATCAAGGCAGATGTCTTCGAGATGCAAATTTGAAGCCAGTTCTGAACACAAATCATATGAAGATTAAAGCTAGAGCAGAAAAAGCTAGTTTTGCATACCATAATTATATATGTAAATATATCATGTACACTTATATATATATATATATATATATATATATATATATATATATAAAATGAATGCATATATCTATATAATGAATTTAAGAAATATGATATTTATTTATGTGTGTGTATACTCCTGAATTCTTTTAAGTTTATATGATGTCTAAGTATGTACATAAACAATAATATGTATACCTGGTGAATGTGCATTTATATGCCTAAAGAAATAAATATATATACTTATAAATGCACAATACTATATACACATATACATAATGAATTTGAGAAAAACAATATGATATATAGAGATATATATTTCTTTACAGTGAAGGAATATTTGTATCTATGTATAGATGCATGTGTGTTTAGGTGTGAATGGATTTAGGTCTACTTGTGTGTGTGTGTGTGTGTGTGTGTGTGTACAGAAATATGAATACCAGGTGAATGTGTAATCACATAACTAAAGAAACAAATATAGATATTTGTAGATGCATAGAGAAATATCACATTCAGAAAAACACACCTAAAATTGATTTGTATGATAAATATATAAATACCTTTCTTTCAGTGTGTGTTCATAAATCAAGAGAAATAAGTTTTAAATGCTTTCTGGTATCTGCTTTTGTGTTCCTTCTTGAAAATAAATGAATGGGTATATTCAGAAGGATCAGTCTCTCAATATATATATATATATATATATATATATATATTCTTGCTTAAATTAAATAAATTAAAATATCAGTCAATTCATCTCTCTTACTATCTGGTTATATTAGTCTGTTCTATATAAGACCCTCTCTCACTGACGATATAAGTTGGTCTATCTTAAACAATAAACTATATAATGTAAATGTATAATCATATATACATACTGACATACATAAACATTGTGCATGCACACATACACACAGACATATATATATATATATATATATATATATATAGAGAGAGAGAGAGATGTATAAATATCTATATGCTTATATATATATATATATACACATGATTTAGGTACAAGTGCATATCTCTAAAATCTGTTTCTTCCTGTTTTCAATTATACTTACACATATATGTATATATATATAATAAATATAATCTCCTCTCTCTCTCTCTCTCTCTCTCTCTCTCTCTCTCTCTCTCTCTCTGTCTATATATATATATTTTATATAACTATTGATTTTGAAAAATCCCATTTCAATATTCATGCTTAAATGTTGTTTTTTTATTTTTGTTAATATATTTATATATATGAGTGTGTGTGTGTATGCATATTAAAAATGTAGTTGCATATATATGTTACTTAAAATCACATTTTAATATTCATATCTATTGTTTTGTATTTGTGTGTATGTGTGTGGTGGGGAGAGAGAGAGAAAGATGTGCATATGCATATATATAACCACAGACTGTTAAACATATACACCCCAACTCATGCATAGAGATGTATGTATGCATTAACTACAAGTACACATGTGCACATGTGTGTGTGTGTGTGTGTGTGTGTGTGTGTGTGTGTGTGTGTGTGTGTGTGTGTGTCAGTAGTGTGTGGGTATGAAAGAATCTAACAGACAGTAAACTGAAAAGAGTTCAACTGATTTCTCCATTTCACAAAGTTGAAAACTGGTAAGGAGCTTTTGAAGTTGTAATTGGCAAAAACTGGTCAATGAAGCGACAACAATAAATTATGGCAATGTCAAAGACACATTGGCACCAAGACAAAGCAAATTTGAAACAACTAAAAAAAATGAAAACAAAAAAACAACATGTCAAAACACATTTCTGATGACTTCCCTCTCTTTTAAACAGACATACACAAAAATATAGTTATATATATATATATATAAACTGTGTGTGTGATAGAGTGCTGACCACAGTTAGATGGCAAACAGCAAAGTAAGTAGTGAGTTCAACCCCCACTGGGTGTTCCTTTGTTGTGACCCAGCACAAGACTGATTTGCTTCCCTTAGAGGAATGACTGGCAACTGATAGTATGTCTGCCTTAATTTCTGAAATGAGGTATATATATATATATATATATATATATATATATATATATATATATATTGTTGGCTGGGGCTGTAGAATACACAGCAGCATCTCTGCTGAGGGGTAAGACCTCCCTCCCAACAAGTATCCAAGATATGACATTAAACCATTTGATTGCAAGGCTGCAGGCTTGGAAATTTGGAGAATATAGAGTAGCCTTTCATTGCCATTTCTCCCAGGTCCACTCTGACCTCGAGTGGTATCACCTTATGGGGTCCTACCTATGGGTCAAATAGAACTGTTTGATTATTTAAACTGTATGACTTATGCTAGGTTGACTTGTTGGAAATAGAACTATTTGATCATTTAACTGTGTATAAACAAATGACTCATGTTTAGTTAAATTGTTAGTGATACATAGCAATACTTGAAACTATTTAACTGTATGCAAAAAAACCCACTGAGCTCAGGCTCATTTAAATATGTTATCGACAAAACATATATTTAATATATGTATAAATTAAATTTGGCATCAAATAACCTATGATGGCTAATATGCAATAAATCCAAACCAAACCAAACCAAACCCTTAACAGAAATGCAGTCTGAATATACTACAGCCCCATCTGTGGGCTGATTCATACCTTTTCTCTAGAGTATTAGCTATTTGTGGAATGCTAATTGTCTTGTCCAGAATTTGAACTTGGATCACCATGTCCATTTCCTGTAATGATAACCATTACAACACTGATTAAAGGCATATCTTGCATAATTCTAAGAGCAATACATTTAAAAAGATTTTATTTAGGGAATAAACTAATTTCCAGTATAATTCAAAACTGAATGATTATTTTATGGGGTGCATTTAGATTGAATATAATTCTTTAAAATCTTCTGAATTCTTGATAAAATGAAGATAAATATAAAATACACAAAGGAATCTTTCACTTCTTCCTAAATAGAAGCACCAATATCCTAATGGGCCACTGTGGGTTCTTGTGCCATCTAATTATATATAAAACTCTTCAGACTTGCATTATCAACTTGATTATTATTGTGATAATATTTTCATTATTTTTGTCATTATTATGCATTTGTGTAAAGTCTGTTGAAAGTTGCTATTCAGTACAAAATCAACTAGCTTTCCATTTATAAAATTCATGCTATAATTATTTTAAAATAACTGAACTGCTAATGGAACATTCATAGACCTTTTATAAATAAGAAACATTACAAACAAAAAATAAAGAGAGAGAATAAAGAAAAAGCATAATTCACTTCAAAAGATTTTATTTCACTTCAAAATTTCAGACTTTTGCTTATTCAGTTTGGAATGTCCCTCTGAAGGTCAGTGTATAATGGGTGGAGGTGCCCGTGGTGTCATGGTTATTGTCGTAGGAAATGGACACAGCGACACAAGTTCAAATCCTGGACGTGGCTGATTGCATTTCACATAGCACTAATACCCTTGGGAAAGGTATGAATCCAATTATTCTCCTTCCAGCTATGGGTAAATAGTAGGGCAGACTGGGTTCTTCAGCCTTGGTGAGGCAACTAGTCAAGGAGAAGGAAAACTCTGAATTCAAATGTTAAATTCTGCTAAAAAATTGATTTGTGTCATATTCGGCCCGAGCAGAGGGGTTGGTAAATATGGATAATGGATGTTCCAGAAAAAAACAAACAAAAGGAAAAAATAATACTATTAAAATAAAAGTATAATTTTCAATTCCTTTTTCTTCTCCATTATGGATATGCTTTCCTCTTCATGTTTTAATTACATTCCTTGGCAATTTCTGAAACTTTTGACAACATTTTTTTAAACATGTTTAGAAAAATGCGATTATTAGATTTGAAATTTCAAATGAAAAAAAGAATCTACACCTGGAGTCGTGTCCCCTGGTAAGGCATTCATACATTTAGTAGTCACATTATTATTAGAGAGTGGGCAAATGCAGTTTTCAATCTCTTGATATTAAGTTGCAAATTGGACAGGAAATTGCTTTATTCTCTTTGTTAGAACATTTTAATGGTATTGCTGTTGATATGTCCATTTCAGTTAATAGCTACTTGTAATCTAATTTATTCTTGTTCAGTTTCAACATGATGTTTCTGTTTATACTAGGTGAAACCACTCATGTGGTAATGATTATAGTCAGTGGAAATGGGCCCAGCAACTTGATTTTACACCCTAGAAAAGGCTGTTTGCATTTCACAAGGCATGTTTAGTGTAGCAGTAACCATAGTAGAAATGGAATCATCAGTCCAAGTTTAAATCCTGAATAAAAATTTTGCATTACACTTTTTGTTAAGGAATGAATTTATCTATTCACTTCCAACATATGTGTAAATAGCTGGGTAGACTGGGTTTGTTAGCCTTGATAATACAACCAGTCAAGGAGAAAGAAAACCCTGAATCAAAACCAGTAGTAATAAGCTCAAAAATTGACCTAGTATTGCATTCTGGTCATTATGGAATGATTTAGTAAATATACACACACACACACACACACACATATATATATATATATATAACAAGGTAGAAAGAAATAATGAAGATTGATATACAAGATGACATACATATACTCTCTCTCACACAGACACACACACACATATATATATATATATATATATATATATATACATTTAGATTTGGTTTGGTTGGGTTGGGTTTATGGTATATAAACCATAGTAGGTTATTTAATGCCAAATCCTCTTTAGACACATATATTATATGTATATATATGATTTGTAAACAATTTTTCTAGATATCATTCTTATACAAGCATGAGTCTTTTTTTTTTGGCACACATTTAAATGGTTTTAAGTAATGCCATATAATAGTCAGAATTTTACATCGGTCAGTTGTTTGTACACACTTTGTTCTATTTGACCTATAGATAGGACTCTATCACATGCTACCACTCTGGGTCAGAGTGGACCTGGGAGCAAGAGCAATGAAGGGGTACTTCATATTCCCCAAAGCTCCAAGGCTGGAGCCTCACTATCAGATTGTTTATTGTCATATCCAGTACACTGGTTGGTGCCGGGGGGGGGGGTCTTACTATTGTGCTGAGAAGCAGTCAGTGTATTCTACAGCCCCCAGCTGACTGGGCTGTTATATATATTTAGAAAGTAAATTGTAAAATATGAAAATAACTAACTTGTTTTTCCTTGATATAATGTTTGGTATCATGAACTAAAGCTAGTTTTATATTTTAAAACCTAAATATCCTAATTTAAAACTGCTGTTAAAAACGAATTGCTTTGAATATTATACTCAATATATTGATATACCCATACCTACGGATTTTCCTTACTAGAAGCTTTCATGAGTAGTGACAAGTCAGTATTTAGTTTGATTTCTTTGTTTCATGGCATATCAACCTTCTTGTGTCATCAAATACCAAAACCATTCTTATATAAAAACTGCTGTGGCACTATTTAACCCATAGTCGGGAGGATAGGTGTGGTTCATACTCTTCTGAAGGGTATTAGTCTGAAAATGAATATAATAGCATGACTGGAGTTTGAACTTGTTTAATACGATGTCATAGTCTAACATGTTA
>OY757914.1:78833455-78863455 GCA_963585895.1 Sepioteuthis lessoniana
CCAGTTTTCCCATATATATATATATGGAAAGACTGGAACTAAATTCAGTTGGTGAAAGTTTGATAGATTAATTCCAGCTCTTCAGGTATTATATATATATATATATATATATACACACACACACACACACAATCAGAAGTACATCAATAAGTTCATAGTTTAATGATAAAAAAGCATTTATTTTACACAAAAAAAGATTATTTTTTGACATAATTGCCTTCTCTTTCAGTAAACATGAGTCGGCTAATATTTTAGTATGTGCTAGTTTATGGTGAAGGGAACAATAAACTGAATTCAAACCAGCAATACTCCTCTTAAAAATTAACCTAGTATCACATCCTGCTCATGGCAGAGGGGTTGGGTAAATACATAAATACAAATGTCTAAAGAAAATAAGATAGAAATCAAGTTAGGGAATTTAAGTTCCACATGAATCCAGCAGACATTAAGAAGTTCTCAAACGAACTAAAAAGAGAAAGAGCTTTTCTCTTTTTTCGTTTTTATTTAATGTTCTTTGAAAGGGTTAAAGAATCCAAGAAAGGATGTGCCAAGTCTATTGAATTATGTCGTTAATATATGGAATAGCTCTTGGTCATTTCCTTTTTGCTAAGATCGAGAATTTTTCAGTAAATCTATGTACAACATTCAATCATTGGCAACAGTCTGTTGACCTTCTTTTCTTCATGAAAACAAGGCCTGTCTCTATCTAAACAACATCTCATCTCAGCAACAAAACTAGGACTTAATTTACAGAAGATATTCCTATGCATCTAATAAGTTAATAAAACTTGGCAGAAACCAACACTGATTTTGTGGCGAATTAATTCAGTCTGGTTGATGGTTGGTTGGTTTGTTGGGTTTTATGGCATATCAACCTTTGTAGGTTATTTAACACCAAATCCATTTTTATGTAAATAATCTGTTCTATTTTAAACAATTCAGTTTAGCATAAGTACACAGTTTAATGGTCAAAAACATTTCCATTTCTAACTATTCAAGCAGTTGTATGTAACAATTCGGTTAAGTGTAAATACAGTTTTAATGTCGAAAAACAGTTCTATTTGAAATAATTCAGTTAAGCATAAGTACGGTTTAATTGTAAAAGTCATTTCTATTTCAAACTATTCAGTTTTACTCAAACAATTTATTTTAGCATAAGTATGCTGTTAATTCTATTTAACCCATAGATAGGACCCTTATCAGGTGCTACCACTCCGGGCCAGAGTGGACCTGGGAGCAATGGCAATGAAGGGGTACTCCACATTCCCCAAAGCTCCAGCACTGCTGGAACCTCACCATCAGATTGTTTAGTGTCATATCCAGGACACTCGTTGTGGGGGGGTCTTAGCCCTCTGCAGAGGTGCAGTCAGTGTATTCTACAGCCCCAGCTGACTGGGCAATTCAGTCTCTTTGAGGAAGTAGTATTTATGTACCTTGACATGAGGATGAAATACAACATAATCATGTTTGTCATCGGGGCTCTGTATGCATGTATATGGATTTGGAGACAAAATTGCTCCACTCTGGATAATACTTGTTAGGGTCCCATTGATGGGTCAAATATATTTGTTTAGGATAATGTTTGAATTAATTGAAAACTTCATTGATACATTAGCTTTAAAAATGTTGATATTAGTACTAAGCACAAGGTGCTTTCCTTATTTAAAATATTTGAACTACTTTATCATATTAGCATTTAAAACATTGATATAGTAAAAAATGAAGGTGCCCGTGGTGTAACAGTTATTGTTGGAGGAAATGGACATGGCAACACGAGTTCAAATCCTGGACGAGACTGATTGCATTTCACATAGCTCTAATACCCTTGGGAAAGGTATGAATCCAATTATTCTCCCTCCAGCTATGGGTAAATAGTAGGGCAGACTAGGTTTTTCAGCCTTGGTGAGGCATCTAGTCTAGGAGAAGGAAAACACTGAATTCAAACCTGTTAAACTCCGCTTAAAAATTGACCTTGTGTTTTATCCTGCCTGAGCGAAGGGGTTGGTAAATATGGATATAGTAAAAAAAAAAACGTTTAAAATGATTGTGAGGATATACTTTTGTACTGTATATATTTAGAGATCATAATTGTTGACCTGACTTTTGCATAAAATAATCCAAGGGCTGACAGGCTATTTGACCAGCCAACTATTCAACCACCTCCTTTTACAGGTGACAGTATTACCATGTTTGTTTATAAGATATTTGCTTTTATTCATTTCTTTTGATCACATGCAAATATAAGTGATTAAGCAAGGGACTTTTACTTCATCTCCCAGACTTAGTACCTTTGAATTGTGAATTGTTTCTATGGCTCGGATATTTTCTTTGCACCAGAACATTCAAAAGTAAGGGAGACGTCAATTTAGCTTAATCCTCAACAAAATTCAAAGATTTTTAGTAAATGGAAACATTTATTTTGGACTACTATACTTGCTAGTTATTGCAATTATGTCTTTGATAAATAAAATTCAACTGAATTTGATAGAATTTGTTTTTATTACCTTCAAAATATATTACTTTCAGTACAAACTTTTTTTTATTCATATTAATATCAGGTGACTCAAAGTGTGCTACTAGTATATGTAAAAAAACATAAAATAAGTAAAAAATAGAAATGAAGAAACCCTTGAAAATAAGAAAAAGTTGAAATAAATAAAAGAAATATCAAATAAATGAAGACTAAAAATAATGAAAATGAAACAGAAAATTAAAAATAGAGTTGGATTCAATTAAATTTAAGCAAAATCATAGCTTAATAATTACAGATTAATTAGATAAAAAGAATTCTATGTATTAATCCAACCTATCATCTTTTGAGAGAAGTACAGCAGGCTTGAACTCTGAATTTCCCTTTTCCTAGACTGGTTGCTATACCAACGTTAAAGGGCTCAGTCTGCCCTGCTATTTACCCGTGGCAAAAGGGAGAATAGTTTGGTTGATATCTTTCCCCAAGTGTATTAGTCCTGTGTGATATGCAAACAACCTTGTCCAAGATTTAAACTTGGGTCACAGGGTTCATTTCCTATGATAATAACCATTACACTACAAGCCCCTCCATAAAAAGAATTGTATACTACTACTTATACTCATTATGACAATATCTTCCAAATTTATATGCAGACATAAGTAAATAAGCAGCATTTTTTCTTTTACTCAGATCTGACATTTCATCAAGATATGCTTATCATATTTACCAAACCGCTCCGCTCGGGCAGGATATGACACAAGGTCAATTTTTAAGCGGAGTTTAACAGGTTTGAATTCAGAGTTTTCCTTCTCCTAGACTAGTTGCCTTACCAAGGCTGAAGAACCAAGTCTGTCCTACTATTTACCCATAGCTGGAGGGATAATAATTGGATTTATACCTTTCCCATGGGTATTAGTGCTATGTGAAATGCAATCAGTCTGGTTCAGGATTTGAACTCGTGTCGCCGTGTTCAATTCCTACGACGATAACCATTACACCACGGGCACCTCCATCAAGATATGCTTATTAGCATTTTTCAATCTATGATGTAAGTACAAAGGAAATAATTGCAATACCTTATAATCAAGGGACATGGATAATTATTAGATTTTTGAGAGTATTTCCAGTCAGCGTTGACATAGATCAAACATAATTTTTTTAGGCGGAGCCTGTGGTGAGATGGTTATCATCGCAGGAAATATACATGGTGATACGAATTCAAATCCTAGATGAAACTGTTTGCATTTCCCATAGCTCTAATACCCTTGGGAAAGGTATGAATCCAACTATTCTCCCTTCAGCCATGGATAAATAGTAAGACAGACTGGGTTCTTTAGCCTTGGTTAGGAGAAGGAAAACTCTAAATTCAAACTTGTAAAACTCCCCTTAAAAATTGACCTTGTGTCACATCCTGCCCATGTGGAGGGGTTGGTAAATACATACATCAAACACAGAAATTAATTTTTGACTTTGAATGCTTAGATTATAAAATTCACTTATTGATAAAAAAAAAAGACTAACAAAACTATAACATATCATACTCAAAATAATCCAGTCCAACAGAAAGATGTCTTGTCACATTTGGTAGACCGTGTAAAAATCGACCCAAGAAATTTTAAACAAAATGCTAAAAAAGTTTGCTAAGATGCATGCATCACATGGTGGAGCAGCCAAAAGGAAGCCACTTTTAAGACTGATCAGGACTGAAAGCAGCTAGCGATATCAACAAACTTTTAGTTGAATTTTTGTTTGTAAAATTATCCAATAGCAGACAAGGATTTTGAACTGCCTGCAAACCACTATCAAATATAGCAGATTTTCAGTTATAGAGTAGAGTAAAGGAAATAAGTGTGAGACAGTACTTTTTAAAAAATATGAAATATGTGGAAAATATCAATTAAAAAAATATACATCTATTTTGTATGAGGACTCTTTAATATTCATTAAGATTTGGTTTGCTCAAAAGCAAACCTCTTTTCATAAATGACAAAGCTCTATGCCATAATAAGTAAAGTTGGTGACTGTAGTAGGCTCTCTTTTCAATAGCTTCTACAACAAGGTGTAGGAGAGGGCACAACTCCTTCCCCCGGACAGCTCCACTTTACCCTTGATCTGTATCTTATAATGCTGAGTATCAAAGCAAGGAAGTATCAAGTACCATTTTTTACGTCTTTGGTGTGACTCGACTTGAGATTGAACCCTGGTCTTCCGGGTCATTGGTGAATACTTTAACCTCTAGACCGATTAAAAAAGATGCTAGAATTACACATCCAAAAATATATCAATGATTCATATCATCAAATCTATCACATGGCTTTGATTCTATTGAATATGTCTTGGTGATTTAAAATTTAAAAAAAAACAAAACAAAAAGAAAGCCAGAAAACATTCTTGTTTTGGTTCTTTGTTTTAATGATATATTAACCTACATGGTGTATTTAAAGCCAATGCCATCCTTGTAGAAGAACAGTAGTGGTAGTATTTAATCTATTGGAGAGGGGGATGGGAGAGTTCATACCTTTCTCAATGATATAAGTCTGAAAGTGAATGTAATAGAAAAACTGAAGTTCAAACAAACTTACTATGATGTCATTGGCCTGCTCATTAGCCACTCCATTCCTGGGACTACTCCTCCAAAACAATCTGGATATTTTCTTCTGAAACATAACTTTTCTAATTCCAAATTAAATATGTATTGTGTTTTGCTAGTCACATAACCCCAATTAGTAACAATCAAAAGAAACCTGTTTGGAGAGTCAGGGAGAGACATAGCCAGTTTTCATTAAAAACAAATGTACACCAGAGCTAGGAAGAATAAAGAGAGTTTTATGATATTCTATTTGTACACCAGACATTGGTCTAGTGGTCAGAGTATTCACCAATGGCCCGAAAGACCTGAGTTCAATCCCAGGTCCAGTCATACCATAGAATTAAAAAATGGTACTTGATGCCTTCTTGCTTAACACTCAGCATTATAAGGTATGGAACAAGGATAAGGTATGTCAATCGAGAGAAATGAGTAGTGCCCTCCCCTACACCTTGGTGTAGTAGCTCTCGAAAAGAGAACCTTTGGGTCACCCGCGACTGTGGTCGCCAACTTTACATAACTTATTTGTCTTAACAGGGTTTAACAGGATGTATGTTACACATTTTTTAACTTTAATTTGATTTTGTTTCGCTTTGTTTTTTTTTAAATTATTTTTTTTGTTCTAACTTTTTCAACCTCTTGTTTTTTCTGTATATCTATTTGGGACTGCTTGACAGCAAGATATGTCAAAGCCATAACTCAATACTACAAGAGACTTGTTTAATGCAACTGATACAGACTAAGTTGGTACGTATCTAACATGATAAATTCAATGACCAAAAGAGTATAAATTTTAAAATCTATTAAGTCATTAAATTCTAATTTGCACTATAAAACAGGCTTGATTTATCCAAGTTATAAAAGGAAAGTTGTCAGAAAATTGAGGTCATTTCCTCTCATCCTCTCTCTCTCTATTAATATATTATGTCAATAGATTCTATAGATATACTTTAACGGAATTATCCAAGTTGAGTGCTCAATGTTAAGTTCATAATATATGTAAGCATATATAAGCTTATGCAGATCAAAATATCATTGAGAAACATGAGAAACAATTAATTTTCTTATTTCTCAATGATTATATATATATATATATATATATATATATATATGTGTGTTGATCTGATGATTACATAGGTGAGGAAATAACTGTCCTGAAGCACTGATGACTATGTGTATGCTTTACGGTAACTTATAGTTAGCACCCTTTATTTATGAAAATGATAAATTATCATCAGCATCAGTAGTAACCTTTTAAAGTCCACTGCTGGACAAAGGCAGCAAACTCTGCAGTTAACATCTCTCTATCAACTATCAAGTCTTTTCCTGCTACACCTTTTAATAAATGAGCATCATTCTATTAACTATTTGTACCATCTGTTATCCTTTTAAGGTATGTGTTCAGCTCAATTCCATTTTCGTTGTTTAATAATTTCTATGATATATATCTTACCTTGATCTTTTTTTATTTTTGTCTCTTATTCTTAAAATTGCTCATTCCTTTGAACTTTGTCTGACATTTTTTTGATGATGATTTGGTCAAATTTCATGCTAATGAGTATGTGTATTATTGTAGGTATTGTACAATGATTGTATATTATACTTAGCACATTGGTAAGGAAATAGTTATTATGTTTCTATTTTTACTCAATGCATTTTAAACTAACATTATATATCTTAATTTCATTTTCACAATATTTCTCTAATTTTATCATCTTTCCTAAATAGTTTTCTTTTTTGACTTCTTACAGACTTCATCTGCTCTTATAACAACTTTTATTACATTTCAGTTTAACATTTTAACTTACTTCATCTTTAAACTTATTTTGAAACTCTACCAATTCTGGTCATTTAGAATTACCTCGAACACATCTGATGAACACACACACACACACACACATATATATGGATAGATAGATATTTGTGTGTGTTTGAGAATGTATGGGAGTGGAAAGAATTTCTTGTCTGTTCATTAGAAATGGCTTGATTTAGAACTACTAAATTTGGTATTTATATATATTCAATCCATTTGATCCAAGGAATGGTTTAATGTTTTGATTTTTGTTCCTAATATAGAGCTCCTCTTACTGAGAAAGAATCTTTAACAGTATTAAGTAATCAATAGGAGACTATATTGATACCAGACATAATGAATTATACAAAATTTAAATTTCTAAAATTGGGAAGTAAGTAATTTAATTGTTTTACTAAGATAATTATTTGAGCTGCTCTTTGATTTAAGAAAAACCTTTTCATAACATTTCACTATATATA
This sequence comes from Sepioteuthis lessoniana, assembly GCA_963585895.1. Lineage (NCBI taxonomy): Eukaryota > Metazoa > Mollusca > Cephalopoda > Myopsida > Loliginidae > Sepioteuthis > Sepioteuthis lessoniana. Next base: position 78,840,787 of record OY757914.1, read on the forward strand.
TATATATACAGTGACAAGCAAAAGTATGTATATACATATATATATATTCATATCATATCACTATATATATATATTCATATATATATATATATATATATATATATATATATATATATATATATATATACACACACACACACACACAGTGACAAACAAAAGTATATATATATATATATATTTATGCATACATACACCCCCCCAGTAATGCACATAAACATGGGGACAAGCAAAATTATATATATATATATATATATATATATATATATATATAGTGAATGTATCTAATTTTAAAGGATAACATATTTGATTCAATCATCCTATTTAAACAGGATGGCACCTTACTTCTAAAATATCATACATACAAGCTGGCCTGAATGAAAGAAAGAAAAAAAAAGAAGTGAAATATTCTAATTAGGTTAAATATTTATGACCTAAATGTGTACCTAGCATGAATGGGAATGTCCACTGTCCAAGGAATCCATTATATTAAGTTGATGGGGTGAGGGGATGAATATTGGAGAGAAAGAGAAGATAATTTGAGAGAGAGAGAAAGGAGAGTATTCACATAAATTTTGATCCATCCCACAAACATATATATATATATATATATATATATATATATATATATATATATATATATATATATATATATATATAGATATATATATATATATATATATATATATATATATATATATATATATATATATATATATATGATTGAACATGTGATTGGATTTAATGATATCAGCTCCTTTTAGAATTAAATGAAGAGAACCAGAAAATCAACAGTTAAAAGAATTTCAATGTAGACATTAACAAAAGTAAATCAATGACTTTTTGTATACAAAAGTCATCATCATCATCATCATGTCGCGTCGCCTGCGCGGATATCCCTGACCGTCTCTCGCCATTTCTCCCTATCATTCATCGCCTCCGGCAGGTCTTCAGGATTACAACCCGTGTCCTCACATAGCTGCTGTATGTAAGTTCGTGCTGGTCGTCCCACTCTTGCACATCCATGAGTGGGGGTCCACAGGAGTACATCGCTTATGAGCTCGTCCTTGCTTCTCCAGCAGTGTCCTGCGTGTCTGGTTCGTCGAACTTGTATAGTTTTTGTGATGGGGGGCAAGTGTCCGTATAGTTGGAGTCTCGTGGGGTGTTGTCGCCAGGACTTGTTTAATACTGCTCTCAACATTCTTGTGTAATTTCCGTCCAGCCTCCTCTCCAGCCGCTTCGTAAGCGTCCATGTGGTGCATCCATATAGCAGTATCGACACAACCGCTGCCTGGAAGAAGCTGCGTTTCATTTTATCTGTTAGGTCCGACTTCCATATGATCGAGAGCCTATCGATAGCTGTCCATGCCTTCGTCAGTCGTGTGTCGATGTCCTTCTCGGTTGATGAGACGCTGCTTCCTAGGTAGGTGAATTTGTCGACTAGTTTCAGAGAGGCTCCGTCTAGTGTGGCAATGTTGCCTGTTTGGTTGTAACACATATATTCGGTTTTGTTTGCATTGACATGTAGGCCAATGCCAGCTGCAGCTCGTTCCAGACTATGTAGTAGTGTCTCTGCTTGATTAGGCGTATTCGCTAGTAACACCAAGTCATCAGCGTAGTCGGCGTCCGTGATTGTTTTTGCAGGGTACCTTTTGCTTCTTCTCTTAGTCAGCTCAAAGCCATTTTCTCTGATTTTGTCGATCGAAGTCCTAAGCACATAGTCTAGACAGATGATAAAGAGGTACGGGGCTAGTGTGTCTCCTTGTAGTACTCCTGCAACAATGTCGAAGTATTCCGTGTCTCCATCTGGTGAACGTACTTTTACTTTGGTGTTTCTGTAGAGAATCATTATCGCTGCTACGGTTTCTTTTGGTAGGCCGTAAGCTAGTAGGATTTGCTCCATCTTCCCTCTGTGTATGGAATCGAAGGCCTTGGTAAAGTCGACAAATAGTAATGTCGCCTGTAAGTTTTTTGCCCGAACGCCTTCCAGGATTCTACGGATGGTCAGTATTTGTGAGGTTGTGGATCTATTTCTCCGGAAGCCATTTTGGTTTTTCCTAAGGATGTTTTCCATTTTGGGTTCTATGCGGTTTCGTAGTAGGGCATTGTAGATTTTGGCTGCTATGGATGTAAGTGTTATCCCTCGGTAGTTCTTGGCTAGTCCGAGGTCGCCTTTTTTAGGGAATGGAAGGATGCATCCCTTCGTCCATCGTTCTATCCTATTTTGACTATAGACTGCGTTGCATTGGCGTATACAAAAGTAAAAAGACGTTAAAAAAGAAAAAAATAATAATACCTGATCAAAATTAAGTGACCCCCCCCTATTTCATTTTCACTGTTTGGTACATTTTTTACTTTTCCTTTGTCTTTAAACCTGGGAAATTCACTTACTCTTAAAAAATTCTTTCATTCTGTTTCATCTTTTGAATATATATTCTCCCTTTCAATGTTATCTTTTATACCATTGTGAGATTATAAAAAGAAAAAAAAGAAAAACCTCCTTGGAAATGATAAATAGCATTCATATATATATATATATATATATATATATATATATATATAGAGAGAGAGAGAGAGAGAGAGAGAGAGAGAGACTGACAGACAGAGAGGTGGCATTAAACAAGGACAAATCAAGAATGAACTTTTTCTTATAAAAATTCCCACATACATGAATTTTGATCAATAAGCCTCACACATATATGAAGTATCATCTAATCTGAAATTTTCACTATAAAATGTTCAATTTTTGTTTAGTTTCTTTAATAGCATATTAACCTTCATGGGTTATTTAATGTCAAAGCTATCCTTGTAGAAAAACATCAGTGATACTATTTAACCTAAAACTGGGGGGGGGTTCCTACCTTTGCAAAAAATATTAGTCTGAAAGTGAATGTAATAGAACTAATCTCTGTGCTTATGCTAAACTAAATTGTTTGAAATAGGACAGACTATTTGTATAAAAATGGACTCGGCATTAAATAACCTACAATGGTTGATATGCCATCAAACCAAACCAAACCAAACCAAAAATATTATTTGGAAACTTATTTTGTCGATTTTCTCTATTAAATGATCAAACAGTTTTATTTCAAACAATTCAGTTTAGTATATATCAAAGTTGAATGGTTCCAAGTATTGCTATGTATCACTAACAATTCAATTAAACATCAGTTAATTGTAAAAACAGTTCGATTTCAAACAATTTAACATGCCATTTGTTTGCACATAGTTTAAATACCAAACAGTTCTATTTGAACCTATGGGTCAAATAGAACTGTTTGGCATTTAAGACCATAGGCTAAAGTGGACCTGAAAGTAATGACAGCGAAGGGGTTCTCATCTTTCCCCAAAGCTCTAGCATTACTGGATCCTCACCATCAGATTGTTTAATATCATATCCAGAACACTCGCTGGGGAGTCAGTTGGTGTATTCTAAGGTCCCAGCCAACTAGGTTTCACTTAAAATGCTTGATTCTTTAAGCTAAAGCATTTTAATTGAATTAATCCCATAAAAATATTTCTATAATGTTACATAATGAGAATTTCAGAAGTATATCTTGGTAGCAATATCTCATCAACTGAAAGCAATGTCAGCTTATGCATTTTTAAAACATGGACTTCTTTGATAGCTTTTAGACCACATGGAAATCTTATCACTCTAACAAAATTTTTAGAGAAAAAGCTTGATGGATCTACACTAGAATGCTACATGCAGTTTTGAACAAGTCCTGGATGTAGCACCCTACAAAACCTCTGCTAGACAGTTACTTACCTCCCATCTTGCAAGGCATCCAACTGAGAAGAGCTAAACATGCTGGATACTGCAGGAGAAGCAAAGGCAAATTCATGTGACATTCTTGTATTTACTCCTACACATGGATATACCAATGTTGACTAACCAGCAAAAAACTTACATTCATCAGCTTTGTGTGGACATTGAGGTGTGTTTAGTCAACTTCATAAGGGCAATGGCAGATAGGGACAAATGATGAGAAAGAGTTTAGGAAATCTGACCAGTCAGCATATTTTTATGGTGAGACATCTCCACTCTAGAAGAAACCCCACTTAAACTAGTAGAAAAATTCACGTACCTAGGAAGCAGCGTCGAATCAACCGAAAAGGACATCGAAACGAGGTTAACGAAAGCATGGACAGCTATCAATAGGCTATCGATTATATGGAAATCAGACCTAACCGATAAAATGAAACGCAGTTTCTTCCAGGCAGCGGTCACATCGATACTGCTATATGGATGCACTACATGGACGCTAACAAAACGGCTGGAGAGGAAACTAGATGGCAATTACACAAGAATGCTGCGTGCAATCCTGAACAAGTCCTGGCAGCAACACCCCACAAGACACCAACTATACGGCCACCTGCCCCCTATCACGAAAACTATTCAAGTTAGACGAACCAGACATGCAGGACACTGCTGGAGAAGCAGAGATGAACTCATAAGAGATGTACTCTTATGGATCCCCACACATGGCCGCGCAAAAGCAGGACGACCAGCTCGAACGTACATTCAGCAGCTATGTGAGGATACAGGTTGTTGTCCTGAAGACCTACCTAGGGCGATGAACGATAGGGAGGAGTGGCGAGAGAGGGTCAGGGATATCCGTGCTGCCAGCACGATATGATGATAATGATGAGTCCCAAGTTTATTATAAAAGAAGTAGATATTACAACTTATATGATAGTGCAAAATCATTACAGAGAAAATAAGTAAAACATGTTTTCTCTGCTGTTGAAAAGTACCTTTTCTTAAAAATGTGCAAATAATTATTGCAAAATCACATTAAACCCCCAATGCACGAGAAGAAAAGATTTAAAATTGATTTTTTGAAAATTGTATCTGTACAACATATGTAAGTGCAATGGACACATCAGTGTTGGCCAACCAGCAAAGACTTACATACAATAGCTCTGTGGAGTCACTGGGTGCAGTCAGGATGACTGACCAGGAATGATGGATGATAGGGATAGATGGTGAGAGAGAGTCAGGTAAATCTGTACTGTCAGCATGACTTGATGACGATGATGAGATCTATCAAAAATATTGCACAATTCAATGAAAATCATTCTTTATTGAAGATTGGGTGGTCAGAATATGGAGTTTCTGGCAAGTCATGCTGGCCATGAAATTTGGCATTTAAAATCTGACCTTTTCCAAGAATTGAATCCTAATTGCTTACTGTAGAGACAAACTAGTAACTATGGCTACCATTATTGAATGCCAAGTGTGTATGAATTTTGATACAGTAATTCACGTTATGAGAAAGAGAGTACTTTTGAGCACCGCTCAAGGGTATAATATACATCTCCCTTTAAGCTAAAAGGTTTTGCACAGTGGAAAAAAAAAAGAAAGAAATTGATAATGATTCACTCAGGGACAAATAGATTGATAGATGTTAAAATGAAAATTTTGAATCATAAATAGAATAATTTTTGATAGATTAGTTAAAAAAGCTTTGTCGGATTGAGATAGACTTATAGACATGAAGAGAGAGAAATAAATACAGATTAATAGCTAATATCAAACAGAAATAAGATTATTGATGTGTATAAATTAGAATAAACTGAAATAAGATTATTGATATGTATAAATTAGGATAAACTGGGATAAAAAAAAATGTTTGGGTTTTGTGGTATATCAACCTTTGTAGATTATTTGATGCCAAATCCATTTTTATACAATAAAACAGTTCTATTTCCAACAATTCAGTTTAGCATAAGTACACATTTTAATTGTCAAAAACATTTCTATTTCAAGCTATTCAGTTTAATCAAACAGTTCTAATTAAAACAATTCAGTTTATTGTAAGTATAGTTTTTGTTTACACCTATTTAAATGTCAAAACAGTTCTATTTAAAATAATTCAGTTTAGCATAGTACAGTTTCAATGTCAAAAATAGTTCTATTTTAAACAATTCAGTTTAGCATACAAAAATAGCTCCATTTCAAGCAATTCAATTTAGCATAAATACACAATGTAAATGTCAAAACAGTCCTATTTCAAGCAATTCAGTATAGTATAAGTACTCAGTTTAATTCTATTTGACCCATAGAGAGGATCCTATCAGGTGCTACCACTTTGGGCTAGAGTAGACTCGGAAGCGATAGCAATGAAGGGGTACTCAGCATTCCCCAAAGCTCCAGCATTTCTGGAACCTCACCATCAGATTGTTTATGACAATCGTTGGTGGGTGTCTTACCTGTCTGCTGAGAAGCAGTCAATGTTTTCTACAGTCCCAGCAGACAGGGCAAAAAAAATGGGTTGAAATATCTATATAAGGGACATTTTATACATAAGAGAAATTTATTCAAATATACCAAAATACAATTTTTTTCTGAATTATTCCAATGAATATGAACACTGCATTGGTTGGAATTGGTTTATCATAAACATCTTTTTTAATTTTTCGGAAATATTTGTTTTGAGGCTATTTAAAATGGCAGCAAATGAAATAGTTCTTCAGGCTTGAACAGAAGTCTGTCATCAAAGCTTTTATTGGCTGAGAAGTACAAACCATGTGAAATTTACAAAAGAATGTCTGATGTGTACAGAAAAGCATGTTTTAGTCAAAAAATATTTACAGATGAGCTATACATGGGTTTATAAAACAAGCCTGTGTCAAAAAGACAGACATGAAAGGACCCATAACTATTGATTTTCTTGAAAAAGCTGCAACTATAAATACTGTTTCCTTCAGCTAATTCCACAGGCAAAATTCCCCTTATTTATTGAATGACCCTCATATGTGTCTCCAAACAAGATTGAAATTATATAATTAAATATCAACACATATAGAGCCTGTTCTTTATAAATAAAAATGTACAAAGACAAAAAACACAAACAAAATTGAAATGTTTAATGTTAACATTAAACATTTCAATTTTTAGACCTCCATTGATAACTCTCACCCCTTGATGAAAGTTTAAACACCAAAATGTCTAACATTGGCAAATAATTTTATCAATAAAATCATCCACTGAAGACCTTTTGTTCTATCCTCGTGGTGCATCTTCATACTGTTGGATTTATTTCTCCTCTTTTATATATCAGCTTTATATATATATATATATATATATATATCGGCTTTTTTTTAATGAAAGTTTATTTTAATGTATTTTTATCAAGTATTTCAACATTTTTTTTATCTATTAAAAATTTCAGTCTGCTCTTATATAAGAAAAGGCTGAAATGAATTAACAGATAAGAATAAATTGAAATAAATTGAGATAAAAAATGCTGAGATAAGATCAGGTATATATATATATATATATATATATATATATATATATATATATAGAGTGAGAGAGAGAGAGAGAGAGAGAGAGAGAGAGAGAGAGAGAGAAACTTCTTTTTAATATAAGTTTATTTGAATCTATTCTTATCAATGATTTCAACATTTTTATCAATTAAAAAGTTTCTGTCTGCTCTTATATAAGAAAAGGCTGAAATGAATCAACAGATAAGAATAAATTGAAATAAATTGAGATAAGATCAGGTTGAAATCTACATATATATATATGTATATAAGAACTGGCTAAAACTGATTGATAGATAAAAAAAATGGTTGTGATGTATAAATAAGAAGCAGGCTGAAATAAATACAAAAAGACAGAAATACATTATCTTTTAAGATTATGTGTGTTAAATGTATGTGTGAGTATATATATATATATATGTATATATCTTTTGAAATGTCTGTGTGTGTATATATATATATATTTCTTTGCGATGCAAACTGCAGAGTTCCTCTTATTGAGGGCACTAAAATGACCTAATTTATTTCTGATGACCTATATTTCCTGTTATATGATTTCTTGTACATTTACTTGGGACAAATACCTGAGCCGAATGACTGAGGAAACTTCAAGAATACTAAAAATAAAATGAAAAAAATTACTAAAAGATCAAACAAAAGAAAGTAAATGGATAAAAAAATAAAAATGAAAATAAGGTGTTATTATTCCTTGATAGTGGAGGTGGTTCTGGGTGACTTAGAGATCTGAATGACTGTGGGGATGTTAACATTGCTGCGGCCTGGGAGAAAGTATTTGGTGATTATGAGAATATGATCCAGGTAAGTAGGAGAAATGAAATAAGAGAAAATTTAAAGAGTAGATTTCTCGTTTTTATATCAATTTTTCATTTTTTTTTTTTTTTTACTTTTTACCTTAATTCCAAACCACTAACTTTTTTCTTTTAATTCTCTTTAAGTATTAGTGCTCTATCACCAGCTCATTGGCCCAGTGGGTAGAGTGTTCGCCAATTATACAGTGTCATACCAAAGACTTTAAAAATGGTACTTGATACCTCCTTGCTTAACACTCAGCAATATAAGATACATATCGAGGGTAAAGTGGAACAATCCAGGGAAAGGAGTAGCGCCCTCCTCTATACCTCGGTGTAGTAGCTATTGAGAAGGGAGCCTTCTGGTCGCCTTCGACTACAGTCACCAACTTAACTTTTTATTAGTGCTTTATTAATTTTTTTTTTCAATTTCTACTTTCGCTTCATATTTTTTGGGGAGTGGCAGGGAGATTCTCTTTTTTTTCCAACAAGATCCTTTCTTCTAACTTTTCTTAATTTAAGGGGATCTGCTCTTTTTTTAATTTTTTCATTTTATAATTTTTATTCTTATTGTTTAAAAAATATCCTTTTTTAGCAGTTTCTTCAACTTATGCCCATTCTGTTTTTTCTCTGTCTTTTTTCTTTTTTCTTCTCAGGCTTATTCTTTGTTTTCTCTTTCTTGCTTGTCCTATTACAAACCATCTCTTTATTTTCCTTTTTATTTTCTTTCCCTTCCTTCTCATCTTTGTCTTCCATTTGCCTCTTCTTTCATTTTCTTCTTCCTCACCTTCTCTTCAGTCTTCTTTTGTTCCTTCCTTTTTTTCACTGCTTCATTCTTTCTTCTTACTCTTGTACCACCTTTGTTTTCTTCTTCATCTTTTGTACTCTCATCATCATCTTCTTAATGCTCCATCTTTTCTTCTTTCTCTATCATCAAATCTTCCTCATTCTCTTCCTCTTCTGTTTTTTTTTACTGATCCATCTCTTCTCATCATCTTTTTCCTCCTTCCTTTCACTCTTTGTCTTCTTCCTCAGTCTTTTTTCCTTCCTTCCTTCTCCTCGTTACTCTTCTTTATCGTTTTCTTCCTCTTTTTTCTTACATTTATTTCTCCTCCTACTTCTTTCCTACTCACATTCATCATCATCTTCCTAACTCCTTCCTTTCTTCTCCCCATTTCTTCATCCCTTCCTCATTTTTTTAATTCTTCTTTCTTCTAATCATCTCTTGTTTTTTCTTTTTTTTTTATTCAAAATTCTGTACATTTTTTTTCCATTTTAAATGTTCATTTTTCCTTCAATTCAACTTTTTCTTTTTTACATTCTTTTCTTTTTTCTTACTGTCATCAACCTCTCCATTTTCTTTTCTTTCATGTAAATCATTTCAAAATGTCACTGAGAGAATGAATATTATTAGAAGCCTATGATCAGGGTCATCCAATCGTATCAATATCTATACTGGCTTTTTTTTTTTTTACTCATTATTTTTATTTTAATGCATAAAATGAATGAATGAAAATTACAGAAAAAAATATGACAGGAAAATTTCACTCTCATTTCTCACTCTGAGGAATTTTTTTTCTTACACCTATTCTTCAGATTCTTATCAATTCTATTCTGTAATCTATGCAAAAAGAAAAAAAAATTCTCAAAAATATCTTTAGAACTTTGGTCTTTTGTTGTTCCTTTGAAATAGAAATCTAGATATAAAGAGACGAATTTCAAACTTAATGTTTAACAGTTATATAAAAACTTATGAGATCTGCTAATGGTCAAGTCATGCTGGAAATATAATGGTTTCCACCAGTTAAGTGGTGATGGACCTGCTCAGTACTTAGATAGATGGTCACTGAGGTCTGTGAGCCAGACTTTAGTTTAGTAAAATTTTAAAACTTGAAATGGGTGGGGAAATATGTAACTATTTTGAACAAATCACAGTTACTTTGATATAACTTGGCAAATGAATGCTGATTTTCAAGGCAGATAAGTGAAGCAATCTTTCTTTCTCCAACTTTCTTCCATTTGGCTTTTTAATAGACTAAACAAAGCTTAGTATATAGCTGAAAGCCAAGATTATAAATGCTGATTTTCAAGGCAGGAAGGCCAGCTCATTTGAGAGATGATTAAAGTAAAAATTCAAACACTTTAAATTTGCAATTCATCTACAGAAACTAATTAAGTGATTAAAAAAGATTTGGCAATTATTCAAATCATGAAAACTTCTCTTTTTATGTTTTCTGCATTGTAATGCACTGGTTACCCTTGTGCCCAATTTCTAAACTTCGCTTTCTAAAATACCCAGAAAGTTGTTTTTGTTATATGATGATTTTTTTTATATTAATCATTTTTCATTAATTATATTTTATCATTCAGTTTGGTTGGGCTTTGAACTATTCGGCTCTTAGTTCAGGTGCATAGCACTGGGTACAGTTTACACTCACGCGCAAAGGATATGACAATCACAACTGTAATAATAAACCCCAGATAGAAAATAGGACTGGAGTGTGAATGATGTCATGCCCGGGAGTGGTCCTGAGAATTTGAAGATTTTGAAAAAGAGTCAGTTGGGAGTTGACTTTGGGCCATGTAGACAGACAGTTGGGTTGTCTGCCATTGAGGCAGTCAGTTGAAGTTGGGGTCCGACCATGGTGTTGAGAAGTTGAGTTCCGACCATGATGTTGAGAAGTTGAGTTTGGACCACGCGATGTACCAAGCGTTGGTGTGTTGTTAGCATAGTATGATACAAAAGACTTTTAAGAATTGTGTCTCTCCTCATGTCGACGAACTGAATTCAAGAAATTAATAAACAGTTTGTATCTGAATAACGGAGTTTGCCTGTATTTGAGTTTGCCATTGTGTATTTGTATATATACTGTTATTATTGATATCATAATGATTATGGCTATATAACATTTTTTCTTCCAATTTTAAGATTTAAAATTTTTAAATTCCTGTTTTCCTGCTTGTCTTTGTGTTATTTTTATTATTGTTGCTGTTTTAGGCTGTTTTAATGAGTTTCTGTTTGCACTTTTTTGAGTATTATTCCCATCTACAGTTGCAGTATCCACACAATCCTCATTGTTGGCAAGTTCCCTTTGTTCTTCATCTTGCTAGGTTACCTGTTACATCATCTTTTGAGTTTAAGGCCTTATACAGGATGATCAGTTTTCTTTTCCTTTAGTCCATATTTTTGAATTGATTTCTAATCCAGTTAAAGGTTTATTATTATTTTATGCCTTTCAAGATCTTCACACCAACTCTTAGAAGTTTTTCATTGGACTCTGTGTGACAGCAAGTCTTTTTCAATCTCCAGGACTCTTCTGAATATTCTAGCCAGTCTTAACATTACTATAGTCTATGAGGTCTTGATTCTTCCTCTGATTTCCAATTTCTCTAGTCTTTTTTTATCAAATCTTTGACAAACTGTCCCAAGAAGATCAACAACACCTTCATGTTCAACAGTTTTTATTATCATTTGACTCATTACAGTTTTTTCCCACCAGTTATAACTGAAGGGTTTTCATCAAAGTTTGAGCAACAGCAAGTCTCCTCAAGTCTCCAGAGGTGGGGGGTGTCCTTGTGGTGGAATGGTTAAAGCAATGGACTGCGGAATCGTAGTAAGCGAGTTCATATTTCAGTAGCGCTATTATGTTCACTTTCGGGCAAATACCCTTGGGAAAGCTATGAACTCCCTTATCCTCCTAATTATGGGTTAAATAGTACCACTACTGTTCTTCTAGGAGGATGGCTTTGGCATTAAATAACCTACAAAGGTTGATATGACATTAAAACAAAAGAAACCAAAAGAAATAATCAAGTCTCCTGAAATCTTCTAAGAATCTAAAATGATTTTGACAGTGCTGTGGTCCTGCTCAAGTAATCAGTTTCCCCAGTCTCTTTTTTTAGGCTTCTGAGGACCATTTTAAGAACACCAACAACAATTGGCATCACTAGTTTGGTTTAGTTTCTTTGTTTAATGGCATATCAACCTTTGTAGGTTATTTAATGCCAAAGCCATCTTTCTTGAAGAACTGTATTGCTACTATTTTATCCACAGCTGGGAGGATAAAGGGGTTCATTCTTTTCCAAGGGTATTTGTCCGAAAGTGAATGCAATAGCATAAGTGGAGTTTGAACTCACTTAATATGATCCAGCAGTCCATTGCTTTAACCATTACACCACGAGGACACCCCTGACATCACTGTCACCATATACAATTATTAGTACAGTTCAGTATTACTTTTTGTTCCAAACGTTAATATGGTAAAATTTGACAATTCAAGAAATATCTTAAACTGGGCCTGAAATCAGTAGAGGTGGCTTGCATAATTTGCTAAATGGAAAAAATCTTAAACCATAATACCCAAAACTGGTTTCTCTTGAGCTAATGACTTGTCTCTTCAAATAAAGTGTAAAATTGGACCTCTACCTGTTATTGATAATGATCCTATGAAATGTAATGGAGAGAAGAAGTAAACATCCAGCCGTTGAAAACTATCAAAAGAGTTAAGATCATCAAAAGATATTATATAAGCTTTAAAAACTTTTGATAGAGATAGGATCATTAAAAGATATCTATACAGTCCATTACATAAGCTTTGAAAACTTTCAGAAGATCTAGGATCATCAAAAGATATCATATGTTGATTATTACTTGAGCTTTAAAGACATACAAGACTTCTACAGAGGTTCACCATGAAATCCATTGATTAAATAGTGAAAATACTTTTGATATAACCATTGAATTTTGTCCCCTTATCATTTGTATATATATATATATATATATATATATATATATATATATATATATATATATATACATATATTCACCAATCCCACCACATGAGCAGGTAGTGACAAAAGATCAATTTTTAAGCAGAGTTTAACAGGTTTGTATTCAGAGTTTTCCTTCTCCTAGACTGGTTGCCATACTTAGTTTAAAGAGCACAGTCTGTCATAACTGGAAGGAGAATTCTTGAGTTCATACCTATCCTTAGAGTCTTAGAATTATGCAAAATGCAAACAGTACATTTGACAGAGCATCCATAAATGATCAAGAAACACAATAATTTGATTGCTTGAATCATTATAGTTGTGTTGCTAAAAGAAAACCACTAAAAATATCTGTCAACACAAAAAAGGGGGATACAATTCAATGGCTACATCAAAAGTATTTTCACTCTTTAATCAATGGATTTCATAGTGAACCTCTGTGGAAGTCTTGTATGTCTTTAAAGTTGAAGTAATAGTCCACATATAATATTTTTTGATGATCTTAACTATTTTGATAGTTTTCAACTGCTGGATGTTTGCTTCTCTCCATTACATAGTATGGTTCAGACCTCAGAGTAAAAAAAAGTAACTGAATAATGACAAATATCTAGACCTTACCAGGGAATTGAAAAATATTGCAGATGGTGACAGTAGTACCAATTGTATATGGAGCCCTTGGTACAGTCCCCAAGAACCTAAAAAAGAGATTCAGTAAAGTGGAGGTCTTAATCAAAAGTTCAAGTTCCTGCAACTATACTGAAGAATCTGGAAAAAAAAAATTGAGGACTTAAAAAGCTGAGGAATAATTGAATGTCTGGACCACAGGTCTGCTGAGATTGGTTAGAATACTTAGAAGAGTTTTGGAAAATGGAAAACTATCTGTTACTCACATTTCAATGATAAAATGCAAGTTACAATACAAAGAGTAAAATAATAATCTATTTATATATAAATATACTGTTTTTATATATATATATATATATATATTGGTCATGAAATCTTACATTTGTTGAATTGGTTTATGAGCAGCAAAACCAAAATTTCTCAACTTTTCTTTTCAAATAAAGTTTTGTCTGTTTTTTTTTATTTAATAGATTAGACCAGAATTTTTTTCCCTTTATTTCACACTTTATTCTATTTTTTCCTCCTCTGAATGTTTTTAATCATTTGGATAATAAAATAAAAGATGTGTCTTTTTGTTAGGGTGGGGAATTTTAATCTAATCTTTTGATACATGACAATCTCAGCTGATGTATGAGGGATGGTTATCATTATCATTCCATTGACCCAAACCAATATTTCCTTTTGTTGTTATTGTTCTCAACAAAAAGTAGCAGTAGTAATAATAATGGTTGCTTGTAGTGGTAGATGTGGGCCATTATCACAGACGGAAATCAAATTCTTTGGTTTTTAATAGAAAGAATTATGGCTAGTCTAATTTAATTTATCAAGGCAAATTTCTAATCACACAATAAATCATTTTTAATATCTCTTATTGACTTTTGGAAAGGACATAAAATTTCATGGTTTGAAATTTATTGTCTCAGACATAATGACTTGACAAGGGCAGTTTAACCTAATATATATTTTGAAAACACACTTTTAAATTATATATATATATATATATATATATATATATATATATATATATATATATATATATATATATATATATATATATTTATGTATACATAATCACTAGAGATATATACGTATATATATATATATATATATATATATATATATATATATATATGCACAAACTTACACAAACGTTATATATAGATACATTTATAAATGGATGTAAAATTATATGCATATTAAATGAATGTCATATATATATATATATATTAAACCCTTTATATACATAGATATATATGAAATACATATTTATATATATATGTTTGTGAAAATGTAAAATTTTCTGACCCAACCAACAATGGAATTATCTTTTTCATCTTTCAATTTTCATCGTTTTTTTTTGGTGGGGAGGAGAAAAGAAACTTGAGAAATCATGTGCCAAGTGTGTTGAACTGTAGGAATAATATGTTGAATAGCATGAAGTTTTCATAGCTCAAGATCATTCCTTTCTAGTAAACCATCGGTATTTGTATATATATATATATGCATATATTCATCGATACTGCTATATGGATGCACTACATGGACGCTAACAAAACGGCTCGAGAAGAAACTAGATGGCAATTACACAAGAATGCTGCGTGCAATCCTCAACAAGTCCTGGCAGCGGCACCCCACGAGACACCAACTGTACGGCCACCTGCCCCCTATCACGAAATCTATTCAAGTTAGGCGAACCAGACATGCTGGACATTGCTGGAGAAGCAGAGATGAACTCATAAGAGATTTACTCTTATGGATCCCCACACACGGCCGCGCAAAAGCAGGACGACCAGCACGAACGTACATTCAGCAGCTGTGTGAGGATACAGGATGTTGTCCTGAAGACCTGCCTAGGGCGATGAACGATAGGGAGGAGTGGCGAGAGAGGGTCAGGGATATCCGTGCTGCCAGCACGATATGATGATGATGATGATGATATGTATGTATATAATTATAAATATGCAAGTACATCAAAAATAGAGGGTTCGCTAATGGTCCAGGAGACCTGGGTTCAATCCCAGGTCGCATCATACCAAAGACTTTAAAAATGGTACTTGATACCTCCTTGCTTAACACTCAGCATTATAAGGTATGTATCAAGGGTAAAGTGGAGCAATCCAGGGAAAGGAGTAGCACCCTCCCCTACACCTTGGTGTAGTGGCTATTGGAAAGGGGGCCCTCGGGTTGCCCTCGACAACAGTCACCAAATCTACATCAATAAGCTTAATGGAGAAAAAAGCATTTATTTTACACAGCAAATATTTATTTTTCCACAAAATCTATCTTT
The DNA here is from genome assembly GCA_963585895.1 of Sepioteuthis lessoniana. Classification (NCBI taxonomy): domain Eukaryota; kingdom Metazoa; phylum Mollusca; class Cephalopoda; order Myopsida; family Loliginidae; genus Sepioteuthis; species Sepioteuthis lessoniana. The sequence continues at coordinate 78,856,549 of OY757914.1, forward strand.
ATTGACTATAAATCATATAAATAGAACATTATACATTGAAATACTCTTACTTAGATTCCAAATTTTGAGACATAAGCTTATTTAAAAAGTTCTCAATCAAGAAGAGCATGATCTGTTTTATTTTCAACTTTAATTTCTTTCGAGAAGTTTAAAGAAACTTGAAATGACATGCTGAGTGTTCAACTTCAGGATAAATACAGTAGATTGTGATGTACAAGTTGACTTTTAAAGCCTGAAAAAATCTTTACAAAACTAGGGTTTAACTTATACAACGGAGTTAACATCCAAACCAGAGAGTGGTCAAGTAAGTAAAGTTGGTGACCGTAGTTGAGGGTGACCCGAAGGCTCCCTTTTCAATTGCTACTACATCAAGGTGTAGGGGAGGGTGCTACTCCTTTCCCTGGATTGCTCCACTTTACCCTTGATCCTTACCTTATAATGCTGAGTGTTAAGCAAGGTAGGATCAAGCACCATTTTTTGAGTCTTTGGTATGACTCAACCTGAGATTGAACCCAGGTCTTCTGGTCCATACCAAACAGTGGCATGATGGTTAGAGTGTTTGCCAATGGCCCAGGAACAATGGCAATGAAGGGGTACTTCATATTCCCTCAAGCTCCAGTATTACTGGAACCTCACTGTCAGATTGTTTAGTGTCATATCCAGGATTCTTGTAGTGGGGGGTGATCTTGCAGTCAGTGTATTCTACAGTTCCAGCCAATTGGGAAACAGTGATACTGTTTAACCCATAGCTTGGGGGATAAAATAGTTCATACCTTTCCTAAAGATATTAATCTGATTGTGAATGTAATAGCATTGAACAGAGTTTGAACTCACTTTCTATGATGTTGCAATCTAGCATGTTAGCCTCTATACTATAGGAACTTCACCCAGAAACACTTTGAACCATATAATTGTCTGCAAATTATTTGTATAAATATTAATTACTTTAAGCTATAATTGTTTTGGATTATTATTATTAGCTATTTGAAACAATAAAATTGCTTGAAATGATTCTGAACAAATGATTAGTATTACTTGGAACCAAATAGCTGTATGCAAACAAATAATTATTAAATAGGAATAGTTATTTGAAACAATAAAATTAAGCATAAATTATTAGTATCCATAATAGTTAAATAAAGTTATAATTGTTTATCAATGATAATCATTAGTTACCTGAAACAGTATGTTTCACACCATATAAAAAACAGTAGTTTTAGACAATGAAAAACTCATTGGAATAAGTGAGCTGAAAGAAAACTTTTCATTTATTTTTATGAAATTTGTATTATCACTCACCACATCATACCTATGGAATAGTTTAAATCATATAAAAAAAGTAAAGTTAGCGACCTTAGTCGAGGGTGACCCGAAAGCTCCCTTTTCGATAGCTACAACACCGAGGTGTAGGGGAGGACATTACTCCTTTCCCTAGATTGCTCCACTTTACCCTTGATCTGTGTCTTATAATGCTGAGTGCTAAGCAAGGTTGTATCAAGTACCATTTTTTGAGTCTTTGGTATTACTTGACCTGGGATTGAACTCCAGTCTTGCAGGCCATTGGCGAACACTCTACTCATTAGGCCAATGGCCTAGTTTTAAATCATATAGTAGAGGTTTACTGAATTATATCTGTTAAACATAAAGAACTCAGACTTTAACACTCTGCATACGGAGACGACTTTATTACACGCCTCTTCTTACACTCGCACATAAACCAATATGGCCGTTTGTTTACTTCCTGTCATCCCATAATGCCTTCTCTTCTCGAGAGTATCAGGGGAGATAATTGCTCGTCCCGTAAGCCAAGATAGAATGTTAACAATATCAATAAATTAACTGATTAAAATATTTCTTAAATAGTATATATCCTGCCTGTGAGTATGCAATGGAAGTTTTCAAAGATTGAAACATTCTTGAGTTTCAATATGTGTGAAAGCACAATGTTAAGTTGATGAAAAGAAATAAAGAGGCCACTGTTCTTTTGTTTCCTTTCTTCTTTCATTCTTTTGGTCACCCATTTGGATCAGATACTATTAACTCTTTCCCACTAGTAATTAACTTAAGTCGGTAAAATATTCGATTATCAATGAATATGGTATTTGTCTTTCATCTGCAGCTACTTAAATATCTTCTCTTTTAAATGATAATCAGGTTCTTGTGTCCAAAATTCTGTGTTTGGGAACTTCTTGACTTGTTGCAGAAGAAGAAGATGAAGATGGCAAGGAATAAGAAGAAGACGAAGTAAACGTGGTTGATGTAAAAGAAGATGAGGAAGTGTAAAGGAAGAAAAGAAGATGAGCAAGAAGATTAAGTAAAAAGAGAAATTTGAGGAGGAAAAGGACAGCAAAAAAGATGAAAGTGGTGCAAAGAAAGATGAAGAAGATGAATGAAAGAAAATGTAGATGTAGAAGAAGAAGTAAAAGATGAAAACGTTGTAAAGAAAGATAATGAAGGAGACCAAAACAAGGTTAGTGTGTAGAGAAATATTAGAGACAAACAACTGGTCATGAAAAATAAAATAAAAATAATTTTTCAAGATGGGGTAAGCTGTATTATCGGTATAAATCTAAAATGTTCAGTTGTCCGAATTTTTTCATGTACTTTTTGAATTTTGGGTTTTATTTTAGAATGAAAAGAACTGAAGTAATGGTAAATTCAGGAATTATTGATTTCATCATCAATGGTTTTCTTTTGCATGAAATAGAAGAAGGAGAAAACTTAATTTGGACTTCATCATGACATCTTGCAGAACTAAGGATTTAACATTTGACACAGACACAATTAGAACACAAGTCTCAAGTTTTAGTTGTTGTTAAGCAGATTTCACCATTTTTTTATCATAACTAAAAGAAATCATAGAAAATCTGGCCTAAAATGGTGTTTCTGTATTTTAGTATGTCAAGGAATTGATTCAGAAGTATAATATGGCTTTTTTTGGACAAGTTATTTGTTTATAAAAATAATGATTGCATCACTTAAACTTTAACAAAATGCCTTGAGAAAAAGCTTGATGGGAAATACACAAGGATCCTGAATGCTGTTTCGAACAAGTCCTGGAAGCAGCACCCCATAAAACAGCAGCTGTACTGTTATTTACCTCTTATCTTACAAACCATCCAAATAAGATGGGTAATACATACTGGACACTATTGAAAAACTCATGCGATGTTCTCCTTTGGACTCCTACACATGAACATAACAGTCTTGGCAGACCAATAAAAACTTTTATTCAACAGCTCTGTGCAGACACTGGATATCATCCAGAGGACTTGCAAAGTGTTATGATTGATTGGGATTGAAGGCAATCAATAATCACAAATAGACCTGATGTGTTAAGTTCAAATCATGGTCAAGGCTGTTTGTACTTCACTTCTAGCTAATGCTCTTGAAAAAGGCACAAATTAATTCTTTTCTCAAAGCTATAGTTTAATAGTTAGGCAGACTGAGCTCTATAGTCTTGTTGGTCAGCAAAGATAAGAAAAACTTAATTCAAAACTAATGGGAATGGGGAGCGGGCAACTCTAACCAATAAAAACCTAAAAACTGTCCGCTGGGCGGAGGATATGCAGCTCATCTGCTCTACAACAGTATAAGACCATCCACCTCAAAACAAAAGGGGGCTACCTGGGTATGACAATAAACTGGATCTAATGGTGCAGCTCCTGTTTAAGAACACTGTCAGAGTGTCGAGCACCCTTTCAATGCCATTACTATCAGGTCAACTCTGACCCAGTATAATAATACTTGTTAGGGTCCCATCTAATGTTTAAAATTATTAATATTAAATAAGAATATAAGCAAACATTATCATATTTACCAACCCCTCCGCTCGAGCAGGATATGACACAAGGTCAATATTTTAAGCGGAGTTTAACAGGTTTGAATTCAGAATTTTCCTTCTCCTAGACTAGTTGCCTCACCAAGGCTGAAGAACCTAGTCTGTCCTACTATTTACCCATAGCTGGAGGGTGAATAATTGGATTCATACCTTTCCCAAGGGTATTAGTGCTATGTGATATGCAATCAGTCTCGTCCAGGATTTGAACTCGTGTCGCCATGTCCATTTCCTGTGATGATAACCATTACACCACGGGCACCTCCATATATGCAATATCTAATATATGCAATCATTATTATTAAATAGAATTATAAATGTTAGATAGCGAATCTTGTAACTGTTTAACTGTATGCAAAAATATTTGTATTAAGAATTATTACTTGAACTTATATTCATTTACTAAGGATCATTGTAAGTCACTTGAAACCATGTAATTGATTTAATTAATAGGGTGAGTCAAAAGTTTTACAATATTTTTGAAATGTGAGGCATAATTTGGTGGCACCAGATGCTTTTGCCAAGATTATGAAGGTGACTAACCACACTGATGAGATGCTATCCACTGCATTTACCTCTATGGCTCAGAGAATAGCCACAGAATTCACGGCTTTAGACCTACCTAACCTCGCCTGATCGTTGAGGTTCTTACAACCATAGAAAAACTTCTTGGACCTTCAGGTTACTGTACTGGGATCAACTGCAGCTCCACCTTTTGAACAACAAATGTTTTTGGTTGCTTCCATAATGTCATAGCCTTGTTTGTATTCATAAATGTTCACCATCCTAGTCAATACATTCTTGGAATTTCCCACTGGTGATCAACAGAAATGTTAATATTTCTACGTAAGTATCTTTATTAGAAAAACAGAACTGATATTATGGAGGCCACCTGGAGAAGATTCCTTAGAGATGGTAAAGACTTTAAAATCATGATGTTATAAAAAAAACTCTAATAAGAATGGGAATTTTTTTAACTATAGATTAATCTATTCTTTCATATGTGTAAGCACTTTTTTATATATAGATATTTATTAAGCTTAGTTCAGTACTAGCATAAGGTTATAAGTTAAGGTACCTTAATGAGAACTGAATTTACAAGTGAATTAATCTGAGAGATAAACTTACTCACCTGGCAGGTATAGAGGTTCAAATTTATATGACTTATTCTAACATAAAATATACATGATACATTTTATTCTGCAGTGAATTAGCAAACAGATGCATTTATTTATCAAACTTTTCTGCTATGAGCAGGATGTGACACAAGGTCAATTTCTAAGGGTACAACTAGTTTGAATTCAGAGCGTTCTTTCATCTAGACTGGTTTCCTGATCCAGACCAAAGAATCCAGTCTGTTCTACAATTTACCTGTAAATGGAGAGAGAACAGATACATTACAGATCCCAAAGACATTAGCACAAAGTGAGATGCAAAAAGTCTTGTCCCAAATTTGAGCTCAGGTTACCGATTCCATTCCCAACCCTATTAACTCATAACATTATGCCAAACATGCCATATATATATATATATATTATATTTACCCAACCCCTTTGCTCAGGCAGGATATGACACAAGATCAATCTTTTTTTTAAGCGGAGTTTAACAGGTTTCAATTCCTAGACTAGTTGCCTCACCAAGGCTGAAGAACCTAGTCTGTCCTACTATTTACCCATAGCTGGAGGGAGAATAATTGGATTTATACCTTTCCCGAGGGTATTAGTGCTATGTGAAATGCAATCAGTCTCCACGGGCACCTCCTCACACACACACATATATATATATATATATGCATATATATGTGTGTGTGTGTGTGTGTGTGTGTGTGTATGAACTTTAAAACAAATACAATTCATTCAAAACTTTAAATGGCACTACTAATTGTAGTGAGTAAAATAGACCTCAGTTCAAATATATTGCAGAGCCAATGTAACAATGATATTATTAAAAGAAAAGAATAAAATAAAATCACCCAATTCATAATTCTTTGATTATCAGGTAAATCTTGGTGATCATCAGCATATAATTAGTTAAGTTGGCGACCTTAATTGAGGGTGACCCAAAGGCTCCCTTTTCAATAGCTACTACACCAAGGTGTAGAGGAGGGCACTACTCCTTTCCCAGGATTGCTCTACTTTACTCTTGATCCATACCTTATAATGCTGAGTGTAAAGCAAGGAGGCATCAAGTACCATTTTTTGGGTCTTTGGTATGACTCGACCTGTGGTTGAACCCAGGTCTCCCGGACCATTGGTGAACACTCTGTGCTAGTATTCTTTATTAGTGTTATAGGAATTTGTGTTTATTAAGTGTTATGGAATTTGTGTTAATTTTGATTTTAGTGATCAGTGGTAAAAATTGTGATTTTGGTTATCATTGGTATAAAAATCTCATCCCTAAAAAGTTATTTTCCTTTAATATATATATATATATATATATATATATATATATATATATATATTCACACTTAAAAACAGATAAAAACACCATCACTTAACTGATGATCAAGAAATTGTGAAACTTAAACTTGTGCATTGGGTGATTTTCTTTTTTCCATAAAATTATATGCATATGTATATATGTCCAGCAAGGACATATGGTGCAGTGGATAAGGCATTGGAAAGTGCTTTTGAGTGAAATCATCTGGAGGTTGCAGGTTCAATCACTACTTCAGGTGAGAATAACAAGGAATACTTACTATAACTTAACACTTGTACTGGTCATGGCTAACAAAAACTGTCTTCCCATGGATTAAATGAAGGGTTCAGTCAGAGTTTCTGTATGGGCTCCTGAGTTCTACATGAAATGTCTGAAGAAGGCTGAAGGATATATCAGCTGAAATGTTCTGAGTATAACAATGAAGATAAGATATAGTCTAAATATTTTAAGTGATAACAATCAGAGATACCAAGCAATGTTGATTCTGGCTTTATTTTTGGCATTTCATTATGCTCATTTTACTTTCAATTTTCTTTTAGTTAGACATCTTTCTTTCCTTCTTTTAGGTCAGTCTTCTTACGTCTTTTTCTTCCCTCTGTGTTTTCTTCTTTTGACTTCCTTTCAGTTTTC
>OY757914.1:78865610-78870610 GCA_963585895.1 Sepioteuthis lessoniana
GAAAAACGTGCACTTGTGAAGACTGCCTCCAAAAGCTATCGAAAGAACCCAACAAACACAAATGCACGAAAACTAGAAAAGGCACAACATCAATTAACAGGAATATACCTAAAAGAACAGGCAGAATACGTACAAAATCAGATAGATAAGATTAGAGACTCGGTGGAAGATAGGCAATCCAGGATAGCCTGGCAAACAATAAACGAAGTAAGTGGAAGGAAGAGCACAGCCAAAGCAAAATTGAAAGCTGCAAGCCAACAAGAAAGAGTAAAACTGTGGGAACAGCATTTCAAAAATCTACTAGGAAACCCACCGGAAATAACGGATGAACCGATCACCAGAATTATTAGTAAGCAATTAGACGTAAAACTAGGTCCTTTCACCAAAGAAGAACTAGACTCGGTTCTCAGAAGAATTAAAAATAGGAAAGCGGCGGGGCTAGACGAGATCCCCCCAGAAGTGTGGAAGACGAGACAATTCGACGATATACTGCTCCGGCAATGCAACGCAGTCTATAGTCAAAATAGGATAGAACGATGGACGAAGGGATGCATCCTTCCATTCCCTAAAAAAGGCGATCTCGGACTAGCCAAGAACTACCGAGGGATAACACTTACATCCATAGCAGCCAAAATCTACAATGCCCTACTACGAAACCACATAGAACCCAAAATAGACAACATCCTTAGGAAAAACCAAAATGGCTTCCGGAGAAATAGATCCACGACCTCACAAATACTGACCATCCGTAGAATCCTGGAAGGCGTTCGGGCAAAAAACTTACAGGCGACATTACTATTTGTCGACTTTACCAAGGCATTCGATTCCATACACAGAGGGAAGATGGAGCAAATCCTACTAGCATACGGCCTACCAAAGAAACCGTAGCAGCGATAATGATTCTCTACAGAAACACCAAAGTGAAAGTACGTTCACCAGATGGAGACACGGAATACTTCGACATAGTTGCAGGAGTACTACAAGGAGACACACTAGCCCCGTACCTCTTTATCATCTGTCTAGACTATGTGCTTAGGACTTCGATCGACAAAATCAGAGAAAATGGCTTCCAGCTGACTAAGAGAAGAAGCAAAAGGTACCCCGCAAAAACAATCACGGACGCCGACTACGCTGATGACTTGGCGTTACTAGCGAATACGCCTAATCAAGCAGAGACACTACTGCATAGTCTGGAACGAGCCGCAGCTGGCATTGGCCTCCATGTCAATGCAAACAAAACCGAATATATGTGTTACAACCAAACGGGCAACATTGCCACACTAGACGGAGCCCCTCTGAAACTAGTCGACAAATTCACCTACCTAGGAAGCAGCGTCTCATCAACCGAGAAAGACATCGACACACGACTGACGAAGGCATGGACAGCTATCGATAGGCTCTCGATCATATGGAAGTCGGACCTAACTGATAAAATGAAACGCAGTTTCTTCCAGGCAGCGGTTGTGTCGATACTGCTATATGGATGCATCACATGGACGCTTACGAAGCGGCTGGAAAGGAGGCTGGACGGAAATTATACAAGAATGCTGAGAGCAGTATTAAACAAGTCCTTGCGACAACACCCCACGAGACTCCAACTATACGGACACTTGCCCCCCATCACAAAAACTATACAAGTTCGACGAACCAGACACGCAGGACACTGCTGGAGAAGCAAGGACGAGCTCATAAGCGACGTACTCCTGTGGACCCCCGCACTTGGATGTGCAAGAGTGGGACGACCAGCACGAACCTACATACAGCAGCTGTGTGAGGACACGGGATGTAACTCTGAAGACCTGCCGGAGGCGATGAATGATAGGGAGAAATGGCGAGAGACGGTCAGGGATATCCGCGCAGGCGGCGCGACATGATGATGATGTTTCTGTAACATTTTTGTTATTCTTAAACACCCACAACATTACAAGTCAAATGAGCACTTTCGGTTCCTTCATTTTAGGGGTGTGAGATGATAGATTGAATCATAAAACACAGTTTTTCATAACTGAAATTAGAATGACACTCTTTAATCAGGAAATTTTTGGTTGCTTTTAAAACATTGGAAGTTTGAAATGCTTAGTTACAACTAGCTTTTAAAAACGAAAATTATATATGACTCAACAAAGAGAAGAAAATAAAAAAAGATGAGAGGAAGTAAGGTAAAAGGATGAAAACAGTAACAAGAAAAAGCTAAAAACAACAGAAATAGAGCATTAAAAAAAAAAAACTATTTCCAAAGAAACCGGAACTAAAGCCTAGGATTTTTCCTGAAGGATATGTTCTTTGTATCATTCAAGCAGATGAAATGATAAGAGTAGGCAGGTCAGCTTTCTCTCAGTCTTTTATCTAAATCTGTAAATCTATCAGAGTATTTTGCTGTACTCAGCAAAATTGACTTTCTTCTCAGCTATTATGACACATACAAGATTTGGTACAGATAGGAAAAATAATTTTTATTGATACCAAACAACCTGAATACACGTCTATCTAACTTTTACATTGAGAAGCTGAGTAACTTTTATCTTTTATACATATGTGTCTATTATTCTTTATATCCCTTCCAGGTGTGTGTGGTGGTGGATCTCTGTAGACGTAGTTATACCATGAAGATCAAATACTTGAATGAATGAATGCACATATATGTAAAGGTACGTATCTTGTTACAAGTTAGTATGCACATACAAATATCACTCATTAATAAATTTGTACACCACAAACAACTTTTTATAAAAAAGTTAATTTTATCGTAAAACAAATATGCCAGGTATTATTTTTAGTGGAATAATATGCCTGTCCTGAGAATGATGCTAAACTGCATCCTGTGATGAAACTGGAGTTCTGGAGAGTGAGGGCTATCCCTATATTGCCATTACTTTCAGATCCACTTTGAATGAGAGTCATACTCATTAGGTTCCAATCCATGGGTCAAATAAATCTATTTGAAAATTATTTCTATTAGATAGGAATACTTGAAACCATATGAGTGCCAGTTGTTTGTATTAAGAGCTATTCTTGCTTACTAAGGATTATTATAATTAGTTTGGTTTTGGTTGGGTTTTATGGCATATCAACTATTGTTGGTTATTTAATGCCAAATCCTGTTCATATATATATATATATATATATATATATATATATATATATATATAAAACATATGATTGTAAACAGATTTTGTTGATAATATTTTTAAACAAGCCAGAACCCATTTTTTTAACACAGTGAAATGGTTTCAAGTATAGGAGACACTAATAATTTAATTCAATAATAATCATTTGCTTGCACACAGTAAAGTGGATACAAGTATAGCTATTTAACACTAATTATTCTATTCAACATTACTAATTTAGTTGCACACAGTTGAATTGTTTCAAAGATTGCTATGTATCAATAACAATTCAATTAAACAGTTATTTGTTTTCACATAGTTAAATTATCAAACAGTTCTATTTCTAAGAATTCAGTTTAGCATAGGTCAACAGTTCTATTTTACCCAAAGATAATACCTTATTAGGTACTCCCACTCCAAGCCTGAGTGGACCTTGGAGCAATGGCAATGAAGGAGTACTCTGCATTCCCCAAAGGTCCAGTATTACTGGAGCCATACCATCAGATTGTTTAGTGTCATATCAGGACACTCTAGGGGGGTGGAGTTTTACCCTTCTGCAGAGATGCAGCTGGAGTATTCTACAGTTCCAGTTGATTGGGCTGTTTTTATTAGTAACTTGAAAGCATATGATTATGTGCAAAGTATTGGTGTTAGATACAAATGGGCTCATTGACCCAGTGGCTAGAGTGTTCACCAATGGTCTGAGAGACCTGGGTTCAATCCCAGTTTGCGTCATACCAAAGACTTTAGAAATGGTACTTGATACCTCCTTGCTTAACACTCAGCAATATAAGGTATGTATCAAGGGTAAAGTGGAGCAATCCAGGGAAAGGTGTAGCACCCTCCCCTACACCTTGGTGTAGTAGCTATTGAAAAGGGAGCCTTCTGGTTGCCCTTGACTACAGTTGCCAACTTTTATAACTTATTGGTGTTAGATAGGAATATTTGAAACCATATAAGTAAAGTAAAGTTGGTGACCTTAGTCGAGGGTGACCTGAAGGCTCCCTTTTCAATAGCTACTACATCAAGGTGTTGGAGAGGGTGCTACTCCATTCCTAGGAGGTGCCCATGGTGTAATGGTTATCGTCGTTGGATATGAACACGACGACACGCGTTCAAATCCTGGACCAGGCTAATTGCGTTTCACATAGCACTAATACCCTTGGGAAAGGTATGAATCCAACTATTTGCCCTCCAGCTATGGGTAAATAGTAGGACAGGCTAGGTTCTACAGCCTTGATAAGGTAACAAGTCTAAGAGAAGGAAAACTCTGAATTCAAACCTGTAAAACTCTGCTTAAAAATTGACCTTGTGTCATATCCTGCCCGAGCGGAGGGGTTGGTAAATATGCATTCTCAGGATTGCTCTACTTTATCCTTGATCCTCACCTTATAGTGCTGAGTGCTTAGCAAGGCGGCATCAAGTATCATTTTTTGAGTCTTTCGTATAACTCGACCTGGGATTGAACCTTGGTTTCCTGGACCATTAAACAAGAAAAGTTTTTGAAGCCATATAATTGTGCATAACTTATTTGTATTAGATAGAAATACTTGATATCATAACATGACAAACAAATTATCATTATAGTCAAATAAGAAGTACATGATGAAACATGATTGCAATGGAACATTGAATGCAAAGATATGATTATAATGAAATATTTACAAATCAATTCAATTTTGGTATTAAATAACTCATAAGAGTTTGATATGCAATCAAATAAACTAAACATTATATAATATAAACATTATTACATGGATTTTATAACCAATAACAAAATTTCATAAGTATATATAAGGTGTTCATCGATTTTTGAACCAATACAAATTCATATTTTTTATGACAAAGATACAATACCATAGAGTTTGTTAATAAATAATACCTTGTAATAAT